>JBBDGP010004563.1:2500-131427 GCA_037952835.1 Lithobates septentrionalis | reverse complement strand
ACCTGGTGGGAGGATGCACCTGGTGGGGGGATGCACCTGGTGGGGGGATGCACCTGGTGGGGGGATGCACCTGGTGGGGGGATGCACTTGGTGGGAGGATACACCTGGGGCTTTTAAGGCATTTTCTAGCAAAATAATGCTGCTTTAAACTTGTAGACAAAAAGTGCCAGAAAATGTTCTGGTCAGCAAGTGGTTAAAACGGCTGACAGGTTTAAGGAACGCCGACGACTGAACTCTGCTGGTATTCACCCCGAGAAAGAATCTGCAGTTAATGAAGCTAATTTATAAAGTGCTTCTAAAACTGAAATACTAAGGAACAAAAATAAATCCCGGAGACGGCAGCCACATGATGTGGGAAGTATGCGGGGTCTCCTGTACAGGGCCAGCCAGATAATCTGCATGCCAACGCATTGTCATCTGTGGACTGCACGGGGCTGGATCAGCCGGGGGGGCCAGACTGGATCAGCCGGGGGGGCCAGACTGGATCAGCCGGGGGGGGCCAGACTGGATCAGCCGGGGGGGGCCAGACTGGATCAGCCGGGGGGGGCCAGACTGGATCAGCCGGGGGGGGCCAGACTGGATCAGCCGGGGGGGGCCAGACTGGATCAGCCGGGGGGGGGGGCAGACTGGATCAGCCGGGGGGGGGGGGGGCAGACTGGATCAGCCGGGGGGGCCAGACTGGATCAGCCGGGGGGGGGGGGCAGACTGGATCAGCCGGGGGGGGGGCAGACTGGATCAGCCGGGGGGGGGCCAGACTGGATCAGCCGGGGGGGGCCAGACTGGATCAGCCAGGGGGAGGGCCAGACTGGATCAGCCAGGGGGGGGGCCAGACTGGATCAGCCAGGGGGGGGGCCAGACTGGATCAGCCAGGGGGGGGCCAGACTGGATCAGCCAGGGGGGGGCCAGACTGGATCAGCCAGGGGGGGGGCCAGACTGGATCAGCCGGGGGGGCCAGACTGGATCAGCCAGGGGGGGGGCCAGACTGGATCAGCCGGGGGGGGGGCCAGACTGGATCAGCCGGGGGGGGGGGCGGCACACTGGATCAGCCAGGGGGGCCACACTGTACATTTCTCTTGTACATTGACAATGGAAGAACGATCTCTATAATGATGGAAGAATTGTAGGACAAAGTTTGACTTTAATGTGTTTGTAAAGTCGGGTTCTTATTTAATTGTTTATTTTTAAAGTAGAATTCTATGTATGGATATTGTTACATTGTACCCACTCAGACCCGCTATGTATTTACCTGGAGGGTTCCCTCTAGATTGGGGTTTGGCAACCCATTGATCACTATCCACCCATCGGTGCACCCCCCCCCCCCCCCCCCCCCCCCCCCGCCGCTCTCATCTTCACTGCAGAGCGGAGAGAGCAGAAGGCAGCACAGTGCTGGACGGAGGGCGGGAGCCGCATCAGTTAACCTTCAAGTTAACCAGCAGGTAATTGGTTGCTAGAATGCCAGGCGGTCCTAGCAACCACTTACTAGCTTTATTAATATGAAATGTTACCTCCGGCACCTCCCGCTCCCTTCGTCCAGTATTGTGCTGCCTCCCGCTCTCCACTCTGCTGCACACCTGTGTAAGGTAGGAGAGTGCTGCCTGGGGGGGGGGGGGGCAGAGGACACTACTGTGTAGGGGGGGCAGAGGACACTACTGTGTAAGGGGGGGCAGAGGACACTACTGTGTAGGGGGGGGGGGAAGGAAACTACTGTGTAGGGGGGGCAGAGGACACTACTGTGTAGGGGGGGCAGAGGACACTACTGTGTAAGGTGGGGCAGAGGACACTACTGTGTAGGGGGGGGAAAGGAAACTACTGTGTAGGGGGGGGCAGAGGACACTACTGTGTAGGGGGGGGGCAGAGGACACTACTGTGTAGGGGGGGGGGCAGAGGACACTACTGTGTAGGGGGGGGCAGAGGACACTACTGTGTAGGGGGGGGGGGGGGGAAGGAAACTACTGTGTAGGGGGGGGGGGGGAAGGAAACTACTGCGTAGGGGGGGGGGCAGAGGACACTACTGTGTAGGGGGGGCAGAGGACACTACTGTGTAGGGGGGCAGAGGACACTACTGTGTAAGGGGGGGCAGAGGACACTACTGTGTAGGGGGGGAAAGGAAACTACTGTGTAGGGGGGGGGCAGAGGACACTACTGTGTAGGGGGGGGGGCAGAGGACACTACTGTGTAGGGGGGGGCAGAGGACACTACTGTGTAGGGGGTGGCAGAGGACACTACTGTGTAGGGGGTGGCAGAGGACACTACTGTGTAGGGGGGGGCAGAGGACACTACTGTGTAGGGGGGGCAGAGGACACTACTGTGTAGGGGGGGGGGGGCAGAGGACACTACTGTGTAGGGGGGAGGCAGAGGACACTACTGTGTAGGGGGGGCAGAGGACACTACTGTGTAGGGGGGGCAGAGGACACTACTGTGTAGGGGGGGGCAGAGGACACTACTGTGTAGGGGGGGGGCAGAGGACACTACTGTGTAGGGGGGGGGGGCAGAGGACACTACTGTGGGGGGGGGGGCAGAGGACACTACTGTGTAGGGGGGGGCAGAGGACACTACTGTGTAGGGGGGGGCAGAGGACACTACTGTGTAGGGGGGGCAGAGGACACTACTGTGTAGGGGGGGGCAGAGGACACTACTGTGTAGGGGGGGCAGAGGACACTACTGTGTAGGGGGGGGCAGAGGACACTACTGTGTAGGGGGGGGCAGAGGACACTACTGTGTAGGGGGGGGGCAGAGGACACTACTGTGTAGGGGGGGGGCAGAGGACACTACTGTGTAGGGGGGGGGGCAGAGGACACTACTGTGTAGGGGGGGGGGCAGAGGACACTACTGTGTAGGGGGGGGGCAGAGGACATTACTGTGTAGGGGGGGGGGCAGAGGACACTACTGTGTAGGGGGGGGGCAGAGGACACTACTGTGTAGGGGGGGGGGCAGAGGACACTACTGTGTAGGGGGGGGGCAGAGGACACTACTGTGTAGGGGGGGGGGCAGAGGACACTACTGTGTGTGGGGGGGCAGAGGACACTACTGTGTGTGGGGGGGCAGAGGACACTACTGTGTGTGTGGGGGGGGCAGAGGACACTACTGTGTGTGTGTGTGTGGGGGGGGGGGGCAGAGGACACTACTGTGTGTGTGTGTGTGTGTGGGGGGGGGGGGCAGAGGACACTACTGTGTGTGTGTGGGGGGGGCAGAGGACACTACTGTGTGTGTGGGGGGGGGGGGGGCAGAGGACACTACTGTGTGTGTGTGGGGGGGGCAGAGGACACCACTGTGTGTGTGGGGGGGGGCAGAGGACACTACTGTGTGTGTGTGGGGGGGGGGGGGCAGAGGACACTACTGTGTGTGTGGGGGGGGGCAGAGGACACTACTGTGTGCGTGTGGGGGGGGGGGGGCAGAGGACACTACTGTGTGTGTGGGGGGGGGGCAGAGGACACTACTGTGTGTGGGCGGGGGGGCAGAGGACACTACTGTGTAGGAGGTGGGGAAGGATACTACTGTGTGGGGGCAAATGATGTGAAGTGAAGACACTACTGTAGGGGTGATGTGAGGTGGGCAGAGGGCACAACTGAAAGAAAAGGGGCTCTGCCCCCCATGGATCTTTGATTTCCTCCGTGTTGTCCAGGTTCATCTCAACCTCCTGAAAGTTTGCCAACCCCTGCTGTAGAAGCTGGAAATCACTGAAGTAGACACTACTACTACACTACTACTCCACCGATCTCCACTAAATTACGGGTCCTGTGCCGAGTGACTGCCCTGCTGCGTTGTGAACATAGGAGGTCGGCTGTAGACACGAGCACCAGTCATTCTCATAATGAATGCGATGCGTTCTGTGATTGGGCAAGGTGGAGAACGTGACGTCCCCTTCCGCCTCTTCGCCTCATCCTATCAGAAGCAAAGCATTCTCTGATTGGTGCCTGTGCTGAGCAGCTGACCTCTTGTGGCTTATTACTATTCAGCAGGGCAGGACCAGAAGACGGTGGAATTGGAGAATTGCTGTGGTAGCCTCGCTGTAGATCAGTGGCAGCGGCTATGCCGGGCAGCGAAGCGGTGAAAAAAAAAAAAGAGCAACGCTGCATCTGGGACACCATTTCCACGTTACTTACACTTCTACGTCCAATCATACATTGTACTTGGACCCCATTGGCTGCTGTTTAGGGCTGACGTGTAAATTTCCGTAATGTAAAGCCGGTGGCACCCTTGCCACTGATTGCACTCTTGATGTTTTACATCTCCCCCAGATTGAGTCCTTCATGTGGTGCTGTATGTGACCCTGGCCGGTTCTCAATAACTCCAGGCTGAGGTCATTCCAGGCATGCGCTGCCGCTGTATAGCCGACTCATTCTGGGCCAACTGTCATCAATTGTCTCCCTGGGTTCCCTCTGGGACACCCCGTTCTGTCTTGTAGCAGCTTGCCCTTGGCAGTTCTTCTCTCTATGGCTATTCCCTCTCTCCTCCTGTATCCTCCAGTAATGCTGATCCTCCGTGTTCCTTCTACCCAGAGGGACCTTTTCCGTTAGAGCCAGACAGGACTAATTTCCACTGCTCCCTCCTCCGCTGGTGGGGTCCTGAGCTCCTTATTTAGGCAGCAATAGGTTTTATGTCCACCCCTAGTGCCCATTGTGGGATGCTTAGACGGCTTTCCTTGGAAAGGTTGAGCTTTCGAGACCCTGAATTCTATTGAAAATCCAAATTCCTTTTACGTCTCTAATGTTTGGTAACTATCAGTCACCAATAAAGCAAAGGTTGACCAGCTTACATCCTCATGGAAGAAGTCTACACCCACTGGGTTAGTGGAGTCTATCCTAACAGCCATGATGGTTCCTCCACCAGCCTTTCCATTTAAAGATTAGTGGGGTACTTGGGCTTGCCCCCTCTCCCTCTCTGCATCGCTTCTCATGCCCTTGTTGTTCTTCAGTCTTTAGTACCCCGTTTGGTATCTGGGGGCCTGGAGTCATTAGAAAACTGGGTCTGCTGGCCAGCACCCGGAGCTGCGCGTCTTGGGGGCCTGGACAGTGGGGTTTGTGTACACCTGGTGCTGGTGGTTGGTGGGTGGGCTGGCTGGGGGCCCAGGCGCTGGGACGCGGTTTCTGGTCACCGTGGTCACCTGACACCTGGGTTTGTCACGCCCTGATGTAACTTGTCAACACAGACGATGGAGACCTGGAGGGGACGTCATACATGTTGCTTCCGGGTCAGGAACAAAATTGGAAAGGAGAGTGGACGTGTGTCCACTCGCCTCCCTCCCCTCTACCCGGCGGCATCCACTATGCCAGTCTTGGGCCCACAGATGGGCAAGTGGAGCCTGGGATACATAACTGGGGGAGGGCACTTTACCATGGTGAGCGGAAGCATTTGAACAGCAACACAGCCTCCCGAATGTTTCCACCTGACATGGAAACCCTGTTGCTTGCCTGCAGGAGGGCTAAATATTACAAAAAACGACCTGCCTGGCTTCCCGGACCTGCATGTCCTGAGCGTCGGGCGATATAAATTGTCCATCCCTGCAGCGAATAGGCTGACAAAGGCCCAGGCGCCAGGACATGATTTCTAGTCACCATGGCGACCTGGCTCCTGGGATTTGTCGAGCCCTGCCTTGGAGCCAGTGGGTTGAATCATTACTCCCACCACAGGAGGACTTCTGTCCCACGACTGTCCTCTGGTATGAGAATTGATTCTGGTTTCCTGGAGCACTCGTTGGCTGCTTCTTTGCAGAGGGGTGCCGTCCCGGTATTGGTGGGTCCTTTGACCTGGACTCTGTTGACCATCACTTGGTCTTCACCTATGAGTAGGCTTGAGAGTCCTCCCTATGACAGGGCAAGTGACCTGGATCCTATCCTGCATGAAGTTCAGGATGTTCCTCTCCTTTCTTATAGAGGTTCTGTTTTTGTCCTTCCTTCTGCCATCTAGGCGCCTCTATCATCTGGCTTTTTGTAGATTTGTGCACTCGGGTGAGCTTTATCTCCTGCACAGCAGATCAAAACCATTTCAAAGAGCTCACTGTACCTTAAGCCACCACTTTTACTCACAATAAAATCTATTGCTTGGAGCCCGTTGAGGAACATGAGTCCGCTGTGGTATCAGCAATATGTACAAAACTGAGGTGTGATGACGGGGTGATACAGCGTTCCCCTGTCCCCCTATAGACTTCCAGAAAAAGATTTTATAAGTACAAAATTCTTCCTTTTTTAAATTTTTCTCAGAGCAAATAAAGATTGAAGATAAAGCGTAAAAACTACTGCTAAAATGTATACAACGAATGTACAGTGCCTTAAAAAGTATTCATACCCCTTGAAATCCTCCACATTTTGTCATGTTACGACTAAAACCGCAATTGTATTTTATTGGGATTTTATGTGATAGACCAACACAAAGTTCCACATAATTGTGAAGTGGAAGGAAAATGATACAAATAAATATGTGAAAAGTGGGGGGGGGGGGCATTTTATTCAGCCCCCTTTACTCTGATACCCCTAACTAAAATCTAGTGGAACCAATTGCCTTCAGAAGTCACCTAATTGGTAAATGGAGTCCACCCGTGTGTCACTTATTAGTATAAATAAAGCTGTTTTGTGAAGCCCTCAGAGGTTTGTTAGAGAACCTTAGTGAACAAACATCATCATGAAGGCCAAGGAACACACCAGACAGGTCAGGGATAAAGTTGTGGAGAAGTATAAAGCAGGGTTAGGTTATAAAAAAAAATCTCCCAAGCTTTGAACATCTCACGGAGCTCTGTTCAATCCATCATCGGAAAATGGAAAGAGTATGGCACAACTACAAACCTACCAAGACATGGCCGTCCACCTAAACTGACCGTGCCGGGCAAGGAGAGCATTCATCAGAGAAGAGCCAAGAGGTCCATGGTAACTCTGGAGGAGCTGCAGAGATCCACAGCGCAGGTGGGAGAATCTGTCCACAGGACAACTATTAGTCGTGTTCTCCACAAATCTGCCCTTTATGGAAGAGTGACAAGAAGAAAGACATTGGAGAAAGAAAGTCATAAGAAGTCCTGTTTGTAGTTTGTGAGAAGCCATGTGGAGGACACAGCAAACATGTGGAAGAAGGTGATCTGGTCACATGAGACCAAAATTCAACTTTATGGCCTAAAAGCAAAACGCTATGTGTGGGGAAAACTAACACTGCACATCACCCTGAACACACCATCCCCACCGTGAAACATGGTGGTGGCAGCATCATGTGGTGGGGATGGTTTTCTTCAGCAGGGACAGGGAAGCTGGTCAGAGTTGATGGGAAGATGGATGGAGACAAATACAGGACAATCTTAGAAGAAAACCTGTTAGAGTCTACAAAAGACTTGAGACCGGGGGGAGGTTCACCTTCCAGCAGGACAACGGCCCGAAACATCCAGCCAGAGCTACAATGGAATGGTTTAGATCAAAGCATATTCATGTGTTAGAATGGCCCAGTCACAGTCCAGACCTAAATCACATTGAGAATCTGTGGCAAGACTTGAAAATTGCTGTTCACAGACGCTCTCCATCCAATCTGACAGAGCTTGAGATATTTTACAAAGAAGAATGGGCAGAAATGTCCTCTCTAGATGTACAAAGCTGGTAGAGACACCCCCAAAAAGACTTGTAGAGAAAGGGGGTTCTACAAAGTATTGACTCCGGGGGGCGCCATACAAATACCCCTCCCCCACACTTTTCACATATTTATTTGTATCATTTATCATTTTCCTTCCACTTCACAATTATGTGACACTTTGTGTTGGTCTATCACATAAAATCCCAATAAAATTTTATAACATTTTTGGTTGTAACAAAATGTGGGGAATTTCAAGGGGTATGAATACTTTTCCAAGGTAATGAATACTCCACTATTAAATATTCTACATCGAATCATTACACATGCTCTAGAGACTTTACAAACACCGCAGAGCAGCTTGCGCACATGCAAATTTCCATAATGTTTTTATTTGGGCCTCTTCATTTTATTGAATTCTGCAGAAGGCCACATGTGTGGAGTGTGATTCCAGGAACTGCATTTTGCGCGTTCTGTAGTACATTTTTTTTTTAGTGTTGAAAATTTAAACAGAATGATTGCTAAATACCGCGGTCCGCTTAGGAGATTGAGAACAAATATTTTGTAACGGGAAATTGATTGATTCCTTCTGCATCGTCCTTTGATGAGTCAAGTACTTCAAGAATATGAATTTGAACATAAAACATCACCCTGCCATGGCTTTTCATAGAGAGAAACGAAAAGGAGTGACGGCGGGAGAAGACCACGTGCTCCATCCAGTCCAATCCTTTGTTTTTATTTCTTTTATAGAGTATAGATCTTTAGTAGGGCTGCCCCATGCAAGTTTACAGCAGTATTAAACCCAAAAGCACACATTTATTATAGATGTAATATAAAGGGAATCAGGACCTCCTTCCTCCTGCTGGTGACCCCTCTAGTGATATAAAGATCTATATAGAGGAATCCGGACCTCCTTCCTCCTGCTGGTGACCCCTCTAGTGATATAAAGATCTATATAGAGGAATCAGGACCTCCTTCCTCCTGCTGGTGATCCCTCTAGTGATATAAAGATCTATATAGAGGAATCAGGACCTCCTTCCTCCTGCTGGTGACCCCTCTAGTGATATAAAGATCTATATAGAGGAATCAGGACCTCCTTCCTCCTGCTGGTGATCCCTCTAGTGATATAAAGATCTATATAGAGGAATCAGGACCTCCTTCCTCCTGCTGGTGATCCCTCTAGTGATATAAAGATCTATATAGAGGAATCAGGACCTCCTTCCTCCTGCTGCTGGTGATCCCTCTAGTGATATAAAGATCTATATAGAGGAATCAGGACCTCCTTCCTCCTGCTGGTGACCCCTCTAGTGATATAAAGGTTTATATGGAGGAATCAGGACCTCCTTCCTCCTGCTGGTGACCCCTCTAGTGATATAAAGATCTATATAGAGGAATCAGGACCTCCTTCCTCCTGCTGGTGACCCCTCTAGTGATATAAAGATCTATATAGAGGAATCAAGACCTCCTTCCTCCTGCTGGTGACCCCTCTAGTGATATAAAGGTTTATATGGAGGAATCAGGACCTCCTTCCTCCTGCTGGTGACCCCTCTAGTGATATAAAGATCTATATAGAGGAATCAGGACCGCCTTCCTCCTGCTGGTGACCCCTCTAGTGATATAAAGATCTATATAGAGGAATCAGGACCTCCTTCCTCCTGCTGGTGACCCCTCTAGTGATATAAAGGCCTATATAGAGGAATCAAGACCTCCTTCCTCCTGCTGGTGATCCCTCTAGTGATATAAAGGCCTATATAGAGGAATCAGGACCTCCTTCCTCCTGCTGGTGACCCCTCTAGTGATATAAAGATCTATATAGAGGAATCAGGACCGCCTTCCTCCTGCTGGTGACCCCTCTAGTGATATAAAGGTTTATATGGAGGAATCAGGACCTCCTTCCTCCTGCTGGTGACCCCTCTAGTGATATAAAGATCTATATAGAGGAATCAGGACCTCCTTCCTCCTGCTGGTGACCCCTCTAGTGATATAAAGATCTATATAGAGGAATCAGGACCTCCTTCCTCCTGCTGGTGACCCCTCTAGTGATATAAAGGCCTATATAGAGGAATCGAGACCTCCTTCCTCCTGCTGGTGACCCCTCTAGTGATATAAAGGTTTATATGGAGGAATCAGGACCTCCTTCCTCCTGCTGGTGACCCCTCTAGTGATATAAAGGTCTATATGGAGGAATCAGGACCTCCTTCCTCCTGCTGGTGACCCCTCTAGTGATATAAAGATCTATATGGAGGAATCAGGACCTCCTTCCTCCTGCTGGTGACCCCTCTAGTGATATAAAGATCTATATAGAGGAATCAGGACCTCATTCCTCCTGCTGGTGATCCTTCTAGTGATATAAAGATCTATATAGAGGAATCAGGACCTCCTTCCTCCTGCCAGTGAGCCTTCTAGTGATATAAAGATCTACATAGTGGAATTTGGACCTCCTTCGTCCCGCTGCTGACCCCTCAGTTATGTCAGTTACTAACAAAAATAAATAGAACAGGACCAGTACGGAGCCTTGTTGTACACCATTAGTGACTGGTCTCTGTTCTGAAGGAACCTCATTTACAATCACATCTATCTATCCTTCAGTCAACTGCTTATCCACTGAACCTACCAAGGGTTAAGTCCTAGCCTGTAAAACTTTTTTATGAGATCATTATGTGGATCTGTATCAGATTATTTGCTGAAATCAAGATATTCTCTGTCCAGAGCACCACCCGGGTACAGAACATTTTGGATATAGTAACAAAAACAAAACTTTGTCGGATTAGTCTGACATGATCTGTCCTCGGTAAAGGCGTGCTGCTCTGGGTTCAGCAAGTTGTGGATTGTTAAGGTTTTGATTCCATTTTACTACTATGTACAAGTATCTTACAAAAGTAAGTACACCCCTCAGTCACATTTGTGTGAATCTTTTTTTCTCTCTTTTCATGTGACAACACTGAAGAAATGACCCTTTGCTACAATGTAAAGTAGTGAGTGTACAGCTTGTATAACAGTGTAAATTTGCTGTCCCCTCAAAAGAACTGAACACACAGCCATTAATGTCTAAACTGCTGGCAACAAAAGTCAGTACACCCCTAAGTGAAAATGTCCAAATTGGGCCCAAAGTGTCAATATTTATGTGGCCACCATTATTTTCCAGCACTGCCTTAACCCTCTTGGGCATGGAGGTCACCAGAGCTTCACAGGTTGTCACTGGAGTCCTCTTCCCCTCCTCCATGATGACATCACGGAGATGGTGGATGTTAGAGACCTTGCGCTCCTCCACCTTCCGTTTTAAGGATGCCCCACAGATGATCAACTGCCCTGCGACCCAGTCTCTGAAGGGAGGGGATCATGCTCTGCTTCAGTATGTCACAGTACATGTTGGCATTCATGGTCCCCTCAATGATCTGTAGCCCCCCCAGTGCCGGCACCACTCATGCAGCCCCAGACCATGACACTCCCACCACCATGCTTGACTGTAGACAAGACACACTTGTCTTTGTCCTCCTCACCTGGTTGCCCCCACACACGCTTCTCACCATCTGAACCAAATACGTTTATCTTGGTCTCATCAGACCACAGGACATGGTTCCAGTAATCCATGTCCTTAGTCTGCTGGTCTTCAGCAAACTGTTTGCCGACTTTCTTGTGCATCATCTTTAGAAGAGGCTTCCTTCTGGGATGACAGCCATGCAGACCAATTTGATGCAGTGTGCGGCGTATGGTCTGAGCACTGACAGGCTGACCCCCCACCCCTACAACCTCTGCAGCAATGCTGGCAGCACTCATACGTCTGGCAGCACTCAAGACAACCTCTGGATATGACGCTGAGCACGTGACCTCAACTTCTTTGGTGGACCATGGCGAGGCCTGTTCTGAGGGGAACCTGTCCTGTTATACCGCTGTATGGTCTTGGCCACCGTGCTGCAGCTCAGTTTCAGGGTCTTGGCAATCTTCTTATAGCCTAGGCCATCTTTATGTAGAGCAACAATTCTTTTTTTCAGATCTTTAGAGAGTTCTTTGCCATGAGGTGCCATGTTGTACTTCCAGTGACCAGTATGAGAGAGTGAGAGCGATAACACCAAATTTATCACACCTGCTCCCCATTCACACCTGAGACCTTGTAACACTAACGAGTCACATGACACCGGGGAGGGAAAATGGCTAATTGGGCCCAATTTGGAGATTTTCACTTAGGGGTGTACTGACTTTTGTTGCCAGCGGTTTAGACATTAATGGCTGTGTGTTGAGTTATTTTGAGGGGACAGCAAATTTACACTGTTATACAAGCTGTACACTCACTACTTTACATTGTAGACAAGTGTCATTTCTTCAGTGTTGTCACATAAAAAGAGGGAAGAAAAGATTTACACAAATGTGAGGGTTGTACTTACTTTTGTGAGATACTGTATGTTAAACTCTGTGACCTGTAGTTGCCTACTTCTTCCTTACTATGCTATATGAGGGTAGGTGTAATAGTGGCTGCCCGCCCACCAGAGAGAGCTGCTCTTGTTAGAAGATGGGTATAAAAAATATCAGGTAATGGTCCAACAGCTATACCTCGATGTTCTTTTAGAACTCTGGGATGATAGGTGCCGTTTAACCACTTTTTGAGGGCAGTAAGAGCCGGTTCACACAGGGGCGACTTGTCAGGCGACCTAGCCGCCTGACAAGTCGCCTCCCGTTCTGTACAATGGAACCGTTCTAATCGGAGCGACGCAAGTCGCTCCGACTTAGAAAAAGGTTCCTGTACTACTTTGGGGGCGACTTGCATAGACTTCTATACAGAAGTCGTTTTGCAAGTCGCCGCGGAAGTCGTTTGCAGGTCGCCTCGCTGAGGCGACCTGCAAGTCGCGCCGCCCCTGTGTGAACCGGTGCTAAGGTTCAACTCCTCAGTACAATGCTCAGTGCTGTGAGAAACATCATTAAGATTGCAGCAGAGAACTAATAATGTGCGCCTGTGCCTGCTTCCATTCATCAGACCCTTCTGTCAAAATAGCAAACCAGTCAGAGAGTTAAAGTGGTTGTAACTCCCTCACATATACCCAGTGAAGTGACTGGCCTCAGGTGTTACACAAATCCTCCTACATAATTTGTACCTGTTTATCTGCAGCCCTCTCCCCTCTACAGCCTCCTAAAGTACACATTTAACATGGCATTCCTGAGTTCCAGAAGTCAGGAGGCCAGGATCTGATGTCATGCAAAACAGACGAGAGCTGAGTGTAATCTGAGACCTGAGTGGAGGGAATGGACACACCCCTCCTCTACACAGTCTCTAAGGTAAATCTTCACAGCTGAGGCTGTCCCTCATCCTTTAAGTGCTAGAGAGGGGGTAAGACTGTCCCCATGATTCTATGGTGTCCGCATTACCTGTCACAAATGACTCAAGCAGATAGAGGGACCACCTAAGAAGAACCACAGTAGGTGCTAAAGATTGGGGCTAGTACACACTATAGAGCAGTGATGGCGAACCTTGGCACCTCAGATGTTTTGGAACTACATTTCCCATGATGCTAACCTACAATGCAGAATGCATGAGCATCATGGGAAATGTAGTTCCAAAACATCTGGGGTGCCAAGGTTCACCATTGCTGCTATAGGGGGATATTGTCAGGGCCGGGATCTGAACCCACGACCTGGCAGTAGCACTCCTTGCTGAGCCCCCTGATATGCTGGACAGCTCCCTGTCTGATCCTTTGGATAATCTTGCTGTTTCTTTTTTTTTCTTGTGCACTTTGAACTTTTTGTTCCTCCCAGGAACTTCCTATTTAAGCCACGCCTTTGAACATCCTGTTTGCCAGATTATTGTGCCCTCTTCAACCGATAGCTTGCTACTTTCGCTCCTGCTGCCCTTCTTATCGTCACTACCACTTGTTACTGACCTTTTTGGCTTGTTTACTGACTACACTTCTGCTTGATCCCAACCTGAAACCACTTGTTACCAACCTTTGGCTTGTTTACGGACTACGCTTCTGCTTGATCCCAACCTGAAACCACTTGTTACCAACCTTTGGCTTGTTTACGGACTACGCTTCTGCTTGATCCCAACCTGAAACCACTTGTTACCAACCTTTTGGCTTGTTTACGGACTACGCTTCTGCTTGATCCCAACCTGCTACTGGACCCCAGCTTGCTCGCCTCCTGATGGGGCGATCCTGAGGACCGCGACCTGGTACTAACACGCAGCAAACTCAATGCCTACCATCAGGAGCTCTGGTGAATACTGGTTGGTGCTTAGACCCCTCACCTCGGGTGAGCCCGTGTCATCCACCAGGGTGATCTGCTTGTTCAGTTATCCTGCTGGTTGGTGGCAATCTCTTGACTGCTATAGCTACTGGTCTCTGAGCCTGACCATGGCAGATACCCTTCAGTTTTCAGAGGTTTACAACCACTTTAAAGCCAAGCTGACATATTCTAATTCTCTTACATTCTCAGGGCATTTAAACATCAATAACCTCAGGGCACAAAGGGGTTAAAACAGTTTTATTATTATGTAAAGGCTTTTTCTTTTTTTCTTATAAACCTGATTTCAGTAATTATTTGGGACAGAACAACATTATTTTTCCAGTATGTGTCCTTAAATACCACTTTATTTGATGTTCCCCGTATTAACCATCTGTACGTCATCTGGAGCCGGTCAGGAGCAGCCTTGCCAGGGTCGGATATACGTATTTAGCCGCTTTCCTTCCGAGTTTTCCTTTTTTTTTTTTTTTTTTTATTGTATGGAGAGCGCGCTGCTGAACTCTTATGTCTATTGGCGGGTTGGTGAAACCTAGAAGCACGTTGTTGTATTTATGGAGGTGCCCTCCTGAGATATTGCCTGTTTTGACCACTTGCCACCCGCTAACAGTACATTTTACATGCTAGCAGCAACATACAGGTGCACCCCAAGCCACTTCCTGTTTTTTTTGGGCAACCCCCTGCTGATCTGTCAGCAGGTTTCAGCCAATGATTTTGACTGTATACCTGCTTATTGGCTGTGGCCAATCACAACACAAAGTTCCATGTTTACAAACACACAGAACATCAAACACAACAGCGATGTGGCTGTTCTCCCTGAAATCAACTCTGAGACCAAAAGTAAAGACAGCCAGATCCTGTGAGTAAAATCGGCACACATACACTCATTGGGCACACAGTTAACCCATTGATTGCCCTTCTGATCATCCCTGCCACCCATTAGTGTTGTTAGTACAGTATTATCACTGATCACTGTATTGGTATCACTAGTGACATTCGTGTCAGTGACTCTCCTAGCCAGTGTGATGGGAGAGCCCATACACGACATGGTCAGAGAGGGGAGAGCCCACACAAGGCCTGGTCATGGACGGGAGAGGCCCACACAAGGCCTGGTCATGGACGGGAGAGGCCCACACAAGGCCTGGTCATGGACGGGAGAGGCCCACACAAGGCCTGGTCATGGACGGGAGAGGCCCACGCAAGGCCTGGTCATGGACGGGAGAGGCCCACGCAAGGCCTGGTCATGGACGAGGGAGGGCCACGCAAGGCCCGGTCATGGACGGGGGAGGGCCACGCAAGGCCCGGTCATGGACGGGGGAGGCCCACGCAAGGCCCGGTCGGGAACGGGAGAAGCCCCCGCAAGGCCCGGTCGGGAACGGGAGAAGCCCGCGCAAGGGCCCGGTCGGGGACGGGAGAAGCCCGCGCAAGGGCCCGGTCGGGGACGGGAGAAGCCCGCGCAAGGGCCCGGTCGGGGACGGGAGAAGCCCGCGCAAGGGCCCGGTCGGGGACGGGAGAAGCCCGCGCAAGGGCCCGGTCGGGGACGGGAGAAGCCCGCGCAAGGGCCCGGTCGGGGACGGGAGAAGCCCGCGCAAGGGCCCGGTCGGGGACGGGAGAAGCCCGCGCAAGGGCCCGGTCGGGGACGGGAGAAGCCCGCGCAAGGGCCCGGTCGGGGACGGGAGAAGCCCACCAAGAGCCCCACAAAAAGTGCAGAAGGGCTGCAGTTTGGGCACCAGGGGAATGAGGTTTTAAGTTGTCTGTTGGGGTCACACTGTACAGGGTCAGTGCTGTAAGACATCAGTGACCTTTATTAATCTAAAACTTGCTTGTATATTCTATAGTAACCATGAGAATGTGCTCTAGGCAGGAGGCTGGAGAGTCTGGATGGTGTACCGTCTGTGGGGAATTTAGTATAGATTGTTGGCTCTCTGGATAATGATCTCTGCAATGAGTTCTGTGTATAAAGGGCAGCAGCTTTATCGTATTTTGCTGGATTGCATTTTCAATAACTAGATTTGGCCCATATGAATGTGATCATGTCTCTCTCTGAATTTAACCTTTTCCCAGTCCTCCTTCTACTTAGATCTTTGCTCTGGGCTCTCTGAAAGATGTCCTGTTTATTGACGAGCAGTTAGAAAGGTGTAATGTCAGGAGAGAGTTATTAAAGAGGACCTGAACTAGGGAACCTGCCAAAAAAAGGCAAACTGAAGATAAAGAACAATCGGCAGTATTGCCTGTAAGATTACTGCAGTTGTAGGTTTGCCTCATTATTGACGTACCATGTCTTGTTCTGCATTATGTCTTTATGTGGAGGTGGCCATCTGGTTAAAGGATTAGGGCTTTGCTTCCTCATGTCATAGTTGCCCTAATGACTGCTGGGGAAATGCTAGAGGTGGCAGAAGCACAGATCCACAGAATGGGTGAAGCAGAAGTAGGGAGACCCTTGCACCACAGATCCTCAGGCACAGCTTCCTCCATGGCAAGAACAATGAGCAGCACAGCAGTAGGACTTGGCCCCAGGTATTGCTTGTGGTTCCCCTTCAACTAATCCTTTCCCCATTACTGACCTACTATTCCTTGTTTTGCTTGGGGTCTGTGTGTGGAGGTGACCATCTTGGTAGAGGAGCAGGGCTTTGCTTTCTCATGTCACAGCTGCCCTCCTGATGACTGATGGTGTAATGATAGTGGAGCAGGGATTTGCTTCCTCATGTCGAAGCTGTCCTCCTGATGCCTTATGGGGTAATGATAGTGGAACAGGGATTTGCTTCCTCATGTCAGAGCTGCCCTCCTGATGCATAGTGGGGTAATGATAGCGGTAGAAGAAGCCCAGATCCTCAGAATGGGTGAAGTGGTGCAAGGATCTCCCTGCTTCTGCAAGTCCTCAGGTACAGCTTCCTCTCCAGCAAGGAGAACAATGACACGCACAGTAGTAGGACTTGGCCACCAGTATTGCTTGTGGTCTCCCTTTAACTAATCCGTTCCCCGTTATTGACATACTATGCCTTGTTCTGCTTAGTGTCTGTGTGTGGAGGTGGCCATCTTGGTAGAGGCAGCGCTTTTCTTCCTCACGTCAGAGCTGCTCAGTGGTGATCAGATAACTGGTGGGGTAATGATAGAGGTAGCGGAAGCACAGATCCACAGAATGGGTGAAGCAGAAGCAGGGATGTCCTTGCACTGCAGGTCTTCAGGTACAGCTTCCTCTCCAGCAAGGCGAACAATGAGCAGCACAGTAGTAGTACTTATGCCTTTTTCTGCTTGGTGACTGTGTGTGGAGGTGGACATCTTGGTAGAGGAGCAGGGCTTTGCTTCCTCATGTCAGAGCTGCCCTCCTGATGAATAGTGGGGTAATGATAGAGGTAGAAGAAGCACAGATCCTCAGAAATAGGTGAATCACAAGCAGGGAGATACTTGCACCACAAGTCCTCAGGTACAGCTTAGCCACCAGTATTGCTTGTGGTCTCCCTTCAACTAATCCGATCCCCCGTTACTGACCTACTATGCCTTGTTCTGCTTGGTGTCTGTGTGTGGAGGTGGCCATCTTGGTAGAGGCAGCGCTTTGCTTCCTCATGTCAGAGCTGCTCCCTGATGACTGGTGGGGTAATGATAGAGGTGGAGGAAGCACAGATCCACAGAATGAATGAAGTAGAAGCAGGGAGATCCTTGCACTGCAGGTTTTCAGTTACAGCTTCCTCTCCAGCAAGGAGAACAGACAGCAGCACAGTAGTGGCATCACCAAATCGTTTGATCTCCCCTAGCTAGAAAGAACCCAGCAGCAAGGTGTAAAACGTCACTTTCCCTGGCCCTCACAGCCAGGGAAGAAGGTAATGGAGTGCAAACTGCACTCCATTTAGCTTCAGTGGAAGACAGATGAGACATCAGAGTTCTAAAAGACCCCTGATGTCTCATTAAAAAGAACCTGTCTTAAAAATATATCACAAAGGATATACACCCAAGAACACCCCCTTCTAAAAGGCAACGCCTGGATATCAGGAGTGCATTGCCATTCCAGGAGGACAAAGGACAGATTTTTTGGGGTGCTGCTTGGGCATAATTTCCATTTCTCGATGATCCCTCTAACATAGTAATTCCTGACTTCTTCAGGTCTGCAACGCTTTAAGCGGACGATTGTTTTCCAGCTGAGAGATTAGTTACGAGCATCTAAAATAAAATAACAAGCAGATGCTGCATGAATTGAAGACTCAGAATGATAAAAAGAAGAAAAGCTGAGATGAGGAGCAGTAGACGAACGATTCCCTATCTGGGTGACCGCAGGAGGTTCCCTAATATCTTCCAGCTCTCCATAAATCACATGATGGCTTTGACAGAAGATAGGAAATCTAAATTTAACACAAAGGAGGACCACATGTCTATCACCTGTCTGTACATGCCGTGCTCATTTGTGGAAATAAAGGAAACTCGTATTCTTGCACATTTTGGTGTTGGGATTTTTTTTTTGTGGAGCTCACTGGTGAATGGAGGAATCCACAAGAGATTCCCAGATATCCCCAAATATTCAGGTAGCTGAGATGTGGACCCACCCCCCCTATCGTTTCCTTCAATGTCCCCCACATTTTGTCTGATCGCTGTGTCACTACTGGTGTGCAAGGCTTTGCTGCGTCTACACCTATAGGGGGTCGCTTACAGCCCTGCTCCCATAGGTTTAATGGGCAGAATTTTTAGGATGTGGACCAGGAGTGATCAGACCAAACCTGTGATTCAAATTAAACTTCTAGGCATCCCAGAATAGCATTGAGGCGCCATTCACATATATGCAAATTGGATGCGTTGATGCAGATGGGGAACTGCCCTCCGCCTCAAAGCACCTTATCCCCATGTTGATTGGGGACAGAGCTTGAGCTATTGAATATCGTAAAAAACGCATATAGTTGGAGAGGCTGCACACCCCAATTAATTGATAAATGATGGAAAAAATTCCCGTTTTTGTTTTTTTATTTTTTTTTGTTTTTTTTTTAGCAGCAGATGAAATATTAGACAAAATGTGAAATGTATGAACAAAATCTTTTATTTTACAAATGTTAAAAAAATCACAAAGTGTTAAAATATGAGCTCTGGTTTACAAATGACCCATCAGACATGACAACATTTTAGTATAGGAAGATAATATGCTTCAATAGTGTAGAGGTTCTGCCCAAACGCGTTTCGACCAAAAAAAGAGTCAGTTTTCTTCAGGGGGACTAAGTTGTCTCTAATAGATGGGGAAACGTTTGTGAAACCAGAGACTTTGATGCCCCGTACAATCGGATTTTCCGACAACAAATGTTGGATGTGAGCTTGTTGGCGGGAAGTCCGACCGTGTGTATGCTCCATCGAACATTTGTTGTCGGACTTTCCGCCAACAAATGTTGGCTAGCAGGTTCTCAAATTTTCCGCCAACAAATGTTTGTTGTCGGAAAGTCCGATCGTGTGTACACAAGTCCGACGCACGAAAGTCCATGCTTGCTCGGAATCAAGTACAAGCCTGAAACGCTCAGTTTTTTAAAACTAGCGTTTGTAATGGCGATATCACGTACGTCTTGTAAGTAACCACGTTCGGAATTGTTGGCCAACATTTGTGTGACCGTGTGTATGCAAGACAAGTTGGAGCCGACAACCTTCGAACAAAAATTGATGGTTTTGTTGGTGGAAAAGTCCGATCGCGTGTACGGGGCATTAGGGTCCAGGTCGCGCTCTCTAGGACATCCTCACCACTCTTCTAGCGAGGCTCAAGGTGGCTGGCTTGGGAGAAGCCATACTTAGGTGCCCAAATGGAAGAAGGGCTGAACACCTCGAGAAAAAGGTTGAATCGCTTGTGGCTGCCTGTGATGTGCAGTGAGTAGACAGACTAATTACAAAGTGTTTTATTGTCTTCAAAATTGCAAGAAATTTAGAGGGTTTGTTGATCTAAAGGAGCCCATGTAGGCACTCAAATGACCACCAAACTGCACCCAATACACATCTGCAAGGTCATGCCCAGATGTGTATTGGGTGCACTTTGTGTTGGTCTATCACAGTGTTTCTCAACTCCAGTCCTCAAGGCGCCCCAACAGGTCATGTTTTCAGGATTTCCATTATTTTGCACAGGTGATTTGATCAGTTTCACTTCCTTCGTAATTACCACAGCTGTTTCATCTGAGGGAAATCCTGAAAACATGACCTGTTGGGGCGCCTTGAGGACTGGAGTTGAGAAACACTGGTCTATCACATAAAATCCCAATAAAATACATTTACGTTTTTTTGGTTGTAACACGACAAAATGTGGGAAATTTCAAGGGGTATGAATACTTTTTCAAGGCACTGTAGCCTTAGGCTAAATACAGTATACAGCTCTCGATGTCCGGCACTGGAAAAAATACACTTTTTTTAATTAAAAAATAAGACAACAGTAAAGTTAGCCCAATTTTTTTTTCTATATTGTGAAATATAATGTTACGCCGAGTAAATTCATACCCAACATATCATGCTTCAAAATTGCGCCCGCTCGTGGAATGGTGACAAACTTTGGCGTTTTTTTTAAAAAAAATTCTTATTTGTTTTACTTGTTGTTTTTTATTTTTACACTGTCGTTATTGGCACCTTTTAGCACAAGAAAAGCAGCAAGAAACATTTATCCCTTTTTAAGTTCTATTTATGTCTGCACACTGGTCCGTTGCGCTTCCCATTTTGGTGTTAAAAATCCAGCTTGGTGCATTTTTGGTCAGTTAAAAAAAAAAAAAAAAATGCACAAAAAAAGCTCCTCCCAGTTCAAATGCAGTGAAAACGCAGCAAGAACGCATCATTAACCTACCCGTGTTACGTTTTTTTGATGCAATTTTTGAGTCACATGACCTATGAAAAACACACCATAAGCACAGTAATCGTGGTAAAATGAGGCCCAAATCAGGGTAAAATGCGCGGCAAGAAACGCTGTGTGTTTTTGGTGCCATTATCAGCAACTTTTCTCTTATAACACAATTTTTGTGTGACATGTTTCGACGGCCATAATTTCGGTGCATTTCTACTACTAATTGAATACAAAGGTTCCTCTGAATGACTGAGATCATGACATCTGTCCACCTCAGCCAATCAAGGGAAGCTTTGTATCCACTGATAGAATAGAAATCTCCCTCTGAGTGGCTGAGCAGTGCTCATCCCGACTCCGTTTTTTTCTGGGAGTGGGACAGGACATTCCCCCTCTGTCGGACCACCAGCTTGGTCCAAATGAACTATTTGAACTTCACTAAAACATGGAGATCAGCTTTAATTCTCCTTCTCCTCCTCCTCCTCCTTCTCCTTCTCCTTCTCCTTCTCCTTCTCCTCCTCCTCCTTCTCCTCCTCCTCCTTCTCCTTCTCCTTCTTCTCCTTCTCCTCCTCCTCCTCCTCCTCCTCCTTCTCCTTCTCCTTCTCCTCCTTCTTCTCCTCCTTCTCCTTCTCCTCCTCCTTTTCCTTCTTCTCCTTCTCCTCCTCCTTTTCCTTCTTCTCCTTCTCCTCCTCCTTTTGCTCCTTCTCCTTCTCCTCCTTTTCCTCCTTCTTCTCTTTCTTCTCCTTTTCCTCCTTCTTCTTCTCTTTCTTCTCCTTTTCCTCCTTCTTCTTCTCTTTCTTCTCCTTTTCCTCCTTCTTCTTCTCTTTCTTCTCCTTTTCCTCCTTCTTCTTCTCTTCTCCTTTTCCTCCTTCTTCTTCTCTTTCTTCTCCTTTTCCTCCTTCTTCTTCTCTTTCTTCTCCTTCTCCATTCGGCTTTAAACCATTCTTGGCAATGAATGAGACTAATAAAACAGTCCAGTTGAAAAATTTGCACAACTTTAGTCCTATGTCATGTAATTGCCCTTTAGCATCGGTGGCTTGCAGTCTTTTTGTGGTAGTTGTGAATAATTAGTGAAGAAGGACCTTTTTTATTTTCTCATATTGGTATAACAGCCCATTCTTTTTACTAAAAAGCTATAAACTATAAATTCTTTGGTTGTCTATCATCAGATGTTTGAGATCTCCCCAAAGTGTCTCGGTGATGTGAAGGTCAGGGGGTTGTAATGGCCACCATTCCAGAACCTTCAAGCTGAACTCCGGGAGAAACCAAAAAAAGTTATTTTACAGTGGGTCCCCCCCCCCCCCCCCGGAACACAAGGGTTAATTGTTCATTACTGCCTTGGGGTACCATTACCTTACCACTCCATCCCCAGACAGCCAGTGCTCAGCTCTTTTCAATGATGCCACAGGTTGTAGGTGGTCCCTCAGCATCCTCGCGTACAACGCAGAACAGTTAACCGACCACGCTGGAGAAGAGGCTGCAAGGACCTGCAGGGAACGTTGGATCTGGTAAGTAAAGGTCTTTTTTTAGCTGGTACCCCAGGCATAAATGAGCATTTAACACTTCTAGTAAAGGAGGAGCTCCCCCTGTAAGGGGATTTTTTTGCTTCTCCTGGAGTGCAAAGCTTTCTTCTGCAGTCGTTGAAGGATCATCTTGGCCTTATGTTTTTAATCATTCTCTTGTGAGAAAGTCCAAGTGTGCCACATGCCGAGCTTCCTGGGGTGACAAATATAATATTTTTATATAATATGAAGCATTCATTGAATTCAACTAAATTCCCTGTGCTGCTGGAGCTCGCACACCCCCCCAGAACAGCAGAGATCCTCCCCACCAGGGGATGTGTGGTGTGCTTCTCGTCTTGACGCTTCTTTACTCATTGTGTTTGTGGTTGAGACCACAATGTTTGGTATTGGTCTCATCACGCCAAATGGTTTTCTTTCAGAGGCTTTGAGGCTCCTCTAGGGGCTGTTCGGCGTATTGGCAAGGGGCTGTTTTGTGGTGTTGGTGCAGCAAAATTACACAGTTTATAAATTGTGACCAGGAAATGTACAATCTTGCTGAAAAATAAGGAAACATAACAACAGGCCAAACCCTTGGGAATCATATTCCCTATGGGATTTCATATTCTGTAACTGTAGGTGATAACAGAAATGGCCCAATCATAAAACAAAACATGGCAACATGTAAACCAATGAAATGACCCCTGGTCAAAAGTCTGCACCCCCTTAGTTCTTAATACTGTGTATTGCCCCCTTTTAGCATCAATGACAGGTTGCCATCTTTTGTAATATTTGTCTGAGGGCCCCAAACTCTTGCAGGTGGTCTAGCTGACCATTTGCCTTTGCAAAATGCCTGCAGGTCATGCAAGGTCTTTGGAAGTCTTGCATGAACCGCATGTTTGAGATCTCCCCAGAGCGGCTCGATGATATTAAAGTGTAAGTTCATCTTTACAGAAAAATCTGTAAGGTGAACTTACACAGGATCCCCTCCTCGTTCCCCAGGTGACCTGGACCGCAGCAATCTCCCGTTCTAAGCCCCGGTATATCTGCGTCAGGAGTTAGAAATCACCTCGACAGGGCGGGCTATGCAGCTGCTGATTGGTTGGCGCAGCTAATCTGACGGTGCTGACCAATTAAAATGCTCCAAAACGTCACTCCTGACAGGGTACGTTTTGGACATTCAGCTCAGGAGATTTCTAAGCCCCGGACTCCTGGCGCGGACATACCGGGGCTTAGAACAGGAGATTTCCAAATTCGGTCAACTGTGTCCATCTGCAGCAATGTCATTTCGGCACCCTTTGGGTCCAGACACTCCAAATTTTGGCTGCAGCTAGGGGGACATCTAGGACCCCTTAACTACCGAGTTTGAAGTTTGCGGGACCTATGGCTGCAATTGGGCACAGTGAGGCTGCAGACTGGCATTGTTGACCCTCTTTTCCACTTACAGTAGCTGCACATTTCTCACCCTAGGCTTATACTCGAGTCAATACGTTTTCCCAGTTTTTTTGTGGTAAAATTAGGTGCCTCGGCTTATATTCTGGTCGCCTTATACTCAAGTATATACGGTACCTTCTTACGCAGGTCTTTTTACAGTTCTTTTCTGCTCCCCATGGCTCAGTATCTAGTCTGCTCAGTGCATCCACATGAGAGCGAACAAACTCTGTAACTATTTATACACAGACACCACAAATGTGGGAATTTGTCCTTTAAATTGGCATTTTAACCCTTGTGTGTCTGTACCACGGCTGAACATTCGGGGGGGGGGGGGGGGGGAGTTCATCAGGGACATTTGGGGGATTTCTGTTAGTTGTTTGGCTCCTTTAGTGAATCATAACAATATGTGATCATAAATGGCTTCATATCATCACTATCCTTAAATAAGACCTGATCAGTCAGATTTTCCATATCGATGCCAAAATGTCACCATGTCTGCCGGGGGAGGTAAGCTTTTGAGCACATCCGTATATGAAGAGTTTGTGAACTGGCACGATCGCTTTCTTTGCTGCAAGGAGTCGCTCTTCAGGTTCCAGAGATTCATAATTGGTTAGGTATGGCACGATACAATGTTCTCCTTGACCTCACCGCACATCTCCGGCAGGACTAATCCTGAAGTTGGGAACGCCCTTCGCCTTCTGCCGAGGATTGCGACACCGGCGGTGGAGATATTACCTTGTCTTAGGAAAGTTTAGCTGACTTTAATGGCCCCGGGATATTATTATATTAGTAGAACACCATTCCAGAAGCTGTAATTATATTTCATGTGGTTTCATCGTCAAGCTGTGATGAAATAGAACATTTGTCAGTTACGGCAATTGTAACAGAGTGAATGCGGGCAACCCGTCATTTCCGGGGCTTCTTCGGCTCTTGTGTGCAAAGATTATACAACTGGGCCCTGGTAGTGAGAAGGGAGGTCCACTGATCGCCAATCTTTTACACCCCCCCCCCCCCCCCCCCCCCAGTCATTCAGGACTTTAAACAGGAAGGGCCTAAAGAGATCGTAAAAACTAACATTAAAGAGGAGGTCCAGCCCCCCCCCAACGGAAAATTAAACGTCAGCAGCTACAAATACTGCAGCTGCTGACTTTTAATATATGGGCACTTACCTGTCCAGGGAGCCCGCAATGTCGGCACCCCAAACCGATCTTCGGATTGGCTGTCGGGTGCAGCCACTGTGCTTTCCAATTTGGTCTGGTGGCGGAGGAAGAAAGAGGGAGCCGAACTTCTGAGACTCATTCCGCGGTACCCGTCCTCCGGAAGTGGGGACAGGTACCTGTCAAAAACAGGTACCCCCCCCCCCAAATGTGGCACCGGAGGTGGGGAGAAGACGAAAAAGCGGAATTTCCACTTTTGAGTGGAACTACGCTTTAAGTTTTAAAAATGCTACCCCCCAATCTTCCCCTGTCCCTCCATCCCCCGATCTTCCCCTGTCTTGTCCCTCCATCCCTGATCTTCCCCTGTCTTGTCCCTCCTTCCCCGATCTTCCCCTGTCTTGTCCCCCCATCCCCGATCTTCCCCTGTCTTGTCCCTCCTTCCCCGATCTTCCCCTGTCTTGTCCCTCCATCCCCGATCTTCCCCTGTCTTGTCCCTCCTTCCCCGATCTTCCCCTGTCCCGTCCCTCCATCCCCGATCTTCCCCTGTCCCGTCCCTCCATCCCCGATCTTCCCCTGTCCCGTCCCTCCATCCCCGATCTTCCCCGGTCCCATCCCTCCATCCCCGATCTCTCCCGGTCCCGTCCCTCCATCCCCGATCTTCCCCGGTCCCGTCCCTCCATCCCCGATCTTCCCCGGTCCCGTCCCTCCATCCCCGATCTTCCCCGGTCCCGTCCCTCCATCCCCGATCTTCCCCGGTCCCGTCCCTCCATTCCCGATCTTCCCCTGTCCCGTCCCTCCATCCCCGATCTTCCCCTGTCCCGTCCCTCCATCCCCGATCTTCCCCTGTCCCGTCCCTCCATCCCCGATCTTCCCCTGTCCCGTCCCTCCATCCCCGATCTTCCCTTGTCCCGTCCCTCCATCCCCGATCTTCCCCTGTCCCGTCCCTCCATCCACCGATCTTCCCCTGTCCCGTCCCTCCATCCACCGATTTTTTTTTTCCCCTATTCCTCCATTTCCAAACTTCCTCTGTCCCTCCAACCCCTGATCTTCCCGCGTCCCTCCATCCCCCGATTTTCCCGCGTCCCTCCATCCCCCGATTTTCCCGCGTCCCTCCATGCCCGATCTTCCCGCGTCCCTCCATGCCTGATCTTCCCGCATCCTTCCATGCCTGATCTTCCCGCATCCTTCCATGCCTGATCTTCCCGCATCCTTCCATGCCTGATCTTCCCGCATCCTTCCATGCCTGATCTTCCCGCGTCCTTCCATGCCTGATCTTCCCGCGTCCTTCCATGCCTGATCTTCCCGCGTCCCTTCCATGCCTGATCTTCCCCTGTCCGTTCCATGCCCGATCTTCCCACGTCCTTCCATGCCTGATCTTCCCGCGTCCCTTCCATCCCCCGATCTTCCCGCGTCCCTCCATCCCTGAACTCCCTGTGCCCCGCCATCTTGGTCCCTAAACTCTCTTGTTGGAGTGCTTCTGGAAGGTGGGAACGGAGGCACTCTTCTGTGTTCACTCTTGCCCGTCGCCCTCTTACAGAAGTAAAAAATCATTTGCATCATTGGTTGGATTTCCAGACGGATATGTAGAAAACACGCCGGCTTTTGTTGGGCTTTCAGTTATTTTATTCTTTTGTCGATTGAAGCTTTTGTTAATGGTCTTCTTGGGAATGATAAATAAAAAATAACCGAGGAGCTGAAATCCCTTTCCTGGAGGAAATGATACTCCAGCCCGTCTTATAATTTATTTATCTTCTTCAGCGAGACATAACACTGCATTGTGTCAATATTTGAGTCTCCGTGCGTTTTCATCCTACGTCTGCGCAGAGCGGGATTTCTCTATACAGCTTAGACAAAGGGCAGGCCACCTAGACCTAGTCATAGGGGTAGGCAACCTCGGCAGTCCAGCTGTGGTGAAACTATAAGTCCCATGAGGCATTGCAGGACTCTTGGCAGCCACATACATGACTCCCAGAGGTAGCTACATGATGGAATTTGTAGTCCCACCAATGAGGGAGTTGTCTACCCCTGGCTTTAACCAAAGATGAGGAGAATGCGACTTTAAGAGGCTCCAGAGTGGAAGCACATGCATTCTGATGGATGGATAGAGGGCAGATGGGCTGGAGGGAGCCCACTCCTCCTTAAAGGTACAAGGGCGCACTGAACACCCAGCACATAGCGCTATGGCTGCAAAGGTGTCAGTGCGTTGCCTGACCAATATATCAACAGTACAAAAAGCTAGCCACTGCCCCACCTATAACTGGCCTATACAGCAAGGAGCATTGGAGGGCAACCTATGTCAAAAGAAGGCCAAGGAAATTTCCAAGCTCTACTTACTGATCAGCCTGGTACAGATTATTCTTAGTTTCTTGCGTCCAAAGAATGCTTTTCCAGTACTGGTCTGGCTTTTTTTGATTTTTTTTTGGCAGTCTATTCTGGCTTTTTTATTCTTCAGGCTTATGAATGGTTTGCACCTTGTGGTGAACCCTCTGTATTTTCTCTCGTGAAGTCTTCTCTTGATTGTAGACTTTGACAATGATGCTCCCACCTCCTAGAGAGGATCCTGCGATCATCCGCCACTGTTGTCCTCTGTGGTCGTCCAGGTCTTTTTATGTTGTTGAGCTCACCAGTGCGTTCTTCTTTCCTCAGAATGTACAAAACTGTTGATTTAGCAGCAACAATAGGAGTGGCCGTCTCTCTGATGGATTTGTTTTGTTTTTGAAGCCTTACAATGGCCTGTTTCACTTGTATGGACAGCTCCTTTGAACGCATAATGTAGGTTCACAGCAATAGATTCCAAATGCAAATACCACACTTGGAATCATCTCCAGACCTTCTACCTACTTCATTGATTTAGAAATAACGAAGGAGTAGTCCACACCTGGCCATGAAACAGCTTTTCATTCAATCGTCCAATTACTTTTGACCCCTTGAAAAAGGGGGGGTGGCTATTCTTAATAGCTGTAATTCTTAAACCCTTCCTCAGATTTGGATGTACATACCCTCAAATTACACCTGAGAGTATGACCTTTCACCCCATATCCATTATATAACTAGAGCTTGAATATTTGAATATGTTTTGGTAAATACATGAAAAAATCTAAAATTGTGCCTGTGTCCAAATATATATGGACTAAACTGTACGTGTGTATGAGAACATGCAGAGGGTCATGATGCCTTCTTTGTTTTAAAAATCAGCAAAGCCTGTCATTGGACTGAAGGTGCCAAACTCTCCTGTTCTGTCTTCACAGTCCTTGTCCTCTGCTCAGCCCCCCGTGTCCAATGAGAGAATCAATGTGCTCCCGGAGTAAAAGCCGATCTCTGAGTGATTCGATGAATATTCAGACTTATCACAATGATTTACAGATAGCGGCTGATTACCAGCAGGTGTTCTGTACACAACAATCCACTGGAACCATCCTAATTGTTCCGCCATGTTCCCGGGGTTCCGCCTACTTGACTGCGGCTCTCCCTTCTAATATCTTGCAGTGTTTAACGTGGAACTGAACTGTGTCTGAGCTCCACAAACTTATATAGCAATATTTA
Organism: Lithobates septentrionalis; assembly: GCA_037952835.1. Taxonomy (NCBI): domain Eukaryota; kingdom Metazoa; phylum Chordata; class Amphibia; order Anura; family Ranidae; genus Lithobates; species Lithobates septentrionalis. The sequence continues at coordinate 103,249 of JBBDGP010004563.1, read as the reverse complement.
ATTCATTTTTTAATATTCACACCAAGCTCCCCCATCTACCCATTTATCCATGTCTCCATCCCACCCGTTCATCCATGCCTCCATCTACCCATTCATCCATGTCTCCATCTACCCATTCATCCATGTCTCCATCTACCCATTCATCCATGTCTCCATCTACCCATTCATCCATGTCTCCATCTACCCATTCATCCATGTCTCCATCTACCCATTCATTCATGTCTCCATCTACCCACCCGTCCATCCATATCTCCATCCACCCGTCCATCCATGTCTCCATCCCCCCGTCCATCCATGTCTCCATCCACCCGTCCATCCATGTCTCCATCCACCCGTCCATCCATATCTCCATCCACCCGTCCATCCATGTCTCCATCCCCCCGTCCATCCATGTCTCCATCCACCAGTCCCTCCGTGTCTCCATCCACCCGTCCATCCATATCTCCATCCACCCGTCCATCCATGTCTCCATCCACCCGTCCATCCATGTCTCCATCCACCCGTCCATCCATGTCTCCATCCACCCGTCCATCCATGTCTCCATCCACCCGTCCATCCATGTCTCCATCCACCCGTCCATCCACGTCTCCATCCACCCGTCCATCCATGTCTCCATCCATGTCTCCATCCACCCGTCCATCCATGTCTCCATCCACCCGTCCATCCATGTCTCCATCCACGTCTCCATCCACCCGTCCATCCACGTCTCCATCCACCCGTCCATCCATGTCTCCATCCATGTCTCCATCCACCCGTCCATCCATGTCTCCATCCACCCGTCCATCCATGTCTCCATCCACGTCTCCATCCACCCGTCCATCCACGTCTCCATCCACCCGTCCATCCATGTCTCCATCCACCCGTCCATCCACGTCTCCATCCATGTCTCCGTCCATCCATGTCTCCATCCACCCGTCCATCCATGTCTCCGTCCATCCATGTCTCCATCCACCCGTCCATCCACGTCTCCATCCACCCGTCCATCCATGTCTCCATCCACCAGTCCCTCCGTGTCTCCATCCACCCGTCCATCCATGTCTCCATCCACCCGTCCATCCACGTCTCCATCCACCCGTCCATCCATGTCTCCATCCACCCGTCCATCCACGTCTCCATCCATGTCTCCGTCCATCCATGTCTCCATCCACCCGTCCATCCATGTCTCCATCCACCCGTCCATCCATGTCTCCATCCACCCGTCCATCCACGTCTCCATCCACCCGTCCATCCATGTCTCCATCCACCAGTCCCTCCGTGTCTCCATCCACCCGTCCATCCATGTCTCCATCCACCCGTCCATCCACGTCTCCATCCACCCGTCCATCCACGTCTCCATCCACCCGTCCATCCATGTCTCCATCCATGTCTCCATCCACCCGTCCATCCATGTCTCCATCCACCCGTCCCTCCGTGTCTCCATCCACCCGTCCCTCCGTGTCTCCATCCACCCGTCCATCCATGTCTCCATCCACCCGTCCATCCATGTCTCCATCCATGTCTCCATCCACCCGTCCATCCATGTCTCCATCCACCCGTCCCTCCGTGTCTCCATCCACCCGTCCCTCCGTGTCTCCATCCACCCGTCCATCCATATCTCCGTCCATCCATGTCTCCATCCACCCGTCCATCCACGTGTCCATCCATGTCTCCATCCACCCGTCCATCCATGTCTCCATCCACCCGTCCATCCATGTCTCCATCCACCCGTCCATCCACGTCTCCATCCACCCGTCCATCCATGTCTCCATCCACCAGTCCCTCCGTGTCTCCATCCACCCGTCCATCCATGTCTCCATCCATGTCTCCATCCACCCGTCCATCCATGTCTCCATCCACCCGTCCATCCATGTCTCCATCCACCCGTCCATCCACGTCTCCATCCACCCGTCCATCCACGTCTCCATCCACCCGTCCATCCATGTCTCCATCCATGTCTCCATCCACCCGTCCATCCATGTCTCCATCCACCCGTCCCTCCGTGTCTCCATCCACCCGTCCCTCCGTGTCTCCATCCACCCGTCCATCCATGTCTCCATCCACCCGTCCATCCATGTCTCCATCCACCCGTCCATCCACGTCTCCATCCACCCGTCCATCCATGTCTCCATCCATGTCTCCATCCACCCGTCCATCCATGTCTCCATCCACCCGTCCCTCCGTGTCTCCATCCACCCGTCCCTCCGTGTCTCCATCCACCCGTCCATCCATATCTCCATCCACCCGTCCATCCATGTCTCCATCCACCCGTCCATCCATGTCTCCATCCACCCGTCCATCCATGTCTCCATCCACCCGTCCATCCATGTCTCCATCCACCAGTCCCTCCGTGTCTCCATCCACCCGTCCATCCATATCTCCATCCACCCGTCCATCCATGTCTCCATCCATGTCTCCATCCACCCGTCCATCCATGTCTCCGTCCATCCATGTCTCCATCCACCCGTCCATCCATGTCTCCATCCACCAGTCCCTCCGTGTCTCCATCCACCCGTCCATCCATATCTCCATCCACCCGTCCATCCATATCTCCATCCACCCGTCCATCCATATCTCCATCCACCCGTCCATCCATGTCTCCATCCATGTCTCCATCCACCCGTCCATCCATGTCTCCATCCACCCGTCCATCCACGTCTCCATCCATGTCTCCATCCACCCGTCCCTCCGTGTCTCCATCCACCCGTCCCTCCGTGTCTCCATCCACCCGTCCATCCATATCTCCATCCACCCGTCCATCCATGTCTCCATCCACCCGTCCATCCATGTCTCCATCCACCCGTCCATCCATGTCTCCATCCACCCGTCCATCCATGTCTCCATCCACCCGTCCATCTATGTCTCCATCCACCCGTCCATCCATGTCTCCATCCACCAGTCCCTCCGTGTCTCCATCCACCCGTCCATCCATATCTCCATCCACCCGTCCATCCATATCTCCATCCACCCGTCCATCCATATCTCCATCCACCCGTCCATCCATGTCTCCATCCATGTCTCCATCCACCCGTCCATCCATGTCTCCATCCACCCGTCCATCCATGTCTCCATCCACCCGTCCATCCATGTCTCCATCCACCCGTCCATCCATGTCTCCATCCACCCGTCCATCAATGTCTCCATCCACCCGTCCATCCATGTCTCCATCCACCAGTCCCTCCGTGTCTCCATCCACCCGTCCATCCATATCTCCATCCACCCGTCCATTCATGTGTCCATCCATGTCTCCATCCACCCGTCCATCCATGTCTCCATCCACGTCTCCATCCATGTCTCCATCCACCCGTCCATCCACGTCTCCATCCATGTCTCCATCCACCCGTCCCTCCGTGTCTCCATCCACCCATTCATCCACGTCTCCGTCCCTCCATGTCTCCGTCCACCCGACCATCCATGTCTCCGTCCACCCGACCATCCATGTCTCCGTCCATCCGTGTCTCCGTCCCTCCATGTCTCCGTCCACCCGACCATCCATGTCTCCGTCCACCCGACCATCCATGTCTCCGTCCACCCGTCCATCCACGTCTCCGTCCACCCGACCATCCATGTCTCCGTCCACCCGACCATCCATGTCTCCGTCCACCCGTCCATCCACGTCTCCATCCACCCGTCCATCCATGTCTCCATCCACCAGTCCCTCCGTGTCTCCATCCACCCGTCCATCCATATCTCCATCCACCCGTCCATCCATGTCTCCATCCACCCGTCCATCCATGTCTCCATCCACCCGTCCATCCATGTCTCCATCCACCCGTCCATCCATGTCTCCATCCACCCGTCCATCCACGTCTCCATCCACCCGTCCATCCATGTCTCCATCCACCAGTCCCTCCGTGTCTCCATCCACCCGTCCATCCATATCTCCATCCACCCGTCCATCCATGTCTCCATCCATGTCTCCATCCACCCGTCCATCCATGTCTCCGTCCATCCATGTCTCCATCCACCCGTCCATCCATGTCTCCATCCACCCGTCCATCCATGTGTCCATCCACCCGTCCATCCACGTCTCCATCCACCCGTCCATCCACGTCTCCATCCATGTCTCCATCCACCCGTCCCTCCGTGTCTCCATCCACCCGTCCCTCCGTGTCTCCATCCACCCGTCCATCCATATCTCCATCCACCCGTCCATCCATGTCTCCATCCACCCGTCCATCCATGTCTCCATCCACCCGTCCATCCATGTCTCCATCCACCCGTCCATCAATGTCTCCATCCACCCGTCCATCCATGTCTCCATCCACCAGTCCCTCCGTGTCTCCATCCACCCGTCCATCCATATCTCCATCCACCCGTCCATCCATGTCTCCATCCATGTCTCCATCCACCCGTCCATCCATGTCTCCATCCACCCGTCCATCAATGTCTCCATCCACCCGTCCATCAATGTCTCCATCCACCCGTCCATCCATGTCTCCATCCACCAGTCCCTCCGTGTCTCCATCCACCCGTCCATCCATATCTCCATCCACCCGTCCATCCATGTGTCCATCCATGTCTCCATCCACCCGTCCATCCATGTCTCCATCCACCCGTCCATCCACGTCTCCATCCATGTCTCCATCCACCCGTCCATCCACGTCTCCATCCATGTCTCCATCCACCCGTCCCTCCGTGTCTCCATCCACCCATTCATCCACGTCTCCGTCCCTCCATGTCTCCGTCCACCCGACCATCCATGTCTCCGTCCATCCGTGTCTCCGTCCCTCCATGTCTCCGTCCACCCGACCATCCATGTCTCCGTCCACCCGACCATCCATGTCTCCGTCCACCCGTCCATCCACGTCTCCGTCCACCCGACCATCCACGTCTCCGTCCACCCATTCATCCACATCTCCGTCCACCCGACCATCCACGTCTCCGTCCACCCGACCATCCATGTCTCCGTCCACCCGTCCATCCACGTCTGCATCCACCCATAATTTATCCATGTCTCCATCCATCCATGTCTCCATCCACCCGTCCATCCGTGTCTCCATCCACCCGTCCATCCGTGTCTCCATCCACCCGTCCATTCGTGTCTCCATCCACCCGTCCATCCGTGTCTCCATCCACCCGTCCATCTGTGCCTCCCTCCATGTCTCCCTCCCTTCATCCATGTCTTCTTGCTTTATTTTCCTGAGAAATCACTTTCAAATACACCCCTCCAGCATTTCTAGCTGCAGCCATCTTGAGTAAGGGCAGATGATTCATGTAGCATTTTACTTCCTGGAATCCATGTGCCCTTAGCTCAGGCATGCAGACAGGAGGGTGTGCTTAGCTGAGAAAGCCCCTCCTCCTGTGAAGATCCCTGGGATGTATGACCTCATTTTGGCCCAGGCCAGAAACCAGGAAGACACTGAAGAAATGTTAAAAAAAGAAAAGTGTAAACCAAGTAAATATAATCTTCCTTCTATCTATTTACTAATGATATCAGGACAACGGTTACAAATAATGGTGATTGAGTGAAGTTCTGCTTTAATCACCAATCAGAGGTTCTGCAATATTTTTCTGTATACTTAGAAGGCTTTTCTATACATGAAGCAAAAATTAAAGAGAACTCCGCCTAAAATATTTTTAGCTTTGGTCCTGTCTCTGTTTTTTGGCCAGGAGCACGGTCACCATTACCTGAGAAAGGGGGGCGCTTAGTGGCCTTGAAACGTTTGCCGCTTTTTGTAGATGACCATGAAATGTCCGGTGTGGTCTGAATAGGGTGTGCCGGTGATGTCTTGGATTGGACTTCTTCTGCTTTGGTGGTGCCGTCCTCCATTTCGCCACAGCCACCCTTCAGTGGGCGGGTCTCCTTGCTGTATGGAGGGCTCTGGAGTCTTTGTTCTTATCGTTCGGCCAGGAAGTCGCCTCCTGATGCCCCCCCGGTACGGTCTTGCATTATAATGCATGTATTGCAATGCGTTTTATTGTTACCCCCTGCGCTACTGCAGATCACTCATTGGTACCAATAAAGAAAAACCCACTGCTGCTTTTTTTATTATTTTTTTTTTACCTCAACGCACATGGTCAAGGCAAGATGTCCCTTTTGCTTAGTGTAAGGACCCTGTGTGGCCCTAAAACTGGAGCCACAACTGGGGTATAGTTTACAGGGCGGGGGGGGGGGGGGGTCGGTTTGCATTAGCTCTTAAAGGGTAACGCCACTTCTGTGGGAAACAAAAATCAGAAAAAAAATAATCTAGTGTATACTAGTGGTGCACCAAAATGTAAGATTCTGTACCGAAGCCGAAAGTTCAGAATGCACTTGACTGAAATCCAAAACCAAATGGACAGTTAGAAAAAAAAAAAAAAAAAGGGCCAGTAATGGCCGAAAATAAAAATTCATATTTCATGATATTAATAATTAAAAAGTTGAACATAATACAATTATATATTTAAAAAAAAAATACACTTTTTTTTTTGAAATATATACTTGTATTATGTTCAACTTTTTAATTAATATCATGAAAGTAAATGAATATAAATTTATTTTTGGCTATTACTGGCACCTTTTTGTTTTTTCTTCAGCCAATAACTCCTATTTTTGGCCGATAATTTTCGGCGCCTCCCTCGTGTATATAATTGCTACACAAGTCATATTGTAATTTTAAAAATAAAATAAAAATTCCCTTTTCCTTTGTTAATCTGCAGTCGCTGTCATTTTCTGTAAAAGGCAATATGGCCACCTGGAGGCGCTCTGTACAAAGAGGGTATACAGAGTCCCCTCCCCCCAGAAACATCACTTCCTGCTTGTGTGATTAGCTCATTGATTTTTTTTCCCAGAAGTCCGCTCTAAGATACAAGTCAGATTTTGGGCAACCCCTGCAACAAAAATGGGGGTGGGAGGGGGGGGGGGGGGCAAACTCACGTCCAAAGGTTTGTAAACCCTCCAAGGTTTGTCCTCTTAATACGTTCTATGCATTAAGGTGAAAAACCTCCTGTGATGCAGCAGCCCCCCAGATCTCCCCATTGGACACCATCCATGTAACGGTGCTGGCCAATCACAATCCATCTGGTCCATCCCAGTAGCACTGCATGGAGAAGAGAGAGGAGAGCGGTGGGGATTCAAATTCCTCTCAAACTGGTGGAGCCGCTGCCGATGCCCTGACAGCTGAGGATCACCTTAGGCAAGGACAGTGGGGACTGGATGTAAATTTTACATTATTTTTTTATTATGCTTTAAAAAAAAAAAAAAAGATATATTTTTATAAAACATTTTATATAATATAATATAATTTTTTTATTTTTTTTTATCTCACGTTTTCAAAGGTAGAGTAGAATCCCTCCTGATTGGCTGAGACACAGCAGCAGCACCATTGGCTCCCGTGGCTGTCACTCAAAGTCAGTTACCCAATCAGTAGAGAGAGCGGGCGGGGCCGAGCTGCAATTCTGCTCAGGTGCCCCCCCCCCCCCCTACAGCAAGCTGCTGGCTGAGGGGGCCACTCAACAGGAGGGAGGGGCCAGGAGCAGCAAAGAGGCACCCGAGAAGAGGAGGATCGGGGCTGCTCTGTGCAAAACCATTACACAGAGGAGGTAGGTATGACATGTTTGTTATTTTTTTTTTTTTTTTAAATAGACTTTACAATCCCTTTTAATTCCATATTTGTCCTCCGGGGGCGCTGCGCTATAAAACGCTCCACAATCTGTGAGAATGCGGGAACAGAATGTGCGGATCCGGAAGGTCATCATGTGATTGGCTGATGATGGATCTCTGATTTCCTGTGGTGCTGAGATCTGGTTGGTTGCAGGCAGGACGGGGTCACTCCTAGTGGACGGAGGTCCGGGGCGGAGAGAGCGCACAGACGCGTGTCGCCAAATGTGCGTCTTTTTCCTGGTTCGTCAGTTCAGATTCGTTCCGATCACGTGATCCATTGTTAATGTCTTTCGGTGTAAAGAAACAATGTGTCACTTTTTTTCTATCCCTTCATTTAGTTGCGGGGAGCAGCCCAGCCCTCGGCATTTTCATTATCTCTTCTCTGTGTAAGTCACTAAAACAACAATCTCCTCCCAGTCCTCGGAGGATTCGTGTTCGGACAGAAATGGAGCTCATTTGCCGAGGAGGAAAGGATCCGTCTGCCGATTCTTCTTGGCACTCGCCGAGATTTTCCTTGTTTTTGTCGTCGGCTTTAATGTAGAAAAATTGCCTCTTTCTGGGTGATAATTCCGGGACATTTATTGGGGATTTATTTGATTTCTGTGCAGCGATGTGTCCGATCTCCATGTTTATCAGCAAATAAGTAATGATACCTTCCAGGCTTCACTTCACATTCTGACACCCTCCCCCCCTCCTCCATTCATAAAGACGAGTGCCGGGATCCAATCATATACCGTGTAGAGGAGGAGCGTCCCCGGGTCACTAAATATATATATATAGTTTAATGAAGCAATAATATATACGGATGTGCTGAAAAGTTTGACCCCCCCGGGGGGCAGAAATGGTGAAATTTTGGCATTGATAATGAAAATATAGCTGATCATGCCAAAAAATATTGTCTTTTTATTTAACCCCTTCACACCGCGCTAATGACAGCTACGGCGAGGGCTTACTTTGCCGGGAGGAAGCAATGGTGCACTTACTTTGCCCAGGGGCAGCATGCCATGTGTCCTCCGGACTCCGCTGATCAGAATAAAGGGCCAATCACAGCGGCCCTTTACTTACATGATCGTCTGTGTCCAATGGCTGTTGATCACAATGTAAACACATGAGGAGAGGAGAGCTGATAACTGGCTTGTGTGAAAGAGACATCTACACTGAATATCCGTGCAGTCCCAACAGTGCTCACCATTGTCGCCCATCAGTGCCGCCTCATCAGTGGCCACCAGCAGGGCCGGTGCTACCACTAGGCAAACTAGGCAGCCGCCTAGGGCGCCCGGCCACTGGTGTTCCTACTCTCTTCTCTCTGCAGCAAGCAAATAAGTCTCAGCATCAGCCGGCTGGCCACTGCTCTGTTTGCACATAGTGTCAGAAGCACAGCGGAGGACTGTGTCCCGACTCCCGAATGAATGGAAGCAAGCAAACATTCACTAGTGAGGCTGCATTTGATGGGCTCTTCATTATAAAGGTGGGGTATACATGGGGGCGACAAAATGAGGTTTCGCATAGGGTGTCAAAAATCCTTGCAACACCCCTATCCACCAGTGCCGCCTCATCAGTGCCCACCAGTGCCGCCTCATCGATGCCCACCAGTGCCACCTCATCGGTGCCCACCAGTGCCACCTCATCAGTGCAGCATCATCAGTGCCGCCTCATCTGTGCAGCATCATCAGTGCCCCCACCAGTGCCGCCTCATCGATGCCCACCAGTGCCGCCTCATCGATGCCCACCAGTGCCGCCTCATCGGTGCAGCGTCATCAGTGCCCCCACCAGTCCCGCCTCATCGGTGCCCACCAGTGCCGCCTCATCGGTGCAGCGTCATCAGTGCCCCCACCAGTGCCGCCTCATCGGTGCCCACCAGTGCCGCCTCATCTGTGCAGCGTCATCAGTACCCCCACCAGTGCCGCCTCATCGGTGCCCACCAGTGCCGCCTCATCGGTGCAGCGTCATCAGTGCCCCCACCAGTCCCGCCTATCGGTGCAGCCTCATAAGTGGCCATCAGTGAAGGAGAAAAATTACTTGTTTGCAAAGCTTTATAACAAACCACCAGAAGAAAGCTCTATTTGTGTGGAAAAAAATGATAAAAATGTCCTATGTGTACAGTGTTACATGACCGCGCAATTGTCATTCAAAGTGTGACGGCGCTGAAAGCTGAAGATTGGCCTGGGCAGGAAAGGGGGTAAAGTGTGCAGTAGGCAAGTGATATGAAGCCATTTATTAGCAAATAATTGTTTGGCTCCTTTTTAAATCCAAATGATACCAGAACTTCCCCAAATGTCCATGATAAGTCCGTTCTCTCTAAGAAATGCTGTGTGAATTCTGGACTTTGAATAGCTGTAGAGGAGAGAGGGTGCAAATAAACAGGTACAAATTTGGTAGGAGGATTTGTTTTATCTCTGTGTATTATTGGAGGATAGTCACTTCACAGGGGATATTGAAGGGTTTACAACGGCTCTATCTCCAGTGATAAGGATCCTATGTTATCCTCCTCTGCTCTCTGATCGATCGGTCTTCTACCATTCTAAAGACATATTTGTTTCCATTTCTTACAGATGGCCCCCATCATAAACAGCCTGAACCCTGAAGACCTGTCCTACCTTGAGGAAGGGAACCGACATCTACGGAGAACGAGGAGGAACAAAGGCAGCGAAGGCTCTGAAAGTAAGTGTTGCTTGTGCACCCCGACTCTCTAAGGGGCGAACATGACCCAATGGGATGGATATCTTCATATATACAGGGATAGGAGTCATAGAACGAGACTACTGATAGAGCAGCCTCCGGACATTACTAGCATCACCTGAAAGGTGGCCTGCTGTGATACTAGTAATGTCTGGGGGCTGCTCTGATGGGTGACCTGCTGTGATACTAGTAATGTCTGGGGGCTGCTCTGATGGGTGACCTGCTGTGATACTAGTAATGTCTGGGGGCTGCTCTGATGGGTGATCTGCTGTGATACTAGTAATGTCTGGGGGCTGCTCTGATGGGTGATCTTTGGTGATAGTAATGTCTGAGGACTGACAGTTTCTGCAGCACCTGTTTCTTCTAGTAAGCTGGTGCTGCTATTGGAATATTTTACATGGTACTTGAATGGGTCACGCTCAGCTGCGGTACCACCCACCAAGCACTACAGGGGGGTATGTTTGCTATTCAAAGCATCAAGGCTGCGGCATGTGTACAACCCAGTCTGGCTGCCTCTGCAGCTTAAGGGGTTGGGGAAGGGTGCATTTAAACTGTGGCTCAACTGCCTGTTTTTACTGGAAAATATAGGCAATGTCTGAAGGTCGAATAAAATTAAAGACCGTTCAGCAATGGCGGTGGCTTTATTTCTGGTTGGCTGTGGCATTACCCTGGATGGTTGTGTGGTGTGCAGAGCCGGGGAAGGATCTTGTTTGGTTGGGACGGTTGATGGTTGTATGGTGTGCAGAGCCAGGAAAGGATCTCGTTTAGTTGGGAAGGTTGGTTGTTGTGTGGTGTGCAGAGCCAGGGAAGGATCTTATACTTGTTTGGTTGGGAAGGTCAGTTGTGTGGATTGCAGAGCCTGGGAAGGATCTTGTTTAGTTGGGAAGGTCGGTTGTTGTCTGGTTTGTAGAGCCGGGGAAGGATCTTGTTTAGTTGGGGTGGATGTGTGGTGTGCAGAGCCAGGGAATGATCTTGTTTTTTTGGGAAGGTCGGGTGTTGTGTGGTGTGCAGAGCCGGGGAAGGATCTTGTTTAGTTGGGAAGGTCGGTTATTGTCTGGTTTGTAGAGCCGGGGAAGGATCTTGTTTAGTTGGGAAGGTCGGTGGTTGTGTGGTGTGCAGAGCTGGAGAAGGATCTTGTTTAGTTGGGAAGGTCGGTGGTTGTGTGGTGTGCAGAGCTGAAGAAGGATCTTGTTTAGTTGGGAAGGTCGGTTGTTGTGTGGTGTGCAGAGCCGGGGAAGGATCTTGTTTAGTTGGGAAGGTTGGTGGTTGTGTGGTGTGCAGAGCCAGGGAAGGATCTTGTTTAGTTGGGAAGGTCGTGGTTGTGTGGTGTGCAAAGCCGGGGAAGTATCTTGTTTAGTTGGGAAGGTCAGTGGTTGTATGGTTTGCAGAGCTGGGGAAGGATCTGGTTTAGTTGGGAAAGTTGGTTGTTGTGTGGTGTGCAGAGCAAGGGAAGGATCTTGTTTAGTTGGGAAGGTCGGTGGTTGTGTGGTGTGCAGAGCCTGGGGAGGATCTTGTTTAGTTGGGAAGGTCAGTGGTTGTGTGATGTGCAGAGCTGGGGAAGGATCTTGTTTAGTTGGGAAGGTCGGTGGTTGTGTGGTGTGCAGAGCCGGGGAAGGATCTTGTTTAGTTGGGAAGGTCGGTGATTGTGTGGTGTGCAGAGCCGGGGAAGGATCTTGTTTAGTTGGGAAGGTTGGGTGTTGTGTGGTGTGCAGAGTCGGGGAAGGTTCTTGTTCAGTTGGGAAGGTTGGTTGTTGTGTGGTGTGTAGAGCCAGGGAGGGATCTTGTTTAGTTGGGAAGGTCGGTGGTTGTGTGATGTGCAGAGTCGGGGAAGGATCTTGTTTAGTTGGGAAGGTTGGTGGTTGCATGGTGTGCAGAGCCGGGGAAGGATCTTGTTTAGTTGGGAAGGTTGGTGGTTGCGTGGTGTGCAGAGCCGGGGAAGGATCTTGTTTAGTTGGGAAGGTCGGTGATTGTGTGGTGTGCAGAGCCGGGGAAGGATCTTGTTTAGTTGGGAAGGTTGGGTGTTGTGTGGTGTGCAGAGTCGGGGAAGGTTCTTGTTCAGTTGGGAAGGTTGGTTGTTGTGTGGTGTGTAGAGCCAGGGAGGGATCTTGTTTAGTTGGGAAGGTTGGTTGTTGGGTGGTGTGCAGAGTCGGGGAAGGATCTTGTTTAGTTGGGAAGGTCGGTTGTTGGGTGGTGTGCAGAGTCGGGGAAGGATCTTGTTTAGTTGGGAAGGTCGGTGGTTGTGTGATGTGCAGAGTCGGGGAAGGATCTTGTTTAGTTGGGAAGGTTGGTGGTTGCGTGGTGTGCAGAGCCGGGGAAGGATCTTGTTTAGTTGGGAAGGTCGGTGGTTGGATGGTGTGCAGAGTCGGGGAAGGATCTTGTTTAGTTGGGAAGGTCGGTGGTTGTGTGATGTGCAGAGTCGGGGAAGGATCTTGTTTAGTTGGGAAGGTTGGTGGTTGCGTGGTGTGCAGAGCCAAGGAAGGATCTTGTTTAGTTGGGAAGGTTGGTTGTTGAGTGGTGTGCAGAGTCGGGGAAGGATCTTGTTTAGTTGGGAAGGTCGGTGGTTGTGTGGTGTGCAGAGCCGGGGAAGGATCTTGTTTAGTTGGGAAGGTTGGTTGTTGTGTGGTGTACAGAGCCAGGGAAGAATCTTGTTTAGTTGGGAAGGTTGGTTGTTGTGTGGTGTGCAGAGTCGGGGAAGGATCTTGTTTAGTTGGGAAGGTCGGTGGTTGTGTGATGTGCAGAGTCGGGGAAGGTTCTTGTTCAGTTGGGAAGGTCGGTGGTTGTGTGGTGTGCAGAGCCGGGGAAGGATCTTGTTTAGTTGGGAAGGTCGGTGGTTGGGTGGTGTGCAGAGTCGGGGAAGGATCTTGTTTAGTTGGGAAGGTCGGTGGTTGTGTGATGTGCAGAGTCGGGGAAGGATCTTGTTTAGTTGGGAAGGTTGGTGGTTGCGTGGTGTGCAGAGCCGGGGAAGGATCTTGTTTAGTTGGGAAGGTTGGTGGTTGCGTGGTGTGCAGAGTCGGGGAAGGATCTTGTTTAGTTGGGAAGGTCGGTAGTTGTGTGGTGTGCAGAGCCGGGGAAGGATCTTGTTTAGTTGGGAAGGTTGGTTGTTGTGTGGTGTACAGAGCCAGGGAAGGATCTTGTTTAGTAGGGAAGGTCGGTTGTTGTGTGGTGTGCAGAGCCGGGGAAGGATCTTGTTTAGTAGGGAAGGTCGGTTGTTGTGTGGTGTGCAGAGCCGGGGAAGGATCTTGTTTAGTTGGGAAGGTCGGTGGTTGTGTGGTGTACAGAGCCGGGGAAGGATCTTGTTTAGTTGGGAAGGTTGGTTGTTGTGTGTTGTACAGAGCCAGGAAAGGATCTTGTTTAGTTGGGAAGGTCGGTTGTTGTGTGGTGTGCAGAGCCGGGGAAGGATCTTGTTTAGTAGGGAAGGTCGGTGGTTGTGTGGTGTGCAGAGCCGGGGAAGGATCTTGTTTAGTTGGGAAGGTTGGTTGTTGAGTGGTGTGCAGAGTCGGGGAAGGATCTTGTTTAGTTGGGAAGGTCGGTAGTTGTGTGGTGTGCAGAGCCGGGGAAGGATCTTGTTTAGTTGGGAAGGTTGGTTGTTGTGTGGTGTACAGAGCCAGGGAAGGATCTTGTTTAGTTGGGAAGGTCGGTTGTTGTGTGGTGTGCAGAGCCGGGGAAGGATCTTGTTTAGTAGGGAAGGTCGGTTGTTGTGTGGTGTGCAGAGCCGGGGAAGGATCTTGTTTAGTAGGGAAGGTCGGTGGTTGTGTGGTGTACAGAGCCGGGGAAGGATCTTGTTTAGTTGGGAAGGTTGGTTGTTGTGTGGTGTACAGAGCCAGGAAAGGATCTTGTTTAGTTGGGAAGGTCGGTGGTTGTGTGGTGTGCAGAGCCGGGAAAGGATCTTGTTTAGTTGGGAAGGTCGGTTGTTGTGTGGTGTGCAGAGCCGGGGAAGGATCTTGTTTAGTTGGGAAGGTCGGTGGTTGTGTGGTGTGCAGAGCCGGGGAAGGATCTTGTTTAGTAGGGAAGGTCGGTGGTTGTGTGGTGTGCAGAGCCGGGGAAGGATCTTGTTTAGTAGGGAAGGTCGGTGGTTGTGTGGTGTGCAGAGCCGGGGAAGGATCTTGTTTAGTTGGGAAGGTTGGTTGTTGTGTGGTGTACAGAGCCGGGGAAGGATCTTGTTTAGTTGGGAAGGTTGGTGGTTGCGTGGTGTGCAGAGTCGGGGAAGGTTCTTGTTCAGTTGGGAAGGTCGGTGGTTGTGTGGTGTGCAGAGCCGGGGAAGGATCTTGTTTAGTTGGGAAGGTCGGTGGTTGGGTGGTGTGCAGAGTCGGGGAAGGATCTTGTTTAGTTGGGAAGGTCGGTGGTTGTGTGATGTGCAGAGTCGGGGAAGGATCTTGTTTAGTTGGGAAGGTTGGTGGTTGCGTGGTGTGCAGAGCCGGGGAAGGATCTTGTTTAGTTGGGAAGGTTGGTGGTTGCGTGGTGTGCAGAGTCGGGGAAGGATCTTGTTTAGTTGGGAAGGTCGGTAGTTGTGTGGTGTGCAGAGCCGGGGAAGGATCTTGTTTAGTTGGGAAGGTTGGTTGTTGTGTGGTGTACAGAGCCAGGGAAGGATCTTGTTTAGTAGGGAAGGTCGGTTGTTGTGTGGTGTGCAGAGCCGGGGAAGGATCTTGTTTAGTAGGGAAGGTCGGTTGTTGTGTGGTGTGCAGAGCCGGGGAAGGATCTTGTTTAGTTGGGAAGGTCGGTGGTTGTGTGGTGTACAGAGCCGGGGAAGGATCTTGTTTAGTTGGGAAGGTTGGTTGTTGTGTGGTGTACAGAGCCAGGAAAGGATCTTGTTTAGTTGGGAAGGTCGGTTGTTGTGTGGTGTGCAGAGCCGGGGAAGGATCTTGTTTAGTAGGGAAGGTCGGTGGTTGTGTGGTGTGCAGAGCCGGGGAAGGATCTTGTTTAGTTGGGAAGGTTGGTTGTTGAGTGGTGTGCAGAGTCGGGGAAGGATCTTGTTTAGTTGGGAAGGTCGGTAGTTGTGTGGTGTGCAGAGCCGGGGAAGGATCTTGTTTAGTTGGGAAGGTTGGTTGTTGTGTGGTGTACAGAGCCAGGGAAGGATCTTGTTTAGTTGGGAAGGTCGGTTGTTGTGTGGTGTGCAGAGCCGGGGAAGGATCTTGTTTAGTAGGGAAGGTCGGTTGTTGTGTGGTGTGCAGAGCCGGGGAAGGATCTTGTTTAGTAGGGAAGGTCGGTGGTTGTGTGGTGTACAGAGCCGGGGAAGGATCTTGTTTAGTTGGGAAGGTTGGTTGTTGTGTGGTGTACAGAGCCAGGAAAGGATCTTGTTTAGTTGGGAAGGTCGGTGGTTGTGTGGTGTGCAGAGCCGGGGAAGGATCTTGTTTAGTAGGGAAGGTCGGTGGTTGTGTGGTGTGCAGAGCCGGGGAAGGATCTTGTTTAGTAGGGAAGGTCGGTGGTTGTGTGGTGTGCAGAGCCGGGGAAGGATCTTGTTTAGTAGGGAAGGTCGGTGGTTGTGTGGTGTGCAGAGCCGGGGAAGGATCTTGTTTAGTTGGGAAGGTCGGTGGTTGTGTGGTGTGCAGAGCCGGGGAAGGATCTTGTTTAGTTGGGAAGGTCGGTGGTTGGGTGGTGTGCAGAGTCGGGGAAGGATCTTGTTTAGTTGGGAAGGTCGGTGGTTGTGTGATGTGCAGAGTCGGGGAAGGATCTTGTTTAGTTGGGAAGGTTGGTGGTTGCGTGGTGTGCAGAGCCGGGGAAGGATCTTGTTTAGTTGGGAAGGTTGGTGGTTGCGTGGTGTGCAGAGTCGGGGAAGGATCTTGTTTAGTTGGGAAGGTCGGTAGTTGTGTGGTGTGCAGAGCCGGGGAAGGATCTTGTTTAGTTGGGAAGGTTGGTTGTTGTGTGGTGTACAGAGCCAGGGAAGGATCTTGTTTAGTAGGGAAGGTCGGTTGTTGTGTGGTGTGCAGAGCCGGGGAAGGATCTTGTTTAGTAGGGAAGGTCGGTTGTTGTGTGGTGTGCAGAGCCGGGGAAGGATCTTGTTTAGTTGGGAAGGTCGGTGGTTGTGTGGTGTACAGAGCCGGGGAAGGATCTTGTTTAGTTGGGAAGGTTGGTTGTTGTGTGTTGTACAGAGCCAGGAAAGGATCTTGTTTAGTTGGGAAGGTCGGTTGTTGTGTGGTGTGCAGAGCCGGGGAAGGATCTTGTTTAGTAGGGAAGGTCGGTGGTTGTGTGGTGTGCAGAGCCGGGGAAGGATCTTGTTTAGTTGGGAAGGTCGGTAGTTGTGTGGTGTGCAGAGCCGGGGAAGGATCTTGTTTAGTTGGGAAGGTTGGTTGTTGTGTGGTGTACAGAGCCAGGGAAGGATCTTGTTTAGTTGGGAAGGTCGGTTGTTGTGTGGTGTGCAGAGCCGGGGAAGGATCTTGTTTAGTAGGGAAGGTCGGTTGTTGTGTGGTGTGCAGAGCCGGGGAAGGATCTTGTTTAGTAGGGAAGGTCGGTGGTTGTGTGGTGTACAGAGCCGGGGAAGGATCTTGTTTAGTTGGGAAGGTTGGTTGTTGTGTGGTGTACAGAGCCAGGAAAGGATCTTGTTTAGTTGGGAAGGTCGGTGGTTGTGTGGTGTGCAGAGCCGGGAAAGGATCTTGTTTAGTTGGGAAGGTCGGTTGTTGTGTGGTGTGCAGAGCCGGGGAAGGATCTTGTTTAGTTGGGAAGGTCGGTGGTTGTGTGGTGTGCAGAGCCGGGGAAGGATCTTGTTTAGTAGGGAAGGTCGGTGGTTGTGTGGTGTGCAGAGCCGGGGAAGGATCTTGTTTAGTAGGGAAGGTCGGTGGTTGTGTGGTGTGCAGAGCCGGGGAAGGATCTTGTTTAGTTGGGAAGGTTGGTTGTTGTGTGGTGTACAGAGCCGGGGAAGGATCTTGTTTAGTTGGGAAGGTTGGTGGTTGCGTGGTGTGCAGAGTCGGGGAAGGTTCTTGTTCAGTTGGGAAGGTCGGTGGTTGTGTGGTGTGCAGAGCCGGGGAAGGATCTTGTTTAGTTGGGAAGGTCGGTGGTTGGGTGGTGTGCAGAGTCGGGGAAGGATCTTGTTTAGTTGGGAAGGTCGGTGGTTGTGTGATGTGCAGAGTCGGGGAAGGATCTTGTTTAGTTGGGAAGGTTGGTGGTTGCGTGGTGTGCAGAGCCGGGGAAGGATCTTGTTTAGTTGGGAAGGTTGGTGGTTGCGTGGTGTGCAGAGTCGGGGAAGGATCTTGTTTAGTTGGGAAGGTCGGTAGTTGTGTGGTGTGCAGAGCCGGGGAAGGATCTTGTTTAGTTGGGAAGGTTGGTTGTTGTGTGGTGTACAGAGCCAGGGAAGGATCTTGTTTAGTAGGGAAGGTCGGTTGTTGTGTGGTGTGCAGAGCCGGGGAAGGATCTTGTTTAGTAGGGAAGGTCGGTTGTTGTGTGGTGTGCAGAGCCGGGGAAGGATCTTGTTTAGTTGGGAAGGTCGGTGGTTGTGTGGTGTACAGAGCCGGGGAAGGATCTTGTTTAGTTGGGAAGGTTGGTTGTTGTGTGGTGTACAGAGCCAGGAAAGGATCTTGTTTAGTTGGGAAGGTCGGTTGTTGTGTGGTGTGCAGAGCCGGGGAAGGATCTTGTTTAGTAGGGAAGGTCGGTGGTTGTGTGGTGTGCAGAGCCGGGGAAGGATCTTGTTTAGTTGGGAAGGTTGGTTGTTGAGTGGTGTGCAGAGTCGGGGAAGGATCTTGTTTAGTTGGGAAGGTCGGTAGTTGTGTGGTGTGCAGAGCCGGGGAAGGATCTTGTTTAGTTGGGAAGGTTGGTTGTTGTGTGGTGTACAGAGCCAGGGAAGGATCTTGTTTAGTTGGGAAGGTCGGTTGTTGTGTGGTGTGCAGAGCCGGGGAAGGATCTTGTTTAGTAGGGAAGGTCGGTTGTTGTGTGGTGTGCAGAGCCGGGGAAGGATCTTGTTTAGTAGGGAAGGTCGGTGGTTGTGTGGTGTACAGAGCCGGGGAAGGATCTTGTTTAGTTGGGAAGGTTGGTTGTTGTGTGGTGTACAGAGCCAGGAAAGGATCTTGTTTAGTTGGGAAGGTCGGTGGTTGTGTGGTGTGCAGAGCCGGGGAAGGATCTTGTTTAGTAGGGAAGGTCGGTGGTTGTGTGGTGTGCAGAGCCGGGGAAGGATCTTGTTTAGTAGGGAAGGTCGGTGGTTGTGTGGTGTGCAGAGCCGGGGAAGGATCTTGTTTAGTTGGGAAGGTTGGTTGTTGTGTGGTGTACAGAGCCGGGGAAGGATCTTGTTTAGTAGGGAAGGTCGGTGGTTGTGTGGTGTGCAGAGCCGGGGAAGGATCTTGTTTAGTAGGGAAGGTCGGTGGTTGTGTGGTGTGCAGAGCCGGGGAAGGATCTTGTTTAGTTGGGAAGGTTGGTTGTTGTGTGGTGTACAGAGCCGGGGAAGGATCTTGTTTAGTAGGGAAGGTCGGTGGTTGTGTGGTGTGCAGAGCCGGGGAGGGATCTTGTACTTGTTTGGTTGGGAAGGCCGGTTGTTAGGCATGTACAAACCTTGGCAGGACTTCTGATGACGAGATTCTACAAGCGATCGCAGCACATGGTATTAATCTTCCCACGTGGGGAGAGAACGCTTTCTCATTACATTCGATGTGGTAGAAGCATGTTCACTCCCCTTGTTTTTGCTGTTCGAACTAATGTTTAATATAAAAATATGTTGTAGCTCCTTGAACCTCAGATTGGGGATTTGGAAAGGCATAAGTCAATATTCATTGCTGGAAACCGTGATATTATCGGCACTAAGGGGGATCTGAACGTGCCAATATCTGACGGCCGCAAGGCGTGGAAAGTTCTGATTAAAGCAGAACTCTGGGCAAAATACACACATCAGATACATAGAGTGGAGCTTATCTGTTCCTGTCTATCCAGTCCTGAGATTCACACTACTGACACACAGCACAGTCCTGTCTGGTAAGGCAGGAGGCCAGATTTTTATTGGCTGCATTTTAAAATGGACCTCAACTCCAAAAGTGATTGGCAACATCTAGAAATGTTAATTGAGCTTTGCATTGCTTTGCTATTTGTTTTTAGTGGCCCTCTGAAGCACATACATTCAACACATGTCTACACCTTCTGTAAAGCTAAAATCAACTTTATTGTTCCAGCACAAAAAAGACACTCAACCCAGCTCATCTGTATGGTGTGATTTGCCTCCTACTGGGGCATCGTAGTTAAGGTTAAGCTTTTGTTTGCCTTCATATTACACATGCTCACTGTAACGCACTACTGTGCACTGGCATCCAATTCATTGGTGATACACCATGCATGTCAGCACATTGCTTGGGCAGGTTTGAGTTGAGTGGTGATTTCCAAACTATGGCATGTGGGCCAGATGCAGCATGCTGCAAGCCTCTGTCCTGCCCATGGGGCACTATTCCTTCCACTGATACCAATGATGGGGCACTATTCCTCCCACTGATACCAATGATGGGCACTATTCCTCCCACTGATCCAAGTGACGGGGCATCATTCCCCCCCAGTGACTGGGCACCATTCCTCCCAGTGACGGGGCACTGGGAGAAATAGTGCCCCGTCACTGGGGGGGGGAATGATGCCCCGTCACTGGGAAGAAATGTGCCCGTCACTTGGATCAGTGGGAGGAATAGTGCCCATCATTGGTATCAGTGGAGGAATAGTGGAATAGTGCCCATCATTGGTATCAGTGGAAGGAATAGTGCCCTATCATTGGTATTAGCGGAAGGGAGAAATAGTGCCCCGTCAGTGGGGGAATGGTGCCCCGTCACTGGGGTTAGTGGGGGAAATGGTGCCCCGTCACTCAGTGAGGGATCACTATTTCTCCCAGTGACGGGTCACTATTTCTCCCAGTGACGGGTCACTATTTCTCCCAGTGACGGGTCACTATTTCTCCCAGTGGCGGGTCACTATTTCTCCCAGTGGTGGGTCACTATTTCTCCCAGTGGCGGGTCACTATTTCTCCCAGTGGCGGGTCACTATTTCTCCCAGTGGCGGGTCACTATTTCTCCCAGTGGCGGGTCACTATTTCTCCCAGTGGCGGGTCACTATTTCTCCCAGTGGCGGGTCACTAATTCTCCCAGGGACAGGGCACTATTCCTCCTCCTGCTGACTGCGTTATGTAATTTGCCTTAAACGCCCTAAAATCTGATGGACCACTAACTGGCCCTTGCTTTAGAAAATTTGGATTTTTATTAGACTTTTATTAGTATGAGCTGTACACTTGGTGACCTTGTGGGATAAACCAAAGGTCCATATGGGTCACCAGAGCCTAAGGGCCGTCCATCAGGGGCCCAGGTTGCAGGTGCACTGGTGTACAGCAGAGGGTAAAGCTTGTGCTGATCTATTTAACACCCCCGGCACAGGTCGGGGTGAGCAATCTGTGGAGAAATACAGAGAAAAAAAAAAATTTTTGGAATCTAGCAACAGTGGTCGCTTACCTAGCAAAAATAGGCCCTAAGTCCGGGACAAGGGGTCACCCAAAGTAGAGGGGTCTGAGGGCGACCAAAAACAGACTCGGCATCAAAGAAAAGAGAGGTAAAGGCAAAGGAGTACGGAACGAGGTGGCCTAATGTGTTTTATCTGTAGAAGCCGTAAAACCTGGAAGATTCATTACAGCGGTCTAAAGAGTTTGTGGATTAGCAGAGCTCTGAGATCTGTGATATATCGTATAGTTGGCCATCTCCACCTCCTGGATATAATGTGTCTTTAAGCTTTTTATCACGGAGAGGAACATAAATTGACCTGGGAATGGTGTTAATGTGCACAATGGCCCTCAGATGGTAGTCGGAATTGGTGGATCGTTCGGTTTTGGCATAAGGATTGAGTAAAAAATTGACAAACTGCGAGATTTAACACCTTCCAGAAAAGGCTCACTTAGGCCTAAAATGTGAAGGGAGCTCATTTTCAAAGTGCTCCATTTCTTTCATCATGTCTTCCATTTCTCGAGATCCAGCTTCATCTCCGAAGAAAGCACCTATAAATTGGGCTTGTAAAAAGATAAAATAATCTCCACATATTGTCCTCATTTATGGTCTGCTCGCGGGGGGGTTTTCTACTGCGTTTTTCCCTGTTCTCCCTCCTTTAGAAAAATGCACGTAAATCCCTTAAAAATCTGTGGAGGTTCAGAACAAAGAGAAGGTCAGGTTTAGTGTTTCATGGATCTCACAGCTTTCTTCTTACCCGGCTTTTCTCACGTGTATTTGTGGCCTATTAGCTCCCTCGGAGGACAAGACCCCGTGACCTGTTTTATGACTGCAGATTTCTAAAGCTAATCCAGAGTTTTCGTAAAGGATAAAGCAATTATTGTAATGGAGTCTTGGCTTGTGAAATTCTGGTCTATGTTTTTGGGTGCCTGTGAACCCTCAGTCAGTTTTTGTTTCTTCAGGTAGGTAGCAGTGTTTGAAGTAGATGTATGGTAGAGACTAGGTTGACTCAACTGGAGATGCCCCATTCTACTATGGAACGGAGTGAGCCAAACTTTGAATACGGTGTTTGTTGACAGCCTCAGTGATTTTAGCTTAGAGGGTAGATGTTTCTACTAGAAGGGAGGTATTTTTGGTAGTGGAGGTGAAATTCATTACCCCTGACCTCCGCACTGTGTATTGTGTAAACATGTGTACATATGTCATCGCTTCACTCTGCATTACTACTGACCCCTGCACTCTGGGTTAATACTACTGACATTAAAACTCTACTTTACTTATTTCTGACCCTTGTTACAGACCTTGTTGTGCCTGCACTTTGCATTACATACTGCTGACCTCTGTGTTGCATACTCCTGATCCCTGCATTCTGTGTTACTTATTCCTGACCTCTGAACCCTGCCTTACATACTGCTAATCTCTGCACTCCGCATTACTTACTCCTGAACCATGAACTGTACATTGCATTCTGAACTCTACAGTATATACTCCTGACCCCTGAACTCTGTTGCATATCTCTTTGAAAATTACATTACCTACTCCTGAACCCTGTGTTACATACTACTATCCTCTGCATCACTTACTCCTGACCCCTGAACTCTACATTGCATACTACTGATCTCTGCATCACTTACGCTTGTCCCTTGAACTCTACGTTACATACCCTTCTGAACTCTACATTGCGTTCGCCTGACCCCTGAACTCTACATTACATAATACTGACCCCTTAACTCTACGTTACATACCCCTCTGAACTCTACATACTTCGGACCCCTAAACTCTACGTTGCATACCCCTCTGAACTCTAAATGACATACTTTGGACCCCTAAACTCTACTTTACATACCCCTCTGAACTCTAAATGACATACTTTGGACCCCTAAACTCTACTTTACATACCCCTCTGAACTCTACATTACATACTTCGGACCCCTGAACTCCACGTTAAATACCCCTCTGAACTCTACATTGCATGCTCCTGACCCCTGAACTCTACATTACATACATCTGACCCCTGAACTCTACATTACTTACACCTCTGAACTCTACATTACATACTCCTGACCCCCCCCCCCCCCTCTGAATTTACATTGCATGCTCCTGACCCCTGAACTCTACATTACATACTTATGACCCCTGAACTCTACGTTACATACCCCTCTCAATTGACATTGCATGCTCCTGACCCCTGAACTCTACATTACATACTCCTGAACTCTCCATTACATACTCCTGACCTCTGAACTCTACGATACATACCCCTCTGAACTCTCCATTCCATGCTCCTGACCCCTGAACTCTACGTTACATACTCCTGAACTCTCTGTTACAAACCCCTCTGAACTCTGCATTACATACTCCTGACCCCTGAACTCCATATTACCTACCCCTCTGAATGCTACATTGCATACTCCTGACCCCTGAACCCTGCGTTACATACTCCTGAACTCTTGATTTTACAACAAGATTATAAAGCGTGTTTTTAGCTGTTGGTGTTCTTCGTATTGAGGAAGCTTTATTAGTAATTCTCTGTGGCGGCTGCTTGGCTCTTGCATTAGTTAAAGCAGTTGAACACCTCTGGAAATAATTTTTTGTACCTGCAAGGTAATGTCATAATGTGCGGTTATGCATCACATACTCGCACATTATGTTAAACTTACCTTAAAACGAAGTTCTTCCAGCACTGAGGCGTCTCTCGTCTTCACCTGTCTTGCTTCCGGGTTCGTGACCGGCCAGAGCCACGATGATGTCACTCCCGTGCACGGACACGGGAGCCGCCGCACAGGTGGCTGTTCCTTCAAAGCGCATGAGCCAGTAAGGTCACTGGCTGCATTTACAGTGAATACCATATTTATCGGTGTATAACACACACTTTTTCCCCCTGAAAACAGAGGACAAACAGTGCGTGTGTGTTATACGCCGATATTTCTTTTTTTACCAACGGGGGAGGCGGAGTCATTGGGCGGTCCGCCCCGGGTGCCACATATTGGGGGGGGGGGGGTGTCACACCAGCCACCCCACCTCTCCTGGCCCTGGGACAGCTCTGCCGGCATACTCTACAGATTAAAAAAAAGTCAGTGCCAGCCCCATCTCATAGATCCTTTGTATACTGTGTAAGTGTAATTGTAAACCGAAGCCTGCAAATACCTCATTAGTGCCGTTCTTTCTGACCGGTCTCCTCCTCCTCCTCCAAGTGTAGCTTTAGATTGGAGAAGAGCGATCACTTGACCATCCATAAAACATCAGAGGAGAGCGGTCACGTGACTGGCCATAAAGAATGGCGCTAATGAGGTATTTGCAGGCTTTGGTTTACAAAGAGGCTTACAGTGTAGTAAGAATCTGTGAGAAGGGACTGGCAGTGATTTTTTATTTTTCTTTAACTTTAGAGTACGCTGGCAGTGCCGTCCCAGGAGACTGAGGGTCTCCTGGGAGTGCAGGGGGGCTGTGCAATGTAAAAGGGTGTCTGTGTAATGTAAAGGGGGGTCTATGAAATGTAAAAAGGGCTGTGTAATGTGCAGGGGGGCTCCGTCTTAAAATTAGGGTGCGTGTTATACGGCAATAAATACCGTATCTCCTAAATAGTGCATGTTTAGGAAATATTTACACTTCCTATAAGTAAGTCTATAAGAAGGCTCACCTGTAGATAAGTCTGTAAGAAGGCTCACCTGTAGGTAAGTCTATAAGAAGGCTCGCCTGTAGATAAGTCTATAAGAAGGCTCACCTGTAGGTAAGTCTATAAGAAGGCTCGCCTGTAGATAAGTCTATAAGAAGGCTCACCTGTAGATAAGTCTATAAGAAGGCTCACCTGTAGGTAAGTCTATAAGAAGGCTCGCCTGTAGGTAAGTCTATAAGAAGGCTCGCCTGTAGGTAAGCCTATAAGAAGGCTCGCCTGTAGGTAAGTCTATAATGAGGCTCACCTGTAGGTAAGTCTATAATGAGGCTCACCTGTAGGTAAGTCTATAATGAGGCTCGCCTCTAGGTAAGTCTATAATGAGGCTCGCCTGTAGGTAAGTCTATAATGAGGCTCGCCTGTAGGTAAGTCTATAATGAGGCTCGCCTGTAGATAAGTCTATAAGAAGGCTCACCTGTAGGTAAGTCTATAAGAAGGCTCGCCTGTAGATAAGTCTATAAGAAGGCTCGCCTGTAGGTAAGCCTATAAGAAGGCTCGCCTGTAGGTAAGTCTATGAGGCTCACCTGTAGGTAAGTCTATAATGAGGCTCGCCTCTAGGTAAGTCTATAATGAGGCTCGCCTGTAGGTAAGTCTATAATGAGGCTCACCTGTAGGTAAGTCTATAATGAGGCTCGCCTGTAGGCAAGTCTATAATGAGGCTCGCCTGTAGGTAAGTCTAGAATGAGGCTCACCTGTAGGCAAGTCTAGAATGAGGCTCACCTGTAGGTAAGTCTGAGGCTCACCTGTAGGTAAGTTTATAAGACAGCTCACCTGTAGGTAAGTCTATAATGAGGCTCACCTGTAGGCAAGTCTAGAATGAGGCTCACCTGTAGGTAGGTTTATAAGACGGCTCACCTGTAGGTAAGTCTATAATGAGGCTCACCTGTAGGCAAGTCTATAATGAGGCTCACCTGTAGGCAAGTCTGAGGCTCACCTGTAGGCAAGTCTATAATGCGGCTCACCTGTAGGTAAGTCTGAGGCTCACCTGTAGGTAGGTTTATAAGACGGCTCACCTGTAGGTAAGTCTATAATGAGGCTCACCTGTAGGTAAGTCTATAATGAGGCTCACCTGTAGGTAAGTCTATAATGAGGCTCACCTGTAGGTAAGTCTATAATGAGGCTCACCTGTAGGTAAGTCTATAATGAGGCTCACCTGTAGGTAAGTCTATAATGAGGCTCACCTGTAGGTAAGTCTATAATGAGGCTCACCTGTAGGTAAGTCTATTAGAAGGCTCACCTGTCGGTAAGTCTAGAATGAGGCTCACCTGTAGGCAAGTCTAGAATGAGGCTCACCTGTAGGTAAGTCTATTAGAAGGCTCACCTGTCGGTAAGTCTAGAATGAGGCTCACCTGTAGGTAAGTCTAGAAGAAGGCTCACCTGTAGGTAAGTGTATAATGAGGCTCAATTGTAGGCAAGTCTATAATGGGGCTCACCTGTAGGTAAGTCTAGATTGAGGCTCACCTGT
Organism: Lithobates septentrionalis; assembly: GCA_037952835.1. Lineage (NCBI taxonomy): Eukaryota > Metazoa > Chordata > Amphibia > Anura > Ranidae > Lithobates > Lithobates septentrionalis. The sequence goes on along the minus strand of JBBDGP010004563.1, from coordinate 77,501 downwards.
AGGTAAGTCTAGAATGAGGCTCACCTGTAGGTAAGTCTAGAATGAGGCTCACCTGTAGGTAAGTCTAGAATGAGGCTCACCTGTAGGTAAGTCTAGAATGAGGCTCACCTGTAGGTAAGTCTAGAATGAGGCTCACCTGTAGGTAAGTCTAGAATGAGGCTCACCTGTAGGTAAGTCTAGAATGAGGCTCACCTGTAGGTAAGTCTAGAATAAGGCTCACCTGTAGGTAAGTCTAGAATAAGGCTCACCTGTAGGCAAGTCTAGAATGAGGCTCACCTGTAGGTAAGTCTAGAATAAGGCTCACCTGTAGGTAAGTCTAGAATAAGGCTCACCTGTAGGCAAGTCTAGAATGAGGCTCACCTGTAGGTAAAAGCAAGAGATGGACATTTTACTTCCTCTTTAATATGCAGTGTTGGCGTTTTGTATTTGTGAAGCTCGGTATTATTCCGGATCTCTCCTCTCCTCTCCTAATGTCCGCGGTAATTTTGCATTGATAGTTGAATTTATTTTTTCCTTGTCGGTAGAAGCGACAGCTAAACACTAATAAGTAGCAATAAACGCGACTTGTCATCCTCTTCTAGTCACCCGCCATTCGGCCTCTGAAGCTAATTGGTTCCATCCACTTCAAACACGCTTTGCCAAATATCCTTCGTTTCTCTCCGTTCTGTTTACTAATCTAAACACCCGAATATTTTATGCGCTTGGCGCAGCGGGCGGCTCTCCGGAATGTTTCGTCTGCCAGAGACAGACGGGTGTAAATCATCGAATTTATTCCGGGGGGGGGGGGGGGAATACTGATTAAACCGCCAGAGAATCGGGGGGGGGGTTTGTATTGAATCCGTGAGAAATAAATATTGCGTGTCATAATGAGCGGCGAATTCCAGCCTCATGTATAATCCTGTAGGACGCCCCCCCACAGTGAAGGGATTTCGTGTGGAGAATGTTGTGGTAATTAATCACACCGATAGATTATGTGAAGTAAGGGAAGGTATGCCGCTACAGCAAAAGAAAACTTTGCTGATTGCAGGTCTTGTGTTAATGAATCCGGAATCCATTGTGATTGGAGCGCAAGGGGAGAGCTTGTTGTTTCTAGAAAACTGCTGCCTCACCAGAGCTCTCGGGGGGGCGATAAAAGAAAAAATAAATCGCAAAGCAGAGAAAATACTGAACGTTTTCTTCTATAGCCGACATCCGTCTAGGAGCGGGGGAAGAACCCGGCTCACAGCCGATTCACTATGTAAGAAGGAATTGCAAAATAAAAACTTATTTTTTGTGTTCTGTATGCAGCAGATTCCTGTAATTTTCCACAGCCTCCAATTTATTGTTTTTACAAACACTATACAATGAAATGCTTCGCTGAGCGCTGAACTCCCCTTGTAGGGGGGCCGGCCCGCACAGCCAGGGTTTAATGTTCATTAAGGTCTGGGGGGGGGGGGGGGGGGTGTAGAGGGATAAAGTGTAATCATTTATTTTGGCTGAGATAAAGTTCAGTATTTGTTCTTATCCATGTCCAGTAGGGGGTGTTCCTCATCATTCTGGCCTTTCAGTAGACGCATTATTCGGGTTACTTCCAATGATTTAGTTCCCTCAGGACCCCCATTATACCAGCAGGGATACCTTACAGCAGGGGTGGGCAAACTGCGGTCCTCCAGTTGTAGAAATACATGTCCCACGCTTTGACAAATTTTACTTTAAATTTAGGAGCCAACTAAAAAAGTTAGGAGCCAGGTGCCCAGAACTGCATGTCCCCGCGAGGAGACCTCCGGATCCAGCGAGGAGACCTCCGGGTCCAGCGAGGAGACCTCCGGGTCCAGCGAGGAGACCTCCGGGTCCAGCGAGGAGACCTCCGGGTCCAGCGTGGGGACCTCCGGATCCAGCGTGGGGACCTCCGGATCCAGCGTGGGGACCTCCGGGTCCAGCGTGGGGACCTCCGGGTCCAGCGTGGGGACCTCTCGGTCCAGCAAGGAGACATTTCAATCCAGCAGAGACCTCCCCCATATGCTCAACAAAGAGACATTTTAATCCAGCAGAGACCTCCCCCATATGCTCGGCAAAGAGACATTTCAATCCAGCAGAGACATCCCCCATATGTTCAGCAAAGAGACATTTCAATCCAGCAGAGACATCCCCCATATGTTCAGCAAAGAGACATTTCAATCCAGCAGAGACATCCCCCATATGTTCAAAGAGACATTTCAATCCAGCAGAGACATCCCCCATATGCTCAGCAAAGAGACATTTCAATTCAGCAGAGACCTCCCCCATATGTTCAGCAAATAGACATTTCAATTCAGCAGAGACATCCCCCATATGTTCAAAGAGACATTTCAATCCAGCAGAGACATCCCCCATATGTTCAGCAAAGAGACATTTCAATCCACCAGAGACCTCCCCCATATGTTCAGCAAAGAGACCTTTCAATCCACCAGAGACCTCCCCCATATGTTCAGCAAAGAGACCTTTCAATCCACCAGAGACCTCCACCATATGTTCAGCAAAGAGACATTTCAATCCAGCAGAGACCTCCCCCATATGTTCAGCAAAGAGACATTTCAATCCAGCAGAGACATCCCCCATATGTTCAGCAAAGAGACATTTCAATCCAGCAGAGACCTCCCCCATATGTTCAGCAAAGAGACATTTCAATCCAGCAGAGACCTCCCCCATATGTTCAGCAAAGAGACATTTCAATCCAGCAGAGACCTCCCCCATATGTTCAGCAAAGAGACATTTCAATCCAGCAGAGACATCCCCCATATGTTCAGCAAAGAGACAGCCCAAAAACCTCAGCTCACCGCTATCAGAATTGTGCAGCAGCGATGTAGCCACCTACTGTACATACAATGAGCAGGCCGGTCCAAGAAAGCTCCCGACCAACTAAGCCCTGATCCCAGCTCAGTGATGTAAGATGCGGCCCCCTCCCTCAGTTTGACTGAACCGCGCTTTACCACCGGTCATGTGACCACAACACCTCGCCCACCTGCTTCCACTGGCCAAACAAAGGAAGTTGTAGCAAAGCGGGCAGCTCGGGGTGCCTGGATAGAGCGCACAGCACTCGGGAGTCGGGATGGCGGGCGTGGGAGTGAATTGGCTGACAAAAGCCCAGGCGCCAGGACGCAATTTCTATTTGCAATGGCAACCTGAAGCCTGGGATTTGTCGAGCCCACCACACAAGATTGAGCGCCCACCACATAAGGTGTAGGTTGGCAGTACTCGGCAGCTCAGCTCCCCCTGCACCCCATCCCCAGCAGTGACTCGGCAGCTCAGCTCCCCCTGCACCTCATCCCCAGCAGTGACTTGAGAGCTCAGATCCCCCTGCACCCCATCCCCAGCAATGACTCGGCAGCTCAGCTCCCCATCCCTAGCAGTGACTCGAGAGCTCAGCTCCCTCTGCACCCAATCCCCAGCAGTGACTCGGCAGCTCAGCTCCCCCTGCACCCCATCTGTGACTTCTCAGCTCCCCTGCACCCCATCCCCAGCAATGACTCGGCAGCTCAGCACCCCATCCCCAGCAGTGACTCGGCAGCTCAGCTCCCCCTGCACCCCATCCCCAGCAGTGACTTGGCAGCTCAGCACCCCATCCCCAGCAGTGACTCGGCAGCTCAGCTCCCCCTGCACCTCATCCACAGCAGTGACTCGGCAGCTCAGCTCCCCCTGCACCCCATCCCCAGCAGTGACTCGGCAGCTCAGCTCCCCCTGCACCTCATCCACAGCAGTGACTCGGCAGCTCAGCATCCCATCCCCAGGAGTGACTCGAGAGCTCAGCTCCCCCTGCACCCCATCCCCAGCAGTGACTCGAGAGCTCAGCTCCTCCTGCACCCCATTCCCCGCAGTGACTCGGCAGCTCAGCTCCCCCTGCACCCCATCCCCAGCAGTGACTCGAGAGCTCAGCTCCCCCTGCACCCCATCCCCAGCAGTGACTCGGGAGCTCAGCTCCCCCTGCACCCCATTCCCAGCAGTGACTCGGGAGCTCAGCTCCCCCTGCACCCCATTCCCAGCAGTGACTCGGGAGCTCAGCTCCCCCTGCACCCCATCCCCAGCAGTGACTCGGGAGCTCAGCTCCCCCTGCACCCCATCCCCAGCAGTGACTCGGCACCCCATCCCCAGCAGTGACTCGGAAGCTCAGCTCCCACTGCCACGCATCCCCAGCAGTGACTCGAGAGCTCAGCTCCCCCTGCACCCCATCCCCAGCAGTGACTCGAGAGCTCGGCTCCCCCTGCACCCCATCCCCAGCAGTGACTCGGAAGCTCAGCTCCCCCTGCACCCCATCCCCAGCAGTGACTCGGCAGCTCAGCTCCCCCTGCACCCCATCCCCAGCAGTGACTCGGCAGCTCAGCTCCCCCTGCACCCCATCCCCAGCAGTGACTCGAGAGCTCAGCTCCCCCTGCACCCCATCCCCAGCAGTGACTCGGCAGCTCAGCTCCCCCTGCACCCCATCCCCAGCAGTGACTCGGCAGCTCAGCTCCCCCTGCACCCCATACCCAGCAGTGACTCGGCAGCTCAGCTCCCCCTGCACCCCATCCCCAGCAGTGACTCGGCAGCTCAGCTCCCCCTGCACCCCATCCCCAGCAGTGACTCGGCAGCTCAGCTCCCCCTGCACCCCATCCCCAGCAGTGACTTTCCAGATCCCCCTGCACCCCATCCCCAGCAGTGACTCGGGAGCTCAGCTCCCCCTGCACCCCATCCCCAGCAGTGACTCGGGAGCTCAGCTCCCCCTGCACCCCATCCCCAGCAGTGACTCGGCAGCTCAGCTCCCCCTGCACCCCACCCCCAGCAGTGACTTCTCAGCTCCCCCTGCACCCCATCCCCAGCAGTGACTCGGAAGCTCAGCTCCCCCTGCACCCCATTCCCAGCAGTGACTTCTCAGCTCCCCCTGCACCCCATCCCCAGCAGTGACTCGGAAGCTCAGCTCCCCCTGCACCCCATCTTAAAAGAGACAGCCTTCTAGTTTTATAATGTAAACACAGATCAGGAGCTGTGAGGCGGAGCGGAATCACTGTCGGGATAGGAGAAAGCAGAGCGAGCTGCTGAGCGTATTGATGACTTTATTGCTTCCTTGGATGAAGTACTCCAGATGGCCTGCAGAGGTCAGAGCTGGTAATAAGAAGACACTTATCTTTCCCATACACAATGCCACTTTGTCTCTTTTTAAAGCCCATTTACTGCTTAAGGATCTGTAAATACTTCCGATGGTCCTCATCCTGGTGACATATTGACTTTAAGGAACAACACAAACCGGCCCCCTGCGGCATTCGGGGGGGTTCAGTGGACCCCCGCACTCTTTCCTCCATTGTGTCCTGTACTGGAAATGCTGAGGACATCTCTTGGCTCTCCCTGCAGTTCCATCTGCTGGCGGGAGGTTTTGCGGAGTTCTCCTTTAAGGATGACGTCTCCTCATCACTTGTGTCATTTTCTGAGGATTAGTAGAAGATAAACATTTTTCTATTTTCTGAAGATGAACGTTCGATGCATTGTGAGCCAAATAACTTTTTTTGTTGTGTTTTCTCTCTCGGTTCTATTAGAAACATGTCTGCTGTGTTCTTCCTCTGGCAGGCATGAACACAACGCTTTGATCCCGTCTCTTCTCTTCCAGATTCTGCTTCATCTTCTAAGAGCAAAACCTTTCTGTGACTTATTTCTGTCTCTTTGCAGATCCAAGTGCAGCCAGAAACAAGAAAAAAGGTGAGTGGATCAATGTCACGTTTATTCACTTTTATAATTTGATATTCAATGTTTAGATGGAAAGTTGTGTTCAGTAAAAGTGACACGGTCGGGATGTTCAAAAATGCCAGAGGCCGGTCTGTAATAAAGCTCATTAGGTCCACCTTGTTAGTAGTGGGTTGGACCCCCTTTATTCGGTCCACCTTTCTAGTGGCGGGTTGGACCCCCCCCTTATTAGGTTCCCCCCTTGATAGTAGCAGGTTGGACCCCCTTTATTAGGTCCACCTTTCTAGTAGCGGGTTGGACCTCCTTTATTGGGTCCCCCTTGCTAGTCGCGGGTTGGACCCCCTTTATTAGGTCCACCTTGCTAGTAGCGAGTTGGACCCCCTTTATTAGGTCCACCTTGCTAGTAGTGGGTTGGACCCCCTTTATTAGGTCCACCTTTCTATTACTGGGTTGGACCCCCTTTATTAGGTCCCCCTTGCTAGTAGCGGGTTGGACCCCCTTTATTGGGTCCTCCTTGCTAGTAGTGGGTTGGACCCCCTTTATTAGGTCCCCCTTGCTAGTAGCCGGTTGGACCCCCTTTATTGGATCCTCCTTGCTAGTAGTGGGTTGGACCCCCTTTATTATGCCCACCTTGCTAGTTCCGGGTTGGACCCCCTTTATTAGGCCCACCTTGCTAGTAGCGAGTTTGACCTCCTTTATTAGGTTTCCCTTGCTAGTAGCGGGTTGGACCCCCTTTATTATGCCCACCTTGCTAGTTCCGGGTTGGACCCCCTTTATTAGGCCCACCTTGTTAGTAGCGAGTTGGACCCCCTTTATTAGGTCCCCCTTGCTAGTAGCGGGTTGGACCCCCTTTATTAGGTCCCCCTTGCTAGTAGCGGGTTGGACCTCCTTTATTAGGCCCCTCTTGCTAGTAGCGGGTTGGACTCACTTTATTAGGTCCCCCTTGCTGATAGCGGGTTGAACCCCCTTTAGCCTTCATTCTTGGTGGCATAGATACAACAAGGTGTATCCCCGGTGAGTGTATGTGAATTATTGTGAGCACGTTGGAACATTATTTGTTTTGTGATTTATCATATTGGTTTGTTTCAGAATTGAATATAGAATATCTGTTGGATTCGCTTTGCTCGATTTGCTCAGAATTAAAAGGTGGCACAACATATAACATTTTTTTATGATGGTTGCCCTTTAAAGTCTACTTGTGTTTATTTACTGGACTTTAAAGGCCAAGTTCACCCTTTGGAACATCTCTCATTACACCCTTATCTGGGAGGTAACATGTACCCTCTCCCGGTGGGGGGGGAGAATCATAAATGCACTTTTTTTTTTTCCCTGCAAAAATATATTTAATATTTTACCCCAAAAGGTGCACTTATGTTTTAATGCCACAAGGCAGAGCAGTTTCCCAATCATGTGACAGCTCTGATTGGCTCTCACGGTGGTCACGTGATTGGGAACCCATCTCTCTGGCTTCTGATCAGAAGCCGTGACCTGGAAGACCGCTCAGTCAGCTAAATGTCAGCCCACCATAGATGCATGTACAGTAAGGGGGGAAAAGTATTTGATCGGTTGCTGATTTTGTAGGTTTGCCCCACTGACAAAGAAACAATCGGTCTATAATTTTAATGGTCAGTTTATTATAACAGTGGGAGAATAACAACAAAAATATCCAGAAAAACTCATTTAAAAAAAAAATTTATAAATTGATTTGTATTTTAATGAGTGAAATAAGTATTTGATCCCTTATCATTTAGCAAGATTTCTGGCTCCCAGGTGTCTTCTATACAGGTAACCAGCTGAGATTGGCAGCACTCTCTCAAAGGGAGTGCTGCTAATCTCAGCTTGTTACAGGATAAAGGACACCTGTCCACAGAAGCAATCAATCAGCTTCCAATCTCTCCACCATGGCCAACACCAAAGATCTGTCCAAGGATGTCGGGGAGAAGATTGTAGACCTACACAAGGCTGGAATGGGCTACAAGACCATCGCCAAGCAGCTTGGTGAGAGGGTGACAACAGTTGGTGGGATTTATTCACAAATGGAAGAAACACAAAATAACGATCGATCTCCCTCGGTCTGGGGCTCCATACAAGATCTCACCTCGTGGAGGTTCCATGATGATGAGAACGGTGAGGAATCAGCCCAGAACTACACGGGAGAATCTTGTCAATGATCTCAGCTGGGACCATAGTCACCAAGAAAACAATCGGTAACACACTACACCGTGATCGACTGAAATCCTGCAGCGCCCGCAAGGTCCTTCTGCTCAGGAAATCACATGTACAGGTCCGTCTGAAGATTATTAATGAACATCTGAGGAGAACTGTGTGAAAATGTTGTGGTCAGAGGAGACCAAAATCAAGCTTTTTGGCATCAACTCAACTCGCCGTGTTTGGAGGAGGAGGAGGAATGCTGCCTATGACCCCAAGAACACCATCCCCCACCGTCATACATGGAGGTCCTATGACCCCAAGAACCCCATCCACCACCGTCATACATGGAGGTCCTATGACCCCAAGAACCCCATCCACCACCGTCATACATGGAGGTCCTATGACCCCAAGAACACCATCCCCCACCGTCATACATGGAGGTCCTATGACCCCAAGAACACCATCCCCCCACCGTCATACATGGAGGTCCTATGACCCCAAGAACACCATCCCCCACCGTCATACATGGAGGTCCTATGACCTCAAGAACACCATCCCCCCACCGTCATACATGGAGGTCCTATGACCCCAAGAACACCATCCCCCACCATCATATATGGAGGTCCTATGACCCCAAGAACACCATCCCCCACCGTCATACATGGAGGTCCTATGACCCCAAGAACACCATCCCCCACCGTCATACAATGAGGTCCTATGACCCCAAGAACACCATCCCCCACCGTCATACATGGAGGTCCTATGACCCCAAGAACACCATCCCCCACCGTCATACATGGAGGTCCTATGACCCCAAGAACACCACCCCCCACCGTCATACATGGAGGTCCTATGACCCCAAGAACACCATCCCCCACCGTCATACATGGAGGTCCTATGACCCCAAGAACACCATCCCCCACCGTCATACATGGAGGTCCTATGACCCCAAGAACACCATCCCCCACCGTCATACATGGAGGTCCTATGACCCCAAGAACACCATCCCCCACCATCATACATGGAGGTCTTATGACCCCAAGAACACCATCCCCCACCGTCATACATGGAGGTCCTATGACCCCAAGAACACCATCCCCACCATCATACATGGAGGTCCTATGACCCCCAAGAGCACCATCCCCCACCGTCATACATGGAGGACCTATGACCCCAAGAACACCATCCCCCACCGTCATACATGGAGGTCCTATGACCCCAAGAACACCATCCTCCACCGTCATACATGGAGGTCCTATGACCCCAAGAACACCATCCCCCACCGTCATACATGGAGGTCCTATGACCCCAAGAACACCATCCCCCACCGTCATACATGGAGGTCCTATGACCCCAAGAACACCATCCCCCACCGTCATACATGGAGGTCCTATGACCCCAAGAACACCATCCCCCACCGTCATACATGGAGGTCCTATGACCCCAAGAACACCATCCCCCCCACCATCACACATGGTGGTGGAAACATTATGCTTTGGGGGGTGTTTTTCTGCTAAGGAGACAGGACAACTTCACCTCATCAAAGGGACGGTGGGTGGGGCCATGTACCGTCAAATCTTGGGTGAGAACCTCCTTCCCTCAGCCAGGGCATTGAAAATGGGTCGTGGATGGGTCTTCCAACATGACAACGACCCAAAACACACGGCCAAGGCAACAAAGGAGTGGCTCAAGAAGAAGCACATTAAGGTCCGAGCGTGGTTTAGCCAGTCTCCAGACCTTAATCCCAAAGAAAATATGTGGAGGGAGCTGAATGTTCGAGTTACCAAACGTCAGCCTGGAAACGTTAAAGACTTGGAGAGGATCTGCAAAGAGGACAAAATCCCTCCAGAGATGTGTGCAAACCTGGAGGCCAACTCCAAGAAACGTCTGACCTCTGTGATCGCCAACAAGGGTTTCTCCACCAACTACTAAGTCATGTTTTGCAAAGGGGTCAAATACTCATTTCACTCATTAAAATGCAAATCAATATTTTTGTTGTTATTCTGTCTCTCACTGTTATTATAAACTGACTATTAAAATTTATAGACTGATTGTTTCTTTGTCAGTGGGGCAAACCTACAAAATCAGCAGAGGATCAAATACTTTTTTCCCCCCTCACTGTATGCAGCAGCCACCGCATACATGTGTTTTGTAGTCAGAAAGAGGTTGGACCCAATATCTTGAGTTGCCGTGTAGGGGTTCTGAGAAGTCTTTTGTGACCCATCCTTCATGTATGTATCTGTGTGTAGATCCTCCATGTATCTGTATGTAGGTCAGCCTGTTGTATGGAGAGCCAAGCCTGGAAAACTCCATTTTTATACACCAGGCAAAACATGGCTTCCGGTGATTGGAGGGGGTTATGGGTAGCCAGGCTTCCTGTGTATGAAGACTTTGTACCGTGGCTTGTCACAGGAAGTGTGCGCAGTCCAGGATACTGTTCTCTGCGTTTCTTCATCAGTGTGTTTTGTGGATCGTAGAAGAGGCTGTAGATTGTTCAATTGTTGTATCTTTTGCATTCTGATGGTGTTTTTATCTTTTGGGGAAATTTTTTGAGCTGATGTCTGACTTTTTGGGGCCTTGAAAATCACCTCCACTCTTTAGAACCTCTGCAAGGCCGTCCAGTAATTTTTCTTTTTTTTTTATGTAAAAACTTCCAACAATTGGTGAGAGGATAATGGATGATTTCCAAGTCTTGGGGTAGTCTACTAGAAGTCATAGGCGCCATACAGCTGCAGACTCTTCATACATCAACCAATCGTGTTCCTGTGGGTAGAAATGAATATTATTGCAGGTTCATACGGGTATACATATAAATCCCATTTAAATATGCACAATGATGGTGGACTTTATTTGAGTAACCATATCTCATTGCCTATTTCTTAGGTTGAGGTATTGTATACCCCTTTGCAGAAAGTTCTCCTGCTTCTTTTTTGGACTAAATGTCTTTTCCAAAGCATGAGAATCCCCCTCCAAATGATGGAGTTCAGGTGTCTCCAGTAATGATGGTAATATTCCATCTTCCAAAGATACTTTTTACTTTTTAAATGCTTTTAAAAAAAAGTTTTGGAACAATATTTTGCGCAATTAGGATTCTTTTGGTTGGTTTATCTGTATGAGGAACTGCACTGCATGATACGCCAGCAGCGGATCTCTACAGGGGTCTCCCCCGCATGCTTAAAGGACCATACTAGCGATAGTTGATCAACTCCAGGGGGTAAGTTTACATCTATGTGGGGCACCCAAGTCTGAGCACATTGAAGCATGGATAAATCAACTTTGAGCACTTTATATCACTATATTACAGGGACTGTTCTATATTTGTGTATATCATTTTTACTGGATCTAACGCAGTGGACTGTTTTCTAGATCTTCTATTGCCATTTTGACCATTTTTTTTACTGCAGCTGGACTTGTATTGTGCTTATTATGTTTCAATATCCATTGGCGCCTGGTTCTTTTACTTTTACCTTTTGAGATGAATTGAATTGCAAGCCAGGTCTTCTCATTCAACATCATGACCCCTTCCAATGATGGAGATAATTTAGATGTCTCCAGTGACGAGTCCTGGTAATCCTCCATCATATAAATACATTATAGACAATTGTGCTCTTCTATCCAGCATGACTGCACCCACCTCCACCCCCCCCCCCCCCCTTGTACAAAGACAGCTCCATAAAGACATGGTGTGACCATCTTGGTGTGAAGGAACTCCAGTGTAGTCAACCCCACTAAACACCTTTTTTGAGATTAATTGAGTTGCAAGCCAGGTCTTCTCGTTCAACATCATGACCCCTTCCAATGATGTAGTTCAGGTGTCTCCAGTGAAGGGTCCTGGTAATCCTCCATCAAAGACATTGTAGACAACTGTGCTCTTCCATCCTCGTGGTAACCGTTTGAAGACCCTTTTCTGTTCCAGCATGACACTGCTGGAATTTACCTTTTTGAGATAAATTGACTTGCAAGCCAGGTCTTCAGGTCTTCTCCTTCAACATCATGACCCCTTCCAATGATGGAGCTCAGGTGCCCCCCCCACGCGCGCGTACAAAGACAGCTCCATAAATACATGGTGTGACCAGCTTAACCCTGACCTCAACCCTGCTTTTGGAAGGCCTTCAGTATAAGGTCTTCTCATCGAGAATCAGTTCCTGCCCTTAACCCTACAGAACACCTGTGGGATGGGGACTCTACACTAGGTTGGAGGAACTCAGATGTCCTGTACAGAGCCCTGACCTCAATCTTACTGAACACCTTTTAGAATGCCAATTGTGAGCCAGGTCTCACTAATCCAGTGGTTCTCAACCTCATTTCTCAATTACCCCCCAACGGCCATGTTTTCAGGTCTTCCTTTACTTTGCACAGCTGCTTTAAATAAATATCAATAGCATTGTATTGATGAGAGCTATTTTATCTAAAAGAAGTTCCCAAAACATGGCCCGTTGAGGGTATTTGAGGACTGAGGTTGAGAACCACTGCTCTAATCTAACATCAGTACCTGACCGCACAAATTCCCCACAGATACCCTCCAAAATCTTGTGGAAAGTCTTCCCAGAAGAGTGGAGAATGTTATAGCCAGAAATGGGGCGATTCTATATTAATGGCCATGTTTTTGTGATGGAATACCTAAAAATCTCCTAGCGGTGTGGTGATCCGGCAACCACAGACTTCAGGCCACATAGTTTTTATACCTTCATGTTCAGCTGATGTGCTAGCAGAGCAGTTAGTAATGGATGTGTTCATTGCTAGTGGTGATATCTGACCGAACTCGTGGCTTATCTCGGTATGAAACATTTTGAGGAGCATTAAAGATTCTTTCTTCCTTCTCCTCACGTTCACATTTTGTGACACCCTGTCTTGTTCTGCTGCTCTTAAAGGTGTTGTTAAAGTGGTTGTAAAGGCTCAAGGAATTGGCTCCCGCTACTGTCAATCACAGCCAATGAGGAGGGGGCGGGGCCTAGCACCAAGTGGCCCCGAGATGAGGGGCCCCAAAGTCGGTTCAGAAAATGTCATTCTCTGCTGCAGAAAAGTGCTTGACATTTTCCAAACTGACTTTGGGGCCCCATATCTCGGTGCCACTTGGTGCTAGGAACTCCTTTGGATATGTTGTAGTGCTAGTTCCACTGGGTTTTCACACCAAATTTGGGGTTCCTAGCACCAAGTGGCCCTGAGATACGGGCCCCAAAGTTGGTCAACTGTGTCCATCTGCAGCAATGTCATTTCGGAACCCTTTGGGTCCAGTGACCCCAAATTTTCGCTGCAGCTAGGGGGCATCTAGGAAACCCTTAACTACCGAGTTTGAAGTTCGGGGGACCTATGGCTGCAAATGGGCACAGTGAGGCTGCAAATGGGCATCGTTGACCCTCTTTTCCACTTACAGTAGCTGCGCATTTCTCACCCTAGGCTTATACTCGAGCTAATAAGTTTTCCCAGGTTTTGTGGTAAAATTAGGTGCCTCGGCTTATATTCGGATCGGCTTATACTCAAGTATATACGGTACCTCTCTTAGGAAAAAAAAAACTTGTTCTTGCAGATTAGATACCATTTCTATATCTCGTGTTCCGGTCACCAGGCAATCGTCTTTTATGCCCTTTGCTTGCACATTCAGTTCAAAAAAAAAAGGGGGGGGGTCACCTTGTCATCCAGAGTCTGTTCTGCACCATGGCTGCCTCCGTTTCCTCCTCAGGCCTGTATAATAAACTGCAATTTCTTGTAACACAAGGTGTAATTATACTACTATGTGCCAACAATGTATTTATGGAAGTCTGTGTCCAGGCAACGCACACAATAAACCACATGCAGCCAAAATTGGCTTTGTGCCCATCGTAGTCAGGACAGTTTACTGCAACTTTATTCTGTGATGGGTATCCTTTTCCAAACATGGTTTTTTTCAGTGCCTTAGTCCTGGCAACCATCAAAATGTGAACATAAATCAACAAGAACATGCAAGAGACTTTGCCAAATTAGGAACTATCTTTTTTATTTATTTTTTGTGATGTCTATATAAACTATATTGTAAAATGTTTATGTACTCTTTGGTCATCACACCTATATGATCTTGTTGGACAACCTATTCCAGAACCATGGCCGTTTTAATATTGAGTTGCCCCTCTTTGTGACTGACATCCTCCACTCTTCTGGAAAATCTTTCCGCAAGATTTTTTGGAGGGTGTCTGTGGGAATCTGTGCCCATTTGTGATGTCGGGTACTGAAGTTGGATGAGAAGACCTGACGACTCACATGTTGAACCTGTGGTGGGGACCAAAAAAAAGACCTGGCTTACAAATTCATCCCAAAGGTATTCACAGTAGGGTTCAGATCGGGGCTCTGTGCGTATTCCCCAAAAGAGCATTCAAGTTGAGGTCATGATGTTGAATGAAAAGTCAATTTAAACTAAACCTTGTCTTTATGAAATTGCCCCCATTTTGTGGGTAGATATCCTTCACTCTTCAAGGAAGACTTTTCACAAGATTTTGGAGGATGACTGTGGGAATTTTTGAGGTCAGGTATTGGCGTTGGATGGGAAGACCTGACTCGCCATCGGTGTTCTAGTCCATCCCAAAGATGTTCAGTAGGGTTGAGGCCAGGGCTTGGAGCTTGTTGAGACAGCCAATTCCAAAAACATTGCCAATACTATAGCCACAAAGGGTGTCAACTCCATGTTAGTGGTAATGTTTTTGGAATTGGATGGCCAACAAGCTCCAAGCCCTGGCCTCAACTCCACTGAACACCTTTGGGGTGGACTGGAATACTGATGGCGAGTCAGGTCTTTTCATCCAACGTCAATACCTGATCTCACATATGGGCACCCTCCAAAATCTTGTTGAAAGTCTTCCCAGAACAGTGGAGGATGTTATAGTCACAAAGGGGGTCAACTCCATAACATCCTTCACTCATCTGGGAAGGCTTCCCACAAGATTTTGGAGGGTGTCTGTGGGAATTTGTGCCCATTTGTGAGGTCAGGTACTGATGTTGGATGAGAAGACCTGACTCACCATTGGCATTTCAGTTCCTCCCAAATGTGTAGGGTTGAGGTCAATGCTCTGTGCAGGACACTGGAGTTCTTCCACACTAAACTGGTCACACCATGTCTTTATGGAGTTTCCTCCCATCTCCCCATGGCCATTAATATGGAGTTGCCCTCTTAATGACTTCCTCCACTCTTCTGAGAAGACTTTCTACACGATTTTGGAGGGTGTCTGTGGGAATTTGTACCCATTTGTGAGGTTAGGTGCTGATGTTGGATGAGAAGACCTGGCTCACCATTGGTTTTCCAATTCATCCCAAAGGTGTTCAGTAGGGTTGAGGGCTCTGTGCAGCACACCCAAGTTCCTCCATGTCCCCAAACCTACTGAACACCTTTGGGATGAGAAGACCTCATCCCAAAAGGTGTTCTGTATGGTTAAGGGCAGGTACTGATTATGGATGAGAAGACCTTATACCAAAGGTCCTCCAAAAGTTGGGTTGAGGTGGGGGCTCTGTGCAGGACACTCTAGTTCCTCCACTCCATGTCTTTATGGAGCTGGTTTTGTACACAGGGGGGGCACAATGTCTTTTTATGATGGAGTGTTACCAGGACCCTTCACTGGAGACACCTGAGCTCCATTTGAAGGGGGGTTCTCATATTTTGGCCATTAACATAGAGGTGTGATTGGCAGTTTTTTCACAATTTGGTCTTTATGAAGTCTGGTGTCTGGCTTGAGAAGGTCTGTTGTGTTGGGTTGCAGCAGCCTAGGAGTCTGCACGGGTCCATGTAGAACTGATTTTTCCTGCACTGAGGATCTTCGACTCTCTTTAGCTGTAATGTTAGAAAACACTTATCAGTACTCACATTTCAGAAATTTCATGGGCTTTCTATACTGATTTTTATGTGTTGTGTCGTACATGGACTTCAGAGCTGAAAGCAATTGTTAAAAATCATTTAGGAATTTCCGTTTTTGCTCAGTTGACTTCCACTTGAAGATGAAATAGTAGAATATAAATATCTGAGCGGCAGAAAATGAGGTAATTTTCTGCCCGTTTTTATCTTTTTGTTTTCTGATCCTCCTTCAGCGTCTTTGTAGAATTCGGAGATTGCCTCGGAGATTCATATCTCCATTCTGATGAAAAGGTAGAACTGTAACTGTGTCTTAAAATACATTTTTCAGGACCTTGATCAGCTCCATCTTTTCAAATCACACATGTAGTGTGGAAGGAAGCTCTTTGTTCGTTCTGATTACATCGATTAGAAGTTGGAAGGATCTGATGGGATACTTGCTGTTCTGTTTGATTTTGAATTGGATCCATGTTGGAATTGTGTACTGTCTAGGCCCGACTCGCTGTGTAATGTGGGAGAGGCTTCAGAAGTGTGGAAACAAATGTTTGAGTCCTTTTCTGTTTTACTTTGTGATAGCACAACGGACCCAATTCTCAGATTGTTCAGTCGCTGTATATTTCTATAGAGCAGTGGTCTCCAAACTGAGGACCAAGGGCCAGATGTGGCCCTTTGCTTTTCTTTAACTGGCACTTGAGACACTATTCCTCCCATTGACACTAACAATGGGGCACTATTCCTTCTAGGAATACCAGAGATGGGGCACCATTCCTCCCACCGGCAACATTCCTCCCACCGACACTAACACTGGAGCACTGTTCCTCCAGAAGCAAATACTCTTGCGCACAGGTGTGTAAGCTAGATGATCCCAAAGGTTCAGAAAGGACAATGAATTTCGGCCTTGCTGCTCTCTGGGATGGGATTATCCTAGTAGTAAACCATAAGAAAAATAGAGAGCACACAAGCCTAGTGCATTACCCTAAGGGGAATTTATTAAAATCTACTCACAAAGGTAGGAGGAAGAAAATCGCACTATAAACAATCACAAGGCGATTGGTCCACTGGTAGCCGTTTCCAGGTCCTAGGAAGAGGACGTACAAACCGCTGCTGGCTAACGCATTTCGAAGGTGTCCCTTCTTCATCAGTCCTCTTCCTAGGACCTGGAAACTGCTACCAGTGGACCAATCGCCTTGTGATTGTTTATAGTGCGAATTTTTTTTTCCTCCTACCTTTGTGAGTAGATTTTAATCTTGGTTTTAATCAATTCACCTTAGGGTAATGCACTAGGCTGGTGCGCTCTCTTTTTTTCTTATCGAGCACTGTTTCTCCCACTGACACCATCGATGGGGCATTATTCCTCCCAATGACACAAACAATGGGGTACAATTCCTCCTACGGATACCAGAGACTGGGCACCATCCCCCCACCGATACCAATGGCGGGGCACCATTCCTCCCACCGACACCAGTGGCCAGGGCACCGTTCCTCCCACCGACACCAGTGGCCAGGGCACCATTCCTCCCACCGACACCAGTGGCCAGGGCACCATTCCTCCCACCGACACCAGTGGCCAGGGCACCATTCCTCCCACCGACACCAGTGGCCAGGGCACCATTCCTCCCACCGACACCAGTGGCCAGGGCACCATTCCTCCCACCGACACCAGTGGCCAGGGCACCATTCCTCCCACCGACACCAGTGGCCAGGGCACCATTCCTCCCACCGACACCAGTGGCCAGGGCACCATTCCTCCCACCGACACCAGTGGCCAGGGCACCATTCCTCCCACCGACACCAGTGGCCAGGGCACCATTCCTCCCACCGACACCAGTGGCCAGGGCACCATTCCTCCCACCGACACCAGTGGCCAGGGCACCATTCCTCCCACCGACACCAGTGGCCAGGGCACCATTCCTCCCACCGACACCAGTGGCCAGGGCACCATTCCTCCCACCGACACCAGTGGCCAGGGCACCATTCCTCCCACCGACACCAGGGCACCATTCCTCCCACCGACACCAGGGCACCATTCCTCCCAGTGGCCAGGGCACCATTCCTCGAACCGACACCAGTGGCCAGGGCACCATTCCTCCCACCAACGCATGATTCCTTCCAGTGACACCAACAATGGGCAGTATTCCTCTTGTTACTGACCATAGGTGCTTTGTAAACTTTTCATACTCCCAATGACAATCAAGCCTGAGGCATTATTTAATCCCGCCGGTGCATTTTATACTCCCACTGGCCACAGTCCGGCCTCCCTAAAGTCTGAGAGACAGTAATCTGGCAATTTGTGTAGAAAGTTTGGAGACCCTTGATCTATAGAGGACCACTAGTCAAAAGTTCTCCTGGAAAGACACGGGTGGTAGACTGATAATACATTTTGTATTTCTGCTGTTTAATATCTAAAAAGAAGCTGCTAATGTTATTGTGAGTTAATTTTCTGTATTGAGAAAGGAGAAGTACTGGAAAAGCTTTTTTAGCTGTACTTCTCCTGGTGGGTCACATTGCCGGTCCAGGCTGGGGAACAATCCCCATTAATAAGGTCAGGATCTGCCCGAAAGCCTGAGGGACTCAGCAATCTGCTGATAGCCTGAGCCAGGTGCTCCAGTGATCATCAGTGTTTGATCGCTCAGTTCTCGTTCTTAGAGGCCGTGGGGGACAGCTGCAGCTATCTAGGCTTTTTTTTTAAAATGTATTTCTTTAATAACATTTTTTTTTATATCTGCTTTGCCAAAAAGGTTTTCAAACATATACAAACACAGCATCCATGTATCTTTGCAGGAAAAAAGGTTGGACCACCAGGACCTGTTGGACCGCCAGGCCCCGCTGGGCCACCTGGACCTCCAGGGCCTCCAGGCCCTCCTGGAATACCAGGCATCCCTGGAATCCCAGGATCAAATGCAATGGGCCCTCCAGGACCCCCTGGGCCACCAGGTCCCCAAGGGCCACCAGGAAATCAAGGACCCACTGGTATGGAACGTTAAGTCTTCTGATGCCTTTTTGATTCTGATCTGTGATAATATGCTGATTATTTCTTTCCTTCCCTCCCCCCATTTCCCTTTTTCATTAGGTCCTACAGAAAAGACCGCCCCTAAAGAGACTCCGGTAAGTCTTTTTTTCTTTGTGGTCTTTGGACTGAGTACCTGCTTGATCTCTCCTCCTTCAGTTTAGGTTCTTGTTGACCAGCCATATATTTTTAATACTTTAAACTAAAATGTTACTGTTATAAAAAAAAATACTAATCGCAGCTTCCTGCCAAAGAAGAGGAGTTAGATATACTTGCCTCTCTGGTGGCCCCGTACCTCGTATATTTGCTCTGCTGAAGCGCTGTATGTACCCATAAGACCCTTCAGCTTTCAATACTTGCAGAAGTGTCAGATGTCACCTCTGCAAGTATCCTCTGTGCCCCCCCCCCCAACCTGCTGTGGTTCCTTCCTTTGACCCCCCTATGTCATGAATCCTGCACAGAGGATGGGGGACACAGGCATCCAACATACTGGGAAGTGTTGAAAGCTTAAGAGTCTTATGACGGTTGGAGCGCTCCAATAGGGCAAAGGTAGAAGGCACAGACCGCTGGAGAGACGAGTCGAATACCTCTTCTATTGTGGGAAACTGTGATTGACCACCACCACCCGCCGAGCCTATCATCAAATGACGATCAAGGGCGGGACATTTGTCGTTCCAAGTGGACGTCATATGGCAACCTCCTGGAATTCCCCACGGGCCGCGCTGCCATGCGATCTGTCACCCACCAGCCACAGCCGATGACTGATCAGTGTACCAGCACCATGTGATCGCTGTGACCAATCGCCTCAGATCACATGACATTTGTAAACAACAAATGGCTTTGATTCATGTCATTCGTTGTGTACAATTGTGTTGATCTCTGCGATTGGCCCTATTTGTATCATGTGATCACTGTGACCAATCACAGAGATGAACACAATTGTAACACTGTACTACTCTGGGGAGGTGATCAGGATGTGGGTTTCTTTTTTTTTTAAATACACACTATGATTTCTTAGAACAGTGAATTTCACTGTTCTAAGCAACCGGTTTTTCTGAAAGAAAACTACTCATTCACTGTTTAGTATTGTGATTGGCCCTATTTGTACCATGTGATCACTGTGACCAATCACAATAGTAAACAGTGAATGAGTAGTTTTCTTTCAGAAAAACTGGTTGCTTAGAATAGTGAAATTCATTGTTCTAAGCAATCATAGTGTGTATATAAACAAAAAAGAAAAACAAACACATCCTGATCACCCGATTGGTCACAGTGATCACATGGTACAGACAGGGCCAATCACAGCTTATCTGTACCATGTGATTAGCTGTGGCCAATCACAACAATACACACTGAATCAGTTTTCATTCAGTAAAAATAGTTGCCTATACCAGTGGTCTCCAAACTGCGGCCTGGGGGCCACATGTGGCCCTTTGCTTGCCTTTTATCCGGCCCTTGGACACCTGCAATGGGCAACCTTTCCTTCCACTGATACCAATAATGGGGCACTATTCCTCCCACTGACACCAACGATGGGGCACTATTCCTCCCACTGACACCAACGATGGGGCACTATTCCTCCCACTGACACCAACGATGGGGCACTATTCCTCCCACTGACACCAACGACGGGACACTATTCCTCCCACTGACACCAATGACGGGACACTATTCCTCCCACTGACACCAATGACGGGACACTATTCCTCCCACTGACACCAATGATGGGACACTATTCCTCCCACTGACACCAATGATGGGACACTATTCCTCCCACTGACACCAATGACTGGACATTATTCCTCCCACTGATACCAATGATGGGGACATTATTCCTCCCACTTACACCAATGACGGGACACTATTCCTCCCACTGACACCAATGACGGGACACTATTCCTCCCACTGACACCAATGATGGGACACTATTCCTCCCACTGACACCAATGATGGGACACTATTCCTCCCACTGACACCAATGACGGGACATTATTCCTCCCACTGATACCAATGATGGGGACACTATTCCTCCCACTGACACCAATGACGGGACACTATTCCTCCCACTGACACCAATGACTGGACATTATTCCTCCCACTGATACCAATGATGGGGACACTATTCCTCCCACTGATACCAATGATGGGGACACTATTCCTCCCACTGACACCAATGACTGGACACTATTCCTCCCACTGATACCAATGATGGGGACACTATTCCTCCCACTGATACCAATGATGGGACACTATTCCTCCCACTGATACCAATGATGGGGACACTATTCCTTCCCTTGACGCCAATGATGGGACACTATTACCAATGATTAAGCAATGTATACACCGATTGATGTCAAAGCATTTTCTACTCAGAATTTCCACATTCCGACCCCCAGAACATCTGAAGGACAGTAAACTGACCCTTTGTTTAGTAAGTTTGGAGACCCCTGACCTCTACCAATGAAATTCACTGGTATAAGCAATCATAATGTGTAAAAATAAATAAATCCTGATCACTTCCTCAGAGTAGTACGAGGTTACTATGGTAACATTGTATCGCTCTGGTCACACAGTTAAAAGAAAAAAAAAGTAATGCAGAATAAAAATTACAAAAAAAAGTGGGTTTTTTTTGTTTGTTTTTTTAATACTGTCACACCAATTATATGACGCTGTACTGCACTGTGACAAAATGTAAAAAAAAAAAATAATTTTCATTTTCCTCAAAATTGTGCTAAAAAATTACAACTTTAAAAAAAAAAAACCCCACCATGCTGGTATTGAAGGGGTTAATAACGTTGCTTAAAAAAAAGCATTTTGCAGAGGAACCAGAATTGGTCTTTAATTTTGTTGGAATGATTGTGAACGCTGCTCTATTTTATGGGGGGGGGTAATTCTGCCCACGTGACGGGGGGGGGGGGGGGGGGTGTTGCCCCATCAATGTGTTAGACAAGAGGTGTCTGTTATTTCTAAGCATGATTGAAAACATCCTTCCATTTTATTTTATTGCTGGCGGGAGAAGGCGCGGTGATGGTGTTTGGTAAGCGTGTCTCCTCCAAGGTCTCTGTCTGCTCCTCGTTCCCCTCCGAGTGATTTTTTTTTTCTCAGTTGGTTTTTTTTTTTTGCTCCATTTTCCATCTGTTTTCCATCAGCACAATTTATTGACTTCAATTGCAATTCATTTCTCCTCCACTTAAACGTGACGTCCTCACGGCCTGCGAGAAAGTGTTAGTTTTGGCCGGATTATCACCGGGGGGGCCTGTAGGCGCACAACGTATGGAGGCGACCCCCCCCCCCCCTCCCCTTATATACAAAACATTTTCCTAGATGACGCATTTGATGACTGTATGTAAATAAATATATATTAACACTTTGCCTCCCAACCCCCCCCCCCCCCCCCCCCCCCCCCCCGCCATTCCTTTAAAAAGTTCTGATTGCTGGGAAAGATCGGCCAATCACGTGACCAATGTTGATTGGTGGTCACATGATCACGAGTCGGTCCCGCCGACTACTGATATTTAGTGGGGACAGCACAGAAATACCAGCGACGGATGGGGGGGGGGGGCGGTAAAGCTCACCATTTTGGCACGGCACATGTGTATTAGGTGGTCGTAGGGAGTAAAAGAGAGCGGAGACGAGTGTTCTGATGGATGGCAGAATCCTGTATGAGGACAACCTTTTATATATCTTCCAACACACAAATCTAAATTTGTTCTGACGTTTGGATGATTCCTTTAACCCAGGAGTCCCCAACCCCCGGGGGCCACACAGCGGGGGGGGGGGCGTTAACCGCGGTCGTTGCTCACCGGCTGCTGTGCAGCCATGCCTGTGTGTTATCCTATCAGCAGGACAGGGGGCGGCAGAGCTCCCTGAAGTCCCCTTTATATCACAGACCCCTTTACATTAATGTAAAGGTAAGAGACTGTAGGGGGGGAGGGGGGCGCTGTAATCATTACAGTACAGTGCCCCTTTACAGAGAAGTTCCCGTTATGTTAATGTAAAGGGGGGGGCATTGTAATGATTACAGTGCAGTCCCCTTTATATCACAGACCCCCTTTACAATAATGTAAAGGGGGCACTGTAATGTAAAGGTAATCTGATATAAAAAGAGACTGCACTGCAAGAGGGGGGGGAGCACTGTAATCATTACAGGACAGTGCCCCCCCCCCCCCTTTATATTACAGTGCCCCCTTTTGAGAGAAGTTCTGTTATATTAATGTAAAGGAGACTGTAATATAAGGGGGGGCACTGTAATGATTACAGTGTCCCCTTTAAATCACAGACCCCCTTTACATTAATGTAAAGGGGGCACTGTAATGTAAAGGGAATCTGATCTAAAAAAGGGACTGCAATGATTACAGGACAGTGCCCCCCCCCCCCTTTATATTACAGTGTCCCCTTTACAGAGAAGTTTGCGTTATATTAATGTAAAGGGGCACTGTGACGTTAAGGTGGGGCTGTGATGTGAAGGGGAATTGCGAACACTGATATGGGAGTCTGTGCTGTAAAAGGGAGTTGTGGTGTGAAGGGGGGGAGGGGCTGAGGACAGACTCCTTGAATATTCCCCCTACCCCCTCCCTTGTCTCTGGGAAAATTGGCTGCCATGAAACTGGTCCCTGGTTCCAAAAAGTTTGGGGGCCACTGGCTTTAACCCCCTTAAAGTGGTTATAAAGCCTAAATATTTTTTACCTTTATGCATACTTGCTGACCGCCTTATAGCAATTTTACTGCTACAGGGTGGCAGCTGTGCGCCGGATCATGTGTGTGTATGAGATTTTGCACTTCTGCCTGCAGGGGGCGCATATACGCCCCGCCGCATTCCCGCCATAGACTTCCCGCCGCATTCCCGCCATAGATGCCCCGCCGCATTCCCCCCATAGATGCCCCGCCGCATTCCCGCCATAGATGCCCCGCCGCATTCCCCCCATAGATGCCCCGCCGCATTCCCCCCATAGATGCCCCGCCGCATTCCCCCCATAGATGCCCCGCCGCATTCCCCCCATAGATGCCCACCATAGACGCCCCGACGCATTCCCCCCATAGACGCCCCGACGCATTCCCCCCATAGATGCCCGCCATAGACGCCCCGACGCATTCCCCCCATAGACGCCCCGACGCATTCCCCCCATAGATGCCCGCCATAGACGCCCCGACGCATTCCCCCCATAGACGCCCCGACGCATTCCCCCCATAGACGCCCCGACGCATTCCCCCCCATAGACGCCCCCCGCATTCCCCCCATAGACGCCCCCCGCATTCTCCCATAGACACCCTGCTGCATTCCCCCCCAATAGAGACGCCCCACCTCATCCCCCCCCCCCCCCCATAGAGAGACGCCCCACCTCATGTCCCTCCATAGACGCCCCGCATTCCCCCTACATGCTCTAACATGCACCTCTACCAATCGAAGCATTGATGGGCCTTTTGTCCTTCTCCTACCCATAGGATATCCCGTAGCGGAGGACACAGACACTCCCACATGTCTTGGTTATATATACACCTTGGTGGATAAAGTCTTTTACTGATCGATATACAGCTAAAAGCCACCTCTAGGATCAGACCCCCCCCCCCGTATCTGAGGGGTGACTAATACCCTTCACATAATGCCAACCAGCTTAATGGGTGGCATGGAAAGCATCAGAAAGTTCCTCTTTCCCTGTACAGCCCCTCCCCCCCCCCTCCCCCAGCTTCCGCCACCTTTGGGAGAACGCTTTTGTGTCATATTAATAATGTGCTTCTCATTCTACGTTACACCCCATAAGAAAATATTCATCTGTTTATATAATGATTTAGAAGAGTTTTGTGATTCTCCTCGTCCCGTACATCTCCTCCAGTGACTGTTTCTCTTTCAGCCCGCTGTCGTCCATCTGCAGGGCCAGGGCTCAGCCATACAAGTGAAGAATGGTAAGAAATCAATGGCCATTCTTTTATTTCCAGTTATAGGATTGCTTTATGTGCCGCCATATTTACACCCCTGAAAAACCTGAACTGGGCCATGTGTGGATCGTTCTTTGTGTGCCGAGGAAACGCTGCAAAGGCTTTACAATGGAAATCAGTGGGTGTGGTCAGATGTTGGGGCAATCAGATAAATCGTACATTTGGGAGCCTTAAAAATGTCCCTGTGTCTCCTACAGTGCAAACCCGGAAAGTATTCACAGTGCTTCACTTTTTCCACATTTTGTTATGTTACAGCCTTATTCCAAAATGGATTCAATTCATCATGTACACAAGTATCACAGGCTCCTCCCATGGGCATGAATATCACAGGCTCCTCCCATGGGCATGAGTATCACAGGCTCCTCCCATGGACATGAGTATCACAGGCCCCTCCCATGTACACAAGTATCACAGGCCCCTCCCATGTACACAAGTAGCACAGGCCCCTCCCATGTACACAAGTAGCACAGGCCCCTCCCATGTACACAAGTAGCACAGGCCCCTCCCATATACACAAGTAGCACAGGCCCCTCCCATGTACACAAGTAGCACAGGCCCCTCCCATGTACACAAGTAGCACAGGCCCCTCCCATGTACACAAGTAGCACAGGCCCCTCCCATGTACACAAGTATCACAGGCCCCTCCCATGTACACAAGTATCACAGGCCCCTCCCATGTACACAAGTATCACAGGCCCCTCCCATGTACACAAGTATCACAGGCCCCTCCCATGTACACAAGTAGCACAGGCTCCTCCCATGTACATAAGTAGCACAGGCTCCTCCCATGTACATAAGTAGCACAGGCTCCTCCCATGTACATAAGTAGCACTGGCTCCTCCCATGTACATAAGTAGCACTGGCTCCTCCCATGTACATAAGTAGCACAGGCTCCTCCCATGTACATAAGTATCACAGGCTCCTCCCATGTACATAAGTATCACAGCCTTTGCTCAATACTTTGGTGAAGCTCCTTTGGCACCAATTACAGCCTCAAGTCTTGTTGAGTATGATGCTATAAGCTTGGCACTCCTATTTTTGGGCAGTTTCTCCCATTCTTCTTTGTAGGACCTCTCAAGCTCCATCAGGTTGGATGGGGAGTGTCGGTGCTCAGCCATTTTCAGATCTCTCCAGAGATGTTCAATCGGGTTCAAGTCTGGGCTCTGGCTGGACCACTGAAGGACATTCACAGAGTTGTCCCAGAGCCACTCCTTTGTTATCTTGGCTGTTTGCTTAGGGTCGTTGTCCTGTTGGAAGATGAACCTTCACCCCAGTCTGAGGTATAGGAGTGCTCTGGAGAAGGTTTTCATCAATCATGTCTCTGTACATTGCTGCATTCATCTTTCCCTCAATCCTGACTAGTCTCCCAGTTCCTGCTGCTGAAAAACATCCCCACAGCATGATGCTGCCACCACCATGCTTCACAGTGGGGATGGTATTGGCCAGGTGATGAGTGGTGCCTGGTTTCCTCCAGACATGACAGTTGCCATTCAGACCAAAGAGTTCAATCTTTGTATCATCAGACCAGAGAATTTTGTTTCTGATGGTCTGAGAGTCCTTCAGGTGCCTTTTGGCAAACTTCAGGCTGTCATGTGCCTTTTACTGAGGAGTGTCTTCCGTCTGGCCTCTCTACCATACAGGCCGGATTGGTGGAGTGCTACAGAGATGGTTGTTCTTCTGGAAGGTTCTCCTCTCTCCACAGAGAAACGCTGGAGCTCTATCAGAGTGACCATCGGGTTCTTGGTCACCTCCCTGACTTAGGCCCTCCTCCCCCGATCGCTCAGTTTGGCCGGGCGGCCCGCTCTAGGAAGAGTCCTGGTGGTTCCAAACGTCTTCCATTTACAGATGATGGAGGCCACTGTGCTCATTGGGACCTTCAATGCTGCAGAAATGTTTCTGTACCCTTCCCCCGATCTGTGCCTCCATACAATCCTGTCTCCGAGGTCTACAGACAATTCCTTGGACTCCATGGCTTGGTTTGTGCTCTGACATGCACTGTTACCTGTGGGACCTTCTATAGACAGGTGTGTGCCTTTCCAAATCATGTCCAATCACCTGAATTTACCACAGGTGGAGTCCAATCAAGTTGTAGAAATATCTCAAAAGTGAAGCACTGTGAATAATTTCCGGATGCACTGTACCTCCCCTCCCCTAATAAAATGTAGGGGTCAGAAATATGCAACCTGGAGGTCAGCAGTAAGCGAAGTATAGATCATTAGCAACATGGAAGTAATGAGTAGTGCAGGGGTCAGGAGTGTATAAACACACAGTACATACGTATCACAGAATATCTAATGTAGAGTTCAGTAGTATATAATACACAGTGCAGGGTTAAAGTGCAGCTATACTCACCTTGAATCCAGTGATGTGCCGTCCCCAGACCTCCTCGCTGGCAACTGTCATCTTCAGGCAGCCAGATTCTGGGTCTCGATCGCTGGCTACTGTCGTCTTCAGGCAGCCAGACTCTGGGTCTCGATCGCTGGCTGCTGTCATTGGCCGGGCTGAGATGACGTCACTCCCGCGCCGGCCTTGGAATTGCCTAATTTGTGCAGTGAGCTGTGCTTGCACAGCTTACTCTACAGGGGCAGACAGGCGGGTAAGTAGCTTAATGCAGAAGATACAAAGTATAAAGCTTTTGCATTACAAATCCTACCTGTCCGCCCATTTTCATTGTGGAGCCTATATTTCCACTTAAAGTAATGCAGGGGTCAGTAGTATGTAATGTAGAGGTCAGGGGAAAGTTATACAGAATGCAGGAGTCAGTAGTATGTAATGTAGAGGTCAGTGGAAAGTTCTACACAATGCAGGGGTCAGTAGTATGTAATGTAGAGGTCAGGGGAAAGTTATACAGAATGCAGGAGTCAGTAGTATGTAATGTAGAGGTCAGTGGAAAGTTCTACACAATGCAGGAGTCAGTAGTATGTAATGTAGAGGTCAGGGGAAAGTTATACAGAATGCAGGGGTCGGTAGTATGTAATGTAGAGGTCAGTGGAAAGTTATACAGAATGCAGGGGTCAGTAGTATGTAATGTAGAGGTCAGGGGAAAGTTATACAGAATGCAGGGGTCAGTAGTATGTAATGTAGAGGTCAGGGGAAAGTTATGCAGAATGCAGGGGGCAGTAGTATGTAAAGTAGAGGTCAGGGGAACGTTATGCAGGGGGCAGTAGTATGTAATGTAGAGGTCAGGGGAAAGTTATGCAGGTGTCAGTAGTATGTAATGTGGAGGTCAGGGGAAAGTTATGCAGGTGTCAGTAGTATGTAATGTAGAAGTCAGGGGAAAGTTATGCAGGTGTCAGTAGTATGTAATGTAGAAGTCAGGGGAAAGTTATGCAGGTGTCAGTAGTATGTAATGTAGAAGTCAGGGGAAAGTTATGCAGGTGTCAGTAGTATGTAATGTAGAAGTCAGGGGAAAGTTATGCAGGGGTCAGTAATATGCAAAGCAGGGTGCAAAGGTCAACAGAAAATGACACAGAGGTCACCAATAAGAAGCATTCATAGGTCCAGCAGTAAAGTAGAGGTCAGTAGTATATATCAGTGCATAAATCAGTGCAGAGATCAATAGTAACACACATATCCTTCCATCTAACCCCCTCAGCTACAATCACCCAACAAGCACAAATTCATTCACAGACCTCATGTGCAGAGTGAGAGAAGTCCTCCCAAATCTCCCCTGGCTTCCATATCACATGTCAGAGGCCTAGGACTTCCCTCGGCTCTAATCTGGAGGTCTGAGAAATGGTGACTGACCACTTCTGACGGAAGGATCGTCACCTGAGAACTAATCTGAATATCATTCTGCAAATATTCCCAGATTGGCGCAAGTAAGAGCCAATGTCTGCAATAGGATGGGGGCAAGTTCTCCAAGAAGCTTGGAACCACCTACTACCCAGGTACCTGTAGAAACTGCATGGACTTGTAGGTATTGGGGCAGTGCATGTAAAATTTACATATACTGTATATCCAACACTTAAAGTGTGCTCAGCAGTATAGTTCCCCTTAGCCATGTGTTGGCGTTCACCGGAATGTCACACTCCAGGTCTGTCTACAGATCACTGCATTGACCGTCTCGGTGTAGAAAGAAGCGGCGCTCATTTAAAATGTATTGCTTAGGTGTTTAAGTTTTAAAATGTTTTTCATCACATGATCCTATCAGTGGAAGTTCCAGTAAGGGTGATATGAATTGTACATTTTTCTGTCTGTTGATTATCTGCGGTTATTAGTAACATATACTGAGTGACTACATTCTCTCACACTGAGATCTTGCAGGTGGAATCCTACATGACTGGTCATGGACGGCCATCAATCACAGGGTGTTCAAGCTGCACACTCGCAGCGGAGAACTGGAGGTGCTGGTGGATGGTACCTACCTCATCTATAGTCAGGTAGAAGTGAGTACGGTCTTGGGCCTAACTCCTACTTTCGTGTTGTACTGGAAAATGTTTTGCAATTACAATATACTATACAATATATGGGCAAAGGTTGGTGCACCTGTGACCAGCCTATGTGAGCTTTGTTGGACAGTCTTATTTCAGACCCATGTCCAATAATATGGAGCTGCTCCTCTTTGCAGCTGTAAAAGCCATTACTCCTCTGAGAAGACTTTCCGCAAGACTTTGGAGGGTGTCTGGGAATTTGTGAGATCAAGTGCAGACGTTGGATGAGAAGACCTGACCCTCAACCCTACTGAACCCTTTTGGGTTTAGATCTTCTCATCCCAAGGCTGTTCAGTAGGTTTGAGATCATGGAGGAAATTCAAGTGCCATGCACAGAGCCCTGACCTCAACCCTACTGAACACCTTTGAGAAGAATTTGAAGACCAAAACAACTGGCCTTCAAATTCTTCTCAAAGATGTTCAGTAGGGTTGAGGTCAGGGCTCTGTGCATGGCACTTGAATTTCCTCCATGATCTAAAACCTACTAAACACCCTTGGGATGAGAAGATCTAAACCCAAAAGGGTTCAGTAGGGTTGAGGGTAGATACTGATGCTTAATGAGAAGACCTTATACCAAAGGTCTTCCAAAAGTAGGGTTGCGGTGAGGTTTCTGTACAGGACACTTGAGTTCTTCCATGACCTCAAACCTACTGAACACCTTTGGGATGAGAAGACTGGATCCCAAAGTTGTACTGTAAGGTTAAGGGCATGTACTGATGATGGAGGAGAAGACCTTTATACCAAAGGTTTTCCAAAAGTAGGGTTGAGGTCAGGCGGATCCTATTATTGGTGTCAATGAGAGGAATAGTATCCCATCATTGGTATCAGTGGGTGGAATAGTATCCCATCATTGGTATCAGTGGGTGGAATAGTGCCTCATCATTGGTATCAGTGGGTGGAATAGTGCCTCATCGTTGGTGTCAGTGGGAGGAATAGTGCCCATCATTGGTGGCAGTGGGTGGCATGGTGCCCCAAGGGCAAGATATAGGAAAACGAAGGGTCCCATCTGGCCTGCGGGCCACAGTTGGAGACCACTGGTCCAAATTGTCTAACATATATAGTACGTTAATTTCCACTTGAGATTGCATGGCTGTGTTTTGATTTTATACCCATGGTTTTGGAATGGGATGTCCAACAAGTTCATATAGGTGTGATGGTCAGGGGTCCATAACATTTTAGACCATATAGTGTATGAAATTGAACAGAAAAAAAAAAAAAGGATTACTTTAAGCGGACCTTCCATTGCAAATGGAAAGTCCATTTTTTTTTTGCCAGCCCTTCATAACAAATGTCTTTAGAAAGACAATTGTAAAATCACTCGTCCAGAAAAAAAATTCTTTGGCCCCGCCCTCTGACGCTTGCCGGAGGTAAAAGTGTGGTCACCGTGCCTCTGGGCATAGCCGGAAGCTCAAAATCCCACCAAGAAGGCACTCTTGCAAAACACTGATTTCAAGCTCCCGGGTGATTTCAGCTGCATCTCCCAGAAGTCCGAGCCAAAAAGTGTTTTTTGGGGAGTGAACAGTTTTACTAATTGCATTTTAAAGCCATTTGGGGGGGGGGGGGGGGCTGGCAAAAAATAAACAATTCTTCCATTTCTATGCAAGGTCCATGTTAATTGGCTCTTATAGATACTTTGCAACTATTTCTGAAAATATAATATGAAATGTGAAAACAAAAAAAAAGCCAAATAAAAGTAATTATGGTAAATTTAAAATAAATACATAAATAAAAGTATATTTGTGTACAATGTTGAATATTTTACCATTTGATGCCATTTTCTATGAATAAAAATATCTTCCAAGAAAAGTATCTATCTCTCCACCTCTATGATCAGAATCAGAAGCGCCGGCTGGTCAATTGGATGTCCCGATGGGACAGGACAGCTTGTGGAAGGCGGCTGTAGGGGGGGGGGGTCCACTCCTGCTGCTTTTAAAAGTGATCAAGCAGCTAGTTAGCTGCTCAGATTGCTTTTACAAGGGAGCCAACCATCACTTTTAAACCCTGCTGCTTGCCCACAGCAGGGCTACATGTAAAAAAAAAAAAAAAAACTTCTTGCCTGGTGCTGGAACTGCATGTACTGGGCGTCGGGCGATAGGAATTTTACATCCCTGATGCTCACAGCAGCCATGGCTCCTATCAGACATCATTGACTTGTACAGGCTTACTTGCCATGGCTGCCGCAAACTCTTGGGCTCCCAGCCACAGATAAGCTCCATAAAACCTGCCAAATGGTGGTAAGCAAACAGCAGATAAGTAATTACTTATCCATTGATAAATATCTGCACATTCCTACACTTTAGAGTCAATTCTTTCATTAAAAAAACTAAAGACAAGTCAGTTGATCTGCGCAAAATATAACTCAAGGGTGCCGTGCTCCTAAAAAGCCTGGTGGCTCGGTTAATAGAAAGCAGGCTCAGCCTAGACTCCTCCCCAGGCCATGCCCTCTTGATGCATTTGGCTCATCCAACAGGGCTTAGTCATTTTGGTGGGACGAAACACGTCGGTAGGGCATGGTCTGGGAGGAGCCTAGGCCAAAGCCGCTTTCCATTACCTGAGCCACTCGGGCTGTTCAGGAGTGCGGCATCCTTGAGTTATTTTACTCAGCATGCTAGGATGGGCGGTTTAGATGCCGGCACCCGGGGGTGGTGGGTCACCGGAGATGGTTTGGATAAGCACTTGGGAGTGGCGCCTGTAAGAGTTTGAGAAGGTCTCTTGATCTGATGGATTGTGTTTCCTCTCCCAGGTTTACTACATCAACTTTCCAGATTTTGCCAGTTACGAGGTGGTGGTGGACGAGAAGCCGTTCCTGCAGTGTACGCGGAGTATAGAGCCGGGGAAAACCAACTTCAATACTTGCTACACAGCCGGAGTTTGCCTTTTAAAAGCCAAACAGAAGATCGCAGTAAAGATGGTTCATGCCGACATCTCCATCAACATGAGCAGACATACAACATTTTTTGGGGCAATCCGATTGGGTGAAGCCCCCGGCTCATAAACTCCCATGGAGAGTGGTGAAACTTTTTATAAAGGTCCATACAGTGTTACTACCCCATTGGATTGAACAGACGTCATCCTACTTTTCCCATCTAATATTGTGGAAAGATGGAAGAATACCTCCTTTGGGTTGCCGTAGTGGACATGAAGAATCAGCTGGTTCTTGTTCTGGTCACCGCACACCATGGAATTATCATCCTCACATTATCAGGGACTACTCCGCAAGTGTGCCTAGGACTGTCCTACCAGTGTTCTGAAGACCAGTTGGTCCTAATGTTGCACTATCCAGCGGCTGCAACGCTGCTGAACAATTGTTATTGAGCAGTTGAAATACAAAAACGTTCTTCCTATACCATATCTTTAAGTGAAGAATAATATATAGGCCACAAAAATACGTTTATACAAAGTGTAGGGGGCTCAAGTGTAACGAGACACTTGTATAAAACACCATCAACCCTCATTTGTGCCGCAGTTCCATTGCATTACATAAGACTAGGTGTCAGGCAGGTCAGAAAGCCCATCCTGTGAATTTTTCATATTGCTTTTCTAAGAACGGTGTTTATTGCAACCAACAAAGAGATGCGGTGAAGCCATAGAGGTGCACTGTACTTCTGAATGTTTGTGGATACCTGACCACCAAACCCCCCCCCCCCCCCCTCCGTGTATAAAGACATGGTGTGACCAGTTTGTGAAGGACACTTGTTCCTCCACACCAGAGCCTCCTCCCTGCTTTAGGAAGGCCTTTGGGATGAAATAGAATAAGGGCAGGTACTGATGTTAGATGAGAAGACCTTGTACCAAAGGCCTTCCAAAAGTAGGGACGAAATCAGAGCTTTGGAATGAGTCAGTTCTTCTCAACCATCTCCATAAACACATAGTGTGACCAGTTTGGTGTGGAGGAACTCGCGTGTCCTGCACAATGCCCTAACCTCAACCCTACTAAACACCTTTTGGATTGGCATGCCAATTGTGAGCTAGGGCTTTTTTTTATGGTTCCCAACGTGTGAGGCATGATGTGTGGAGCCAGGTCTTATCCAACATTAGTACCTGACCTCACATATGGAAACAATGTTGGATGAGAAGACTTGGCTCTACACATGCCTCAAGTTGGGTACCAAAAATAAAAAGACCTGGCTCACAACTGCCATTCCAATCCTAAGGTGTTTAGTAGGGATGAGGTCAGGGCACTCAAGTTCCTCCACCCCAAACTGGTCACACAATGTCTTTATGGAGATGTTGGTGGAGAAGACCTGACTCATTCTTTTTCATCCCAAAGGTGTTCCGTAGGGTTGAGTCAGGTCTTCTTAACCAACATCTCCATAAAGACATGGTGTGACGAAACTTGAGTGTCCTGCACAGAGCCCTGACCTCAACCCTACTAAACACCTGTGGATTGGAATACCAATTGTGAGCCAGGTCTTTCTTTTTCTTTCGTGCCCAGCGTGAGGCTTAATGTGTGGAGCCAGGTCTTCTCATCCAAGATTGTTCCCATTTGTGAGGTCAGGTACTAATGTTGGATGGGAATACCTGGCTCCACCCATCATGCTTCATGTTGGGCACCAAAAAAAAAAGACCTGGCTCACAATTGGCATTCCAATCCAAACGGTGTTTAGTGGGGTCAAGATTGGGGCTCTGTACAGGACACTCTAGTTCCTCCTCACCAAACTTGTCACACCATGTCTTTATGTAGATGTGGATTGAGAAGACCTGACTCATTCCTTTTCATCCCAAAGGTAGTCCGTAGGGTTGAGTCAGGTCTTCTCAATAACATCTCCATAAAGACATGATGAAACCAGTTTGTGCAGGACACTCAAGTTTCCCCACACCAGAGCCCTGACCTTAACCCTAATGAACGTCTTTGGATTGGAATGCCAATTGAGAGCCAGGTCTGTTTATTTTTTTTTTTTGGTACCCAACACGAGGCATGATGTGTGGAGCCAGGTCTTCTCATCTAACATCAGTACCTGCCCTTAACCCTAAAGAATACCTTTGGGATGAAATGGAATAAGGGCAGGAACTGATGTTGGTTGAGAAGACCTGACCCAACCCTACGGAACACCTTTGGGATGAATTGGAATGAGTCAGGTCTTCTCATCCAACGTCTCCATAAAGATATGGTTTGACCAGCTAGGTGTAGAGCAGTGGTTCTCAACTCTAGTCCTCAGAACTTACGAACAGGCCAGATTTTAAGTATTACCTTAGGGAGATGCAGACCAGAATACTGCAATCACTGAGCAGCAAATTATATCACCTGTGATGTATTTTAGTCATCTTGCAAACATGACCTGTTAGTGGGTCCTGAGGCCAGGAGTTGAGAACCACTGGTGTAGAGGAAGTCGAGTGTCCTGCACAGAGCCCTGACGTCATTCCTACTGAACACCTTTGGATTGAAATGCCAAGTGTGAGCCAGGAATATTTTTGTCTTTTTTTTTTTTTTTGGTGCCCAACGTGAGGCATGATGTGTTGAGCCAGGTCTTCTAATTCAACATCAGTACCTGACCTCACAGATGGCCACAGCCAAAATCTTGTGGAAAGTCTTCCCAAAAGACTGGGGCAGCTTCATATCGATGGCCATGGCTTTGGACTGGGATGTCCAATAAGCTCCTATAGGTGTGAAGGTCAAATGTCCATAGACTTTTGTTTGATGTTGGAGGTGTAACCTCTGAAGGGATCTTTGGGTCTCCTCTCTAATGCAAACCTGGCAAAATGTGGAACTTTTCTGGTCAGTACGTGAAGAGTTTGAAATGTGAAAGAAAATTTTATATTGCAGAGGAAATTATAATGAGCCTGTTTGTATTCTGCAAGGTTTCTTTTTTTATGTCTGGGCATGTGTATGCTGCATAGATTATTTTAAAGCTCAACGCCAACATCTCTTTACATTACCTAGCCCCCCCTCCCCCCAGCATAGTTCCAATCCTTAAGCCTCGTACACACGATCGGATCGTTGGCCAACAAAGCATCAGACTTTTGTCTGAAGGACGTGTGCTTGCGTGCTTTGTCGGCCAACAAACACGAGCGTAGTGACATACTACCTGGAATTTCAGCTCTTGAGCGCCACCCTTTGGGCACCTTCTGCTAATGTTGTGTTTGGTGAGCATTGATTCCGAGCATGCGTTTTTGAACTTTTGTGTGATGGACTTGTGTACACACGATTGGAAAATCTGCCAACAGACCGCTGTCCGCCGGAAATTTACTAGCCTGCCATCCAACATTTGTTGGCCGAAAGTTGGACAACAATTGTGTGATGGAGCGTACCAACGGTTGGATTTTAGGCAAACAGTCTGTCATCACACAATTCCCGGATGAAAATCCGATCGTGTGTACGAAGGCTTAACTCTCTTCCTCCTCCCAAAGCATAGTTCGGAGTCTTACTCTCTCGCTTCCCACCCCAAAGCATAGATTGGATTCTTACTCTCTCGCTTCCCACCCCAAAGCATAGTTCCAATTCTTTAATTACTGATTTGCCTGGAGTTCAGCTTGAAGAACCAAATATACAAAATATGGGTTCTCTCGTAGAAGAGAGAAAATGACCTGAAAGTAGTTCTAGACCCGATGTCCCATGCATGTGGCCAACTCTTCTATCACATATCCCAACACCAGATAATTATTCCTTTCTGGACCAGAGGTAGAGCCATGCAAACCAATCGTGCAATGCACGCCCAGAATTGTCGGTGTAAAGTGCAAATAGAGCCGAATATTATAGAACCAATTATTCCAGATGGCATACAGCTGTTCCAGGCTTTATGTCCATCTACAGTGCAATGTATGGAAACCATGGCTCCTATGGAGGAGGACTTGGGACCCAACAGGACAGCATAACCATGAAACTCCATAAGCAGAGAAGATATTGTATACAGTGTAGTATACGGGTATTATATGCCGAAGTATTCAATGTTGTACTATTATTGCTTTCTCAATGGCTTTACATAATGGGATGATATGGGAAGGAAGAGGGGAATTTACTTTTGATGTGATATAGGTTCCTCTACCCTAAAGCTGGATTTTGTGAATCCGAGCCCCCAAAACGTTTATACATCCCCCACCTCCAGGTGGGAAGAGAAGGATTCCCATGGAAGCCCTGAGTGGTTCTGGTCAGAGGTTACACAGATCTACAAATGGTTTAGGGGAAGCTACTCAAAAAAAAAAAAAAATGTAGTAGCAATAAATCTCACAAAGCTTCATATACATGGCGCTGCTGCATGTGACCTCTTTAAAAGGGGTCTCCAATTAAAATTTATGGCGGTCCAGTTAGTAAAAATTTTCCTGCGGCAGAGGTCAGAATCTCATGTTTGCACTATAACACATCACAGCAGTGTCCTCGTTCCCCCTTCATATCACAACTTCCCCCTTACATTACAGATCCCCTTCCGTGTCCTCGCTTTCCCTTCATGTCATTGCACCCCATTATATTGCAGCCCCCCTTCTCGTCATAGTGCCCCTTCACACATCAAAGCGCCCCTTTACACATTGCACCCCCTTCACGTCATAGTGCCCCTTTACACATTGCAGCCCCCCCTTCACGTCATAGTGCCCCTTTACACATTGCAGCCCCCCTTCACGTCATAGTGCCTCTTTACACATTGCAGCCCCCT
The DNA here is from genome assembly GCA_037952835.1 of Lithobates septentrionalis. Classification (NCBI taxonomy): domain Eukaryota; kingdom Metazoa; phylum Chordata; class Amphibia; order Anura; family Ranidae; genus Lithobates; species Lithobates septentrionalis. Next base: position 40,913 of record JBBDGP010004563.1, on the reverse strand, counting down.
TCACGTCATAGTGCCCCTTTCATTTCCAGCCTCCCCTGCACCATCCTACCAGGGCAGATGCACTTCTCAGCCTGAATGTCCTCTCCCGGGTCTTCTGCCTGGCGCCGGTGTCATCCTTTACAGTGGGCGGGGGAGGTGCTGCAGATCTGGATGGAGGCGGGAGCGGCCAAACTTATGGTAACAAGCAGGTGATCCCCCGCTTGTTCATTTGAAAAGACTCCCCGCACCCTGGAGATCTGCAGCACCTCCCGCTCACTGTGAGGACGATGGCGGCGGCAGCTGGGCAGGAGACCCTGGAAGTGGACACAAAACTGCTAGTTGGCACAGCCACGGTCCGGACAGGACTGTCGCTCGGTCTGGGACCGGACCGTGGTCCACCCTGTGGTTGAGGTGGACACGAAAAAAAAAGACCCCTCAAGAAGCCTCCAACACCCTTTGGCCTGAACAGAGCCTGTAGGTTGCCTTCAGCTACGTAATGATCGGGAAAGATTGGGAACTGTAGAAACCATTACATGTTGGCAGTGCATATGCAGCCCTTTAAGATTTGGGAAAAGCCGAGAGGCGTGCCTTTGGGTCATGTGACCGGCGGTCACGTGATAAGAACGCTCCCAATTGCAAGTATGCATCGGGAGCTTGCCGAACCCCACTGGCTACTGCGTTGGGAGCCCGCTCTCGGCACGGTAAGTTGTAAACACCGGGGCGCTCGCCCGCTGAGAGGCCGCATATATACGTACCAGGTCAATGGAGGAATGGGGAAGTAGTCCCGGAGCCTTACAGATTCCTCCATCCACACATTGCAACACAGACAGACAAATTTCCTGCTGCATCGATTGTATTCTGACCGCCAACCCACTCAGATGCAGCTGAAATTTTTCCCGTAGGTTCCTTCCGATTTTTTTTCACTTGCAGGATGTCGGGTGGGAGGAACCGGGGGGAGGCCCAACATATACCAAATTTGGGGCCGTTCTTTAGGCTTATCCTCCGGGTATTACCATCAAATAGTGTTGGACCGCCAGCTTTCTACACACCGGACACCCCTTAAGGATTTCCTTAGTTTGTAATGTAACTTAACCCCGTTGGTGCTGGCGCCTCCCGGCCCTTTAAGGGGTCTTCAGAGGGTAGGGTTTGTGGTCATGTGACCACCGTGATTGGCTAACACAGTGGTCACATGATTGTATCCGTTAGTCCTCGGTAACTGGTATGCAAATATGTGGCCTCTTGGCGTCAAGGCCCCGCCCCCGGTGAGGCCCGCATATTTGCATACTGTCACCAAGGAGTTAAATAGATTGAAGATTTAATCTCCAAACCACAAGTTAATAATCCAGATACAAATATTAATTCCAATGTAGGAGAGATGAAGGTAATCCTCCTACATAAAGTTGTACCTGTGTATCACCTGAGGCCAGTCACTTCACCGGGGGATATGGAAAGGTTTACAACCACCTTATAAGATGTGAGTAGAGGAGACCCGTGTAGATTGGTGTCAGTATGCAGCGAGTGTTCTATAAACCCCCTGTACTCCCCTCTGGTATAGGGTGCAGCTTGAAGCTCTGAGCGCCTTCACGCTATTTGTCAACGATGGGGAAGATCTTCCCATATATGGCCACAACCCATTCCCAGGATTCTGCATGTCGAAATCCCGAATTACCGCGGTCTCGGTAAAAGGTCACATTGTATCCTTCACTACAAAACAAGAACACAGAGAGGTGGGGAGAGAATTCGGGTTTTCTTATCGTGGAGCTGAAAGGAGCCTCCGGATTCCCATCGGCCTTTTTAAGTTGAAGTGAAGTCTTTGGTGAAAAACGATCTCCCGAATCGAAAGTTTCATCCAGAGATATAATATAAACCTGCAGACGTTAAAACAATTTCTAAAGGTTTGTTTTATTAAATAACAAACACGTTATACAGTAAAGACGCGGATTGCGAGTAACGCAGTTTACAAGTGTTTTCGCAATATGAGCTGCTTTTTTTTTTTTTTTTTTTAAACTTCTGACTCGATTTGCAAACGTGGTCTCGAAGGACGAGCGGAATTCAAGCCTCTGGGGTGTGCAGTACTGCATGTGGCCAGAGCTTCGGGGGAGCCGGTGACACTCGGAGACACTAGTGTTTCCAGCATCCCCCCCACCACCTCTGGCCACATGTGGTACTGCATACACTAGTTTCTACGAGCGTCTCTGAGTGGTTTCCGAGCATCTCCGACACCCCACCCCCCACACCTTTGGCCACATGTGGTACTGCATACACTAGTGTCTCCGACGGCCCCCCCCCCCACCTCTGGCCACCTGTTGTACTGCATATACTAGTGTCTATGAGCGGCTCTGAGTGGTTTCCGAGCATCTCCGACACCCCCCCCCCCCACACCTCTGGCCACATGTGGTACTGCATACACTAGTGTCTCCGACGCCCCCCCCCCCCCACCTCTGGCCACCTGTCGTACTGCATACACTAGTGTCTATGAGCGGCTGAGTGGTTTCCAAGCATCTCCGGTGCCCCCCCCACCTCTGGCCACATGTGGTACTGCATACACTAGTGTCTCCGACGCCCCCCCCACCTCTGGCCACCTGTCGTACTGCATACACTAGTGTCTCTGAGTGCTTTCCAAACGTCTCCGACGCCGACCTCTGGCCACATGCGGTACTGCATACACTACTTTCTACGAGTATCTCTGAGTGGTTTCCGAGCACCTAGTGTCTCCGCGCCCGCCCCCCCCCCCCCCCACCTCTGGCCACATACAGTACTGCATACACTAGCAGAGACACTAGAAGTTTCCATTGATTCCTATGGGGAAACTCGCTGTGATATACGAGTCCTTTGGATTACAAGAATGCTTCTGGAACAAACTATGTTCGTAATCCAAGGCATTACTGTACTTACCGGCTCAATAATGATTTTGCACAGAGCAGCCCCTGATCCTCTTCTCGGGTCGCCCATTGGCACTCCTGGCTCCTCCTCCTCCCCCCCCCCCTCATCATGTGCCCCCTTAGCAAGCTGCTTGCTATAGGGGCACTTATGTGTGCCTCTCTCCCGAGCCACCTGTGTCCATAAGACACAGAGCGGCGCTCCATCCACACTGGCTGTGATAGCAGATTGGCTCCCGCTGCTGTCTGTCTCAAAGCCAATGAGAAGCGAGAGAGCCTCAGCTCTCATCCTCACCTGATCTCAATCCAGCGATGTGCAGAAGTTGGGGGGGGGGGGCTGGACTGGTAAACCTTCTGCCTGTACAGCCACTTTAGGGCCCTTCCACACCCGGGGTGCAATGGGGTGCATTTCTAATCAGTGTTAGCTAAGCATATTTCCTGCTGCATTTTCTTTTCTTTTTTTTTGCAACACAAAGGTGTGTAAACCTAACACAAGTCAATGCGACTTGATGCGAAAAAAAACCGCTTGGCTTTGGTGACCTGTCCTTCCCAATCCCAACAACGCTTAGAAAAAGCGCACATGGAAATACACGGGTGGAAATGCATGAAAACGTCCACTTTCTGCTGTGAATGGACCTTAAATACTGATTTAAAGTGATGGTGGCCTAACCTCAAATACCCTCCCAGCCCCCGCTGTACTTGACTCCGTGGATATGGAGCTATCGGTGCCCACGCAGCGCGTGCAGCAGTCGGGGGCATTTGAAAACCTCCAGCTTCTCTGTGCAGCACTTCCGGGATGGACCAGACCGATTGTTATTGATCGGCACCGGCACAGTGAGTCACTCTGATCCATCCTGGAAGCGTTACACTGGGAAGAGGGAGAAGAGCCTCCATTGGCACCGACAGCTCAGTATCCATGGAGTTAGGTACAGCGGGGGCCCTTGCTTGCCTCTGTCCAGTGCTTGGGGTACTACTCCATCCACAACTGCCCCTATTGATATGGCTCCATTCCTACTAATGATGAGGTGCAATTCCTCCCACTGTTATCAACATTGGGCACTATTAATACCACTGATACTAACAATGGGGCATTATTCCTTCCACTAAAATCAATTTTCTACTCCCTTTGGCCACAGTCCACCCCCCCCCCCCCCCCCCAAAGTCTGAAGGACAGTAAACTGGCCCATTTAGAAAGTTTGGAGACCCCTGCCTTAGATGCTGACCCAGTTCTTTCAGTCTAGTGACTACACCCTCTCCTGCCTTCTCCATTGATAGCCATGTAGCCACCCATTGTCAGCTGCTACCGGAATGGGCTACAAATTTACGAGAACCTCCTCAATTTGACCTGTAATGTAGGCGGCATCTCCATCCACTTGTGTCAATCATAGAAAAGCACCGCCTCCACCCCTCGTGTTATCAGAAGTGAGACCGCCCCCTTTCTATAGGTATCTCCATCCACTTGTGCCAATCATAGAATAGCACCGCTTCCACCCCTCGTGTTATCAGAAGTGAGACCGCCCCCTTTCTATAGGTATCTCCATCCACTTGTGTCAATCAAAGCAAAGCACCGCCTCCACCCCTCGTGTTATCAAAAGTGAGACCGCCCCCTTTTTATAGGTATCTCCATCCACTTGTGTCAATCAAAGCAAAGCACCGCCTCCACCCCTCACGCTATCAGCAGTGAGACCACCCCCTTTCTATAGGTATCTCCATCCACTTGTGTCAATCAAAGAAAAGCACCGCCTCCACCCCTCACGCTATCAGCAGTGAGACCGCCCCCTTTCTATCAGTATCTCCATCCACTTGTGACGATCATAGCAAAGCACCGCCTCCACCCCCTCATGCTATCAGCAGTGAGACCGCCCCCTTTCTATAGGTATCTCCATCCACTTGTGGCAATCATAGCAAAGTACCGCCTCCACTTCTTGTGCTATCAGCAGTGAGACCGCCCCCTTTCTATAGGCATCTCCATCCACTTGTGTCAATCAGCACAAGGGGTGGAGGCAGTGCTTTGCTATAATTGACACAAGTGGATGGAGATACCTATAGAAGGGGGCGGTCTCACTGCTGATAGCACAAGGCGTGGAGGCGCTATATCAGCAGTAAGAACAGCCCCTTGCTATAGGTTTCTCCATCCACTTGTGTCAATCATAGCAAAGCACCGCCTCCACCCCTCGTGCTATCAGCAGTGAGACCGCCCCCTTTCTATAGGCATCTCTATACACTTGTGTCTATCATAGAAAAGCACCGCCTCCACCCCTTGTGCTATCAGCAGTGAGACCGCCCCCTTCTATAGGTGGTTGATATCACTGGCCCATCCTGTATTCAGCACCATAAGGGCTGCTGAGCACCCCTCTATGACATTCTGCAAGGAGAGCTGGGAAATGATAACCTACTGCCCTTTCTTAACCAACTGCCCTTTCTTAACCAACTGCCCTTTCTTATGCTACATATAAACTGGACTGCAGCCACATGACCGAAAGTCGTAAAAACAGTCGCAGAGCGTACAGACAGTCCCATAAGAAGTAAAGAAAGAATTTTTTTTTATCATGGATTACGGCAGTTGAGATAGATGTCCAGTATATAAGGGCTTTTATTGTACATAAAGCCAACAGTATGACTTTACTTCTCCTTTAAAACTGACTCTACAATTAGACACCCCCAAAAAAAAAAAAAAAATCGCTCTGCATTTTCTTGAAGAGCTTTGAATCTGTTCTCCATTATTCTTATTAGAATGTTCCAATTATAAAAATGTAACAACATTAGCGAATGAGTCAGAGAAATGCACTTCTAATAGTACGATAGGATTACAAAATACTAAATTCATTAGCAAGCAAAATAAAGAAAGTAATAAATTAGCGGAATACAATTTTAGCTTTTTGAAGTGTAATTTAGGAGACGGATCCCCTTTCCCAGAAGTCGGATCGCCAAGTCTTTTTTTTCCTTTTTAGAATGTCATCCAGCACAAATTGGATGAGGAATGCACAACTGGTATGTGACACAATAAAAACACTAAATAAACTTCGTATGGATACGCCGAGGAATATTCTCATGGCCGGGGCCACATGAAATGCCGTTCATATTTTTTTTTTTTTTCGGATGAATGAGAATATGTGGAGTGTTGCCTCCACGGTACGGACGTAAGTCCCACACAATGTCATTCCTTCCCCATGAACTCATTTTCGCTCCTCTTGGTGAGTGATGGCGGGACATGTTTCCACACCAATGCCTCACGCAAATTCCTCGCCCTTTGAAAATGTTTTTGTTGTAGTCGTCTCATACCAAAGATTCCCCCCCCAAAGGTGGGCAAACCCCAGAGATATAATAGCACGGGCCAGCCACTGATACCGTATATTACATCAAATGAGATAACGATACAAATGATAAAAGGAGGGCTTTTCTGATCTCAGGAGGAAACGTTAAGGTTGAAAAGCAGAGAGGTCAGCAGTTTGGGCTTCTGTTCATTTTGGATATTGTCTACGAGTCCTGATTAGTATTAATTATACCATCACGTGACCAGTATCAATGTGAATGGCTGACACCACAGAGAGTAGGAGACTGTATTTCAAAAAGACGTTTCATAATTTTAACGGCAACTTGGCTTTTCGAGAAGTTGTCCTTGACGTGGTCCTTTCCCTTCACCGAGTGAGAGGCAACTACCTAAAATGTCTTCAATCCCACCCGGAGTCCTTCAAGGCCCCCGTACACACGATCAGAAAATCGGGAGAGGTCAGCAGTTTGGGCTTCTGTTCATTTTGGATATTGTCTACGAGTCCTGATTAGTATTAATTATACCTTCACATGACCAGTATTAATGTGTGAATGGCTGACACCACAGAGAGTAGGAGACTGTATTTCAAAAAGACGTTTCATAATTTAACGGCAACTTGAAGTTGTCCTCAACATGGTCCTTTCCCTTCACCGAGTGAGACTACCTAAATATCTTCAACCCCAACCCGAGTCCTTCAAGGCCCTACACACGATCAGAAAATCGGAGCGGGAGAGGTCAGCAGTTTGGGCTTCTGTTCATTTTGGATATTGTTTACGAGTCCTGATTAGTATTAGTTATAACATCACGTGACCAGGATCAATGTGAATGGCTGACACCACAGAGAGCAGGAGACTATTCAAAAAGACGTTTCATAATTTAAAAGCAACTAGAAGTTGTCCTCGACATGGTCCTTTCCCTTCACCGAGTGAGACTACCTAAATATCTTCAACCCCAACCCGAGTCCTTCAAGGCCCCCGTACACACGATCAAAAAATCGTAAAAACAATACCGCTTTCAAAGCAAATCGTACAATAATGTGATCGTTCATACACAGCTTTCAAGAGCCAATAACGACCGCTCATCCAAAGGGACAAACACAAAAATACACTACAACACATTACATCACTTCTGAATTTTTATTCTGTCTTACGAGAGTTTTTGTAACTTTAGCTTTTATTTTTTGAGACTAGCATGCAAAAAAAAAAGGACTATCAATCGTCCGATAATCTCATTGTGTGTACCAGGCATTACTCTGTGGCCTCACAAAGCCTTTGCAGAAGAAAATACTTCTGCTGCTCCTACTGCACATGGGTGCCACTCAATCCTATTCATTCCTATGCCTGGTCCGTACTCATGGTGGGCTTCATCACTTGGCATATGCGGGAGGTGTGTTTTCTAGGGTTAGGAGTTCTGATTAAAATACTGTCACTTGGCCAGTATTCCATCAATGAAAACACCTAACACCTCAGAGAGCAGAAAGACTAAAATTACGAAATGTCTTTTTGAACTTCAAAAGGGGAACTTGACCTTTAGTGAAGTTGTCCTTGAGGTGGTCCTTTCCCTTCCCCGAGTGGGAGCCAACTGCCTAAATACCTTCAACCCCGCCCAGGGTCCTTTAACTCAAAGCTTTTGCAGAAGAATGTACTGCCCATGCTCAGCTCCCACTGTACATGGGTGCCACTCAATTCCATTCATTCCTATGCCTGATGCGTTCCTCACGGTGGGCTCCATCATCTGGGATTTGTGGGAGGTTGGCTGTCTAGGGTTCTGAGAACCATTAATATACTATTACATGGCCATAAATTCTAGCAATTCCCTTCCCCGAGTGGGAGCCAACTGTCTAAATATCTTCGACCCTGCCCCAAGTCCTTTACTCTGAGCTGCCCTTGCTCAGCTCCTACTGCACATGGGTGCCACTCAGCCTATTTATTCCTATACATGGTTCATACTCATGGGTGGCCTCCATCATTTGGGATACGCAGGAGGTTGGCTATCTAGGGTTAGGAGTTCTGAGTAAAATACTGTCAATTGGGAGTATTGTATCAATGAAATCGGCTGACACCTCAGAGAGCAGAAAACTGAAGTTCAAAAAAGACGTTTCATAATGTAAAAGGGGAACTTGACTTTTAGAGAGGTTGCCCTTTGAGTGGTCCATTCCTTTTCCCGAGTGGGAGCCAGCTACCTAAATATTTTCAACCCCGCCCCGAGTCCTTTAATCAAAGCATTTGCAGAATAATGTGTTGCCCATGCTCAGCTCCTAAGGCACATGGGTGCCACTTAGCCTGTTTTCCTATACCTGGTCTGTACTCATGGTGGCCCCTATCATTTGGGATATGCAGGAGGTTGGCTGTGTAGGGTTCTAATAACCATTAATATACTATTACTTGGCCAGTATTGTATTAATGAAATCAGCTGACACCTCAGGAGAGCAGAAAACTGAAGTTCAAAAAGACATTTCATAATTTAAAGAAGAACTTGACATTTAGTGAAGTTGTCCCTGATATGGTCCCCTCCCCAAGCAGGAGCCACCTTTCTAAATATCTTAAACCCTGCTATTGAGTCCTTCACTTTTTCAGAAAAATGTCCTGGCCATGCCCATCTCCTCCTGCAAATGGGTGCCACTCAACTCATTCATTCCTATAGCTGGTCTGTACTCACAGATGCCTCCAGCTATCCAACGGAGTACAGCTTCAACCACAGGAATGCATGGCCATACAAAGTGAGGAATAGAGCATGATTAAAGGTAAGTATTTAGGTATGTGGCTGCCACTCAAGGGAACATTTAAAGGGACATGTTCACTAAAGCTCAAATGGGGGGAAACACATTGAAGTTGCATGTCCCATTTCTCTCCGTTCTCTGTAACGGGGTACAGACAATGTAACCCACATTCATGGTTATTCTTAGTGATCCGAATCATATGGCTGATTGTTCACCATTTTACATATTATGTTCATCATCAGATAGGAATCTGGTTACCAGCTTGTTGGCTGCTGATGGGACCTCCATCCTTGTTGTCTGCACTGCAATGTATTTGTCTGGTTGTCCAATAAAGAAAAGAGGAGAATACGAGAACCTGTGAGCCCGGTGTGGACATTGTGCTTTGCAGTGGGCTGGAAGCGATAACGAAGCTGCTTTGTAAATTGACATAATTATGTCATTTGTAAATATCATGTATATAAAAACTAGGATGTAAGTTTATGTAAATTGATTTGTATTTTACAGATAAAAACTTGTATCTCATCTGCATTTCCAGCTGATTATTTCCTCCTCGTCACTAGAATAAGTGGTGAATGCCAATACGCACTGTCCTAATACTGACCAATGAACATAAAGCCAAGTAGAAGTACCACAGCTACAGGACTTTGCAGCACGCCGTTCAGATGTGTCCTTCTCACCCTCCCCTACACTCTCCTGGATTGGACTACAAGAAGCGGTGTGCTGGCATGTTTGTCGTAGTCACTGCACTAGAATTAGGATGTTGAGCCACTGCTGGAGCGTCCACATCACCAGGAAGTTCACAGCAGGGATACACAACCCTGGAGAGGTGAAGATCTACCTGAACAACATGGAAGTATCGAGGTTTACCAGAGTGTAGCGCAGAATGCAAGGGTCAGGAATGAGTAACACGGAATGCAGAGGTCAGGGGTTAGTAATGCAGGGGTCAGGGGTTAGTAACGCAGAATGCAGGGGTCAGGAGTACACTACCGTTCAAAAGTTTGGGGTCACATTGAAATGTCCTTATTTTTGAAGGAAAAGCACTGTACTTTTAAATGAAGCTAACTTTAAACTAGTCCTAACTTTAAACAAATATACTCTATACATTGCTAATGTGGTAAATGACTATTCTAACTGCAAATGTCTAGTTTTTGGTGCAATATCTACATAGGTGTATAGAGGCCCATTTCCAGCAACTATCACTCCAGTGTTCTAATGGTACAATGTGTTTGCTCATTGGCTCAGAAGGCTAATTGATGATTAGCAAACCCTTGTGCAATCATGTTCACACATCTAAAAACAGTCTAGCTCCTTCCAGAAGCTACAAAACTGACCTTCCTGTGAGCAGATTGAGTTTCTGGAGCATCACATTTGTGGGGGTCAATTAAACGCTCAAAATGGCCAGAAAAAGAGAACTTTCATCTGAAACTCGACAGTCTATTCTTGTTCTTAGAAATGAAGGCTATTCCATGCGAGAAATTGCAAAGAAATTGAAGATTTCCTACAACGGTGTGTACTACTCCCTTCAGAGGACAGCACAAACAGGCTCTAACCAGAGTAGAAAAAGAAGTGGGAGGCCGCGTTGCACAACTAAGCAAGAAGATAAGCACATTAGAGTCTCTAGTTTGAGAAACAGACGCCTCACAGGTCCCCAACTGGCATCTTCATTAAATAGTACCCGCAAAACACCAGTGTCAACATCTACAGTGAAGAGGCGGCTGCGGGATTTGGGCTTCAGGGCAGAGTGGCAAAGAAAAAGCCATATCTGAGACTGGCCAATAAAAGAAAAAGATTAAGATGGGCAAAAGAACACAGACATTGGACAGAGGAAGACTGGAAAAAAGTGTTGTGGACGGATGAATCCAAGTTTGAGGTGTTTGGATCACAAAGAAGAACGTTTGTGAGACGCAGAACAAATGAAAAGATGCTGGAAGAATGCCTGACGCCATCTGTTAAGCATGGTGGAGGTAATGTGATGGTCTGGGGTTGCTTTGGTGCTGGTAAGGTGGGAGCTTTGTACAGGGTAAAAGCTAAGGAAGGCTATCACTCCATTTTGCAACGCCATGCCATACCCAGTGGACAGCGCTTGATTGGAGCCAATTTCATCCTACAACCGGACAATGACCCTAAACACACCTCCAAATTGTGCAAGAACTATTTACAGCAGAAGCAGGCAGCTGGTATTCTATCGGTAATGGAGTGGCCAGCACAGTCACCAGATCTGAACCCCATTGAGCTGTTGTGGGAGCAGCTTGACCGTATGGTACGCCAGAAGTGCCCATCCAACCATTCCAACTTGTGGGAGCTGCTTCTAGAAGCGTGGGGTGCAATTTCTCCAGCTTACCTCAATAAATTAACAGCTAGAATGCCAAAGGTGTGCAATGCTGTAATTGCTGCAAAAGGAGGATTCTTTGATGAAAGCAAAGTTTGATGTAAAAACAATGTTATTTCAAATACAAATCATTATTTCTAACCTTGTCAATGTCTTGACTCTATTTTCTATTCATTTCACAACGTATGGTGGTGAATAAGTGTGACTTTTCATGGAAAACACAAAATTGTTTGGGTGACCCCAAACTTTTGAACGGTAGTGTAAGTAAAGCAGAATCCAGGAGTAAGTAATGTATGGGTCAGAAATTAGTAACAGAATGTATGGGGTCAGCAATGAGTAACACGGTATGCAGGGGTTAGTAATGCAGAATGCAGGGGTCAGGGGTTAGTAACGCAGAATTCAGGAGTAAGTAATGTATGGGTCAGAAATTAGTAACAGAATGCAGGGGTCAGGAATGAGCATCACAGAATGCAGGGATCAAGAGTAAGTAACGAAGAATGCAAGGGTCAGAAGTCATGAGCATGTAACGCAAGGAGTTAGTTTGTAACGTAGAGTGCATGGGTCAGTAGTATCACACATCTCCCCCCTCCTAGTAAAGTATATGCGCAAAGGTGAGATCACGCATGGCACAAATTCCCCCCTCCTCTGTGAAACTCAGATTTCAGAGGTAGCAGCACCCGCAGTGAGGGAGGACATCAGAGCCAAGGATGAGTCTAGGTCAGGAGTAAGTAATGTATGGGTCAGGAATGAGTAACACAGAATGCAGGGGTCAGGAGTAAGTAACGCAGAATGCAGGGGTCAGGAGTAAGTAACTCAGAGGTCATAATCATGTAATGCAAGGAGTTAGTCTGCATCGTAGAGTGCATGGGTCAGTAGTATCACACATCTCCCCCCTCCTAGTACAAAAGTATATCCCAAAAGGTAAGATTGCCCACAGCACAAATTTCCCCCCAAATGGGAAAAAATGACTATTCTGGCACAAAGCATGGCAAATGAGTGACCATGGCGGTGTAGAAGGACTCAGATATATGGTGAACACCCAAGGCATACACTGTTCACCCAAGGTCTAAAATTGGTTTAAAACTAAAAAAAAAATGGGTTAAAAAAAGTGAAAAGAAAAACATAAATGATGGTAGAGTTAAAAACAAAGAAAAGAAAAACAAGGTGCATATGGCCAACCTCCAATCTACAATGTACAGTATGTGGACACCTGACCATCACCCTATCTAAATGGCTAAAAGTATTCACATAATTTGCTCTTCCAACCTTGTGGTAACAGTTTATTGAAGACCCTTTTCTGTTCCAGCATGACTGTGCCCCCCCCCCCCCCCCGTATAAGGCCAGCTTCATAAAAGACATGGTGTGACCAGTTTGGTGTGGAAGAACTCAAGTGTCCTGGACAGAGCCCTGATCTCAACCCTACTTTTGTAAGGCCTTTGGTCTTTTTTTCCAACATCAATACTTAACCTCAACCCCACTGAACACCTTTGGCATCAGGTCTTCTCATTCCAAAGGTGTTCAGTAGGTTTGAGGTCATGGAGGAACTCCAGTGTCCTGCACTCAGACCTGAACTCAACCCTTTGGTATAAGGTCTTCTCATCCAACATCAGTACCTGCCCTTAACCCTACTTAACATCTTTGGGATGAGGTCTTCAGGACCTCAAACCTAATGAACACCTTTGGGACTCTTCTCATCCCAAAAGGTGTTCAGTAGGTTTGAGGGCATGGAGAAACTCCAGTGTCCTGCACAGAGCCCCGACCTCAACCCTACTTTTGGAAGACCTTTGGTATAAGGTCTTCTCATCCAACATCAGTACCTGCCCTCAACACCTTTGGGATGAGGTCTTCATGACCTCAAACTTACTGAACACCTTTGGGACAAGGTCTTCTCATCCCAAAGGTGTTCAGTAGGTTTGAGGTCATGGAGACACTCGAGTGTCTTTCATTAGAGCCCTGATTTCAACCCTACTGGACACCTTTGGCCAGGTCTTCTCATCCAATATCAGTGCTCTTCCAGCCTTGTGGTAACAGTTTGGGGAGGACAATTTTCTGTTCCATAATGACTGTGCTCCCCTGTGTACAAAGCCAGCTCCATAAAGACATGGGGGTTTATTTACTAACGGCAAATCCACTGTGCGCTGCAAGTGCACTTGGAAGCGCAGTCACTGTAGATCTGAGGGGGGCATGCAAGGAAAATTTTAAAACAGCATTTTTGCTTGTACACGATTGGATGATAGAAATCAGCAGAGCTTCCCCTCATTTCAGATCTTCCTCTCAGATCTACTGCGACTGCACTTCCAAGTGCACAGGGGATTTGCCTTCATTAAAATCAACCCCAAGGTGTGACCAGTTTGGTGAGGAGGAACTCGAATGTCCTGCCTTGATAAATGTTGAATGCATGTTCCCATCCGGTGAGCCTTTTTTTAAATCTTTTTTTTTATAAAAAGTAATAGTATCATCATTTAATTCATAGAGAATCTATTTAAAAAATGCTTTAGGAGGTGTATGTTGTAATCACCGAGTCATATTCACTTCTAATTTAAGAGTTCCTTGGGGGCTTCCAAAGTTCCTCTTTGATCTTTGAAACTTCCTATCTGCCAATTCTTTCAAGATGTTTGATATACACCGGAGTACTGGTTTGAACTTTTGGCGTAGATCGTGAAATGTCAGTTTTGTACGGGAAGCCTTAGAGCAGAACTTTAGGTTACAAAAAAAAAAAACGATGTCGTAGCGCGGCCGTTTCTTGGCTTGAAATGGGTTTACTATTTCTCTTTATGCTTGCAAAATTTCTCTGTACCCCGGCCTGCTTCACATGGGCACAGTAGTTTCCCAACATCCAGACGAGAAGTAAAGCCCAAGTTCCAGGGTGGTGGAACTCAAATCACATACAGTATGAATGGGAGCTGCATCATCATAGGCCATAGGAAGACTTTAATGGCCGAGAGAAATTTCGGCAAAGATGGTCCCATCCAGAGCTTCCAGAATTTCAATTCAGATTTTGTATTCCCATACTTTTATTGTGCAAGTATAAACTTATTTTGGGACCGTTGGGCTCCCCCTACCTCCTCCAATACCCGGATCAGGGTGACCTGTGTGCTTCTGGTAAGAGGAAAGTCCTTGCCTGCACCTCCAACCTTCCTGTATTGTCCATGCCCAGCCTATTGTCCATGCCCTGCCAGGGGAACTGCTCAATACATTCTAAAGCACATGTGTCAAACACAAGGCCTGAAGGGGGTGGGGGGGGGGCAGAATCTGTCCTGCCAGGCCAATTCATGTGGCCCCCACACCTCTCCTGCAACCATGACACCACCCTCGTCTACACCCAACCTTGTCTCAGTAGTGGGTAGCTTCTCTGAGCAGCAATAGACAGGCTGGTCTCTGGGGGGGGGGGGGCGGCAGCCCCCCCTGCCCCCCCAGCTCCGGCACTTGGCAGCAGGGAGAGGGACACCTTTATGTGTAGCCGCAGCACCCCCTTGGTCTCAGCAATCAGCAGACTCCGGCAGCTGAGTCCAGCCCTCCTCCGGTCCTCCTCCAGACCCGGCAACACTTTCTATTTTGCGTACCGCTGGTATCATCCACAAGAAACCTTATTGGAGACTACTCAGCAGTGGTGGCTGGTGCTCAATCTTCCTGGGGGGGGGGATGGGTCAGCCCATGGCCTCCATAGCTAGCCAGCTAAACAATCACCCACACCCCCCTCCTCCCCGGCACTCGCTCGCCACTCTCCCTCCACTGCACTTCACTGCATTTCTCGCCTGCCCCCCCCCCCCCCCGCCAGCCCCTGCACTTACCCAATCCAGGTCACCGCTCCCCCCCCCGTCTTCTCCCTGTTCCCGGCGTCGCTTGTTCACCCGGCCAGTCGGGTCTCAGGACCCGCTTCCCAATTGGCCGGGAGGAGAAACAGGAATACATTAGTGAATATTCATTCACTAATGTCACACAACTGGGTGGGCTCCGGCCGCAGTGCTCTGGGTGCCAGATGCATGGATTCCAATAGTTTTTTTTTTTTTTTAGAAGCACATGATTGGAGCCAGAGGCTCCAATTGGCTTCAAGAAAGGGTGGGCTCCGGTTCAGAGCACTGTGATCCGGACCACCCAGTTGTGTGACATTGGTGAATGAATATTCGCTAATGTCTTCCTGTTTGTCCTCCCGGCCAATCAGGAAGTGGGTCTTGCGACCCGATTGGCCGGGAGGAGAAACAGGAAGACATTATTGAATATTCATTCACTAATGTCACATTAACTGGGTAGGCTGGGGGCACAGTGCTCTGAACCCGGAGCCCACCCTTTTTTTAAGCCAATTAGATGTCAGGGCTAGGCTCAGCCCTTCCTTCTCTGAGCTGGCCGCTCAACTGTCGGCTAATTGCCAGCTCCTATCTCTCTGCACAGTTACTCAGCTGTTGATGATCCTGCTCGTCAGTCCTGCCTACTTAAGCCATTCAGCCCAGAGGGTTTCTGCCTTCGCCTTGGTCAACATCACAGAGACTATCTCCTGCGATCCTGTTCAAGACTTGCTTTGCTGACATCCCTTCTGGCTCCAGATCCTGCTTGCTGTTCCACTACATTGATCCCTGACTCTGGCTTGGCTGACTATCCGTTCCGGTTACTGAACTTTGGCTATGTTTTGACTACGTTTGTTCTTTTTACTTTTATTATTAAACAAGTGTGATTTAACTGTACTTCTGTCTCGGCCTGATTTCATGGTTTCTGACATTAGAGCCTCTGGCTCCAATCATGTGCTTGTAAAAAAAACCCTATTGGAATGCATGCCGTCCGGCACACTGAATGTAGGTTATGGGCCGGACACATGGATTAGGGCGGTGGCACCCCTGTGCCCCTGTATGAGCGGCCGCCACTGCTACTCAGACAGAACACCATGGTGGGACCAGGTGTCTGAGCAGTCTCCAGTGAAGTTTCTGGTGGATGATACCAGACTTGATGATCTTCTACGGGAGGGTTAGAGGGCTCCTTGCCGGTCTGCACCCGCCCTTCACAGCTTAAGTCTTATGTTATTACTAAAACCAGTAATAATTGAATGCAGAGGCAATTATTTAATAAGATGAAGAGCCAGATGCATTTATATATAGTCTTACAGATACAACTGGCCCTTTGAGTGCCACCATAATGCCGTTGCGGCCCGCAATGAAACTGAGTTTTGAGACCCCTGTTTTAAAAAAAGGTTTCCAAACAGCAGATTATTGGCTGAAAGCCACCACTATGACTTCACAGCTATTCCAGAAATATCACATTATCTGCAGGGAATTTCAATCAATCAAACCCGGGGGGGGGGGGGGGGGGGGGGAGCTATTTGACTGTGAAGTCCTCAAAACTAACATGTAAAAGCCGGAATC
This sequence comes from Lithobates septentrionalis, assembly GCA_037952835.1. Lineage (NCBI taxonomy): Eukaryota > Metazoa > Chordata > Amphibia > Anura > Ranidae > Lithobates > Lithobates septentrionalis. The sequence continues at coordinate 24,385 of JBBDGP010004563.1, read as the reverse complement.
TCAATGTCAGTATTGCCTAGAAACATTAACAGATCAAAGTCATGTTACGGCAATCAAGGCTTATGTAAACCAAGATGGGTGAGAACGAATTCCCAAAACGTGTCCTCACGTTCCACTTACACTTATATGTACCTGTGTTTTCCGGTAGGGTTGCCACCCGTCCAGGATTCACTCGGACAGTTCCGGGTTTTAAATCACGTGTCCAGGTTTCAGACTGCCTGAAACCCGGACACATTATTCAGACCGGACTGTGCCCCCCCAACTTAAGCGTGCCTGGGCACACACACCCTAATCATTCCCCCCCCTGCTGCCTGAGTTGCACACACCTATGCTCCCCAACCAACCAAGTGGCTTTGGGAACCATGATTTAAGGAGGAATGCTGGGAATCCTGATGTAAGTGGGGGCTTTGGTGAGCAGAAGCCTCTTTACACCAGCGTTCCCCCTTTAAAAAAAAGAAGAAAAAAAAGGTGGCAACCCTACGTTCAGGACCTCCACTAGAAATCATGGTTCCCCATACAACCTACCTGACAGGGCCCCATTTAATAGGAGGAGTCACAACACGCACCTCCCTCCCTCTCCTCCAGTGCCAAGGTTGGTTGTTAGCGTGCCGTTTACGCACACGTAGGTGCAACAACCGTTCTCATAAATTATACTGCGATTAATTCATCTGCCACTAGGTGGTAGTAGCACATGATTACATAATTTGATGTCCTTTCTAGTAGAACTAGTTATGTCCTACTACACCATCTTGAATGGCAAGAGTCATATCTGCTGCAGCTTTCCAACAAGAGTAAGCAGCGGAGAGATTAAGAGACTGTTCTCTTGCACCCTTGCTGGAATGATGCAGCACCGGGCCGCCCACAAGCAGACCTGATGGGACCCTATTGGTGGGTTATCCGCACAGCAGGTACCAGGGCCGGTGCTACCACTAGGCGAACTAAGGCAGCCGCCTAGGGCGCACTGCTGGCCATCGTTTGGAGATCCCCGCTCTAATCTGTAGAATTCCCACAAACAGCTTCCGAAAAACGGCGGTTCAGTTCGAGGTGGGGTTTTCCAAACTTCAAAAAGAAGTTGGGATGCTGAACCTGAACCCCCACTGATGTCATTGGGGGCTGAACCTGTCAAAAATAAAAAAAACGCCCGTTTTATGGCCTAATTGGGTGTACAAAAATAGCATGGGGGCGGGCACCACCCTAAGGGGCCAATGAAAAAAAAAAAAAAAATTCCATTTAGCCAGGAGCAGGTTCTTTTTTTTTTTTTAAATGCCTAACCACTTGCCAACCGCGCACCGTAGTTGCCCACCCGGCTGTGTTGTCCATGGCTCCAGCACATGCCGACCACCGGTTCCCAGCCAATGATTTATGGCCGATCAGCGGAGCAGGGACAGGGGAGAGCTCTGTGTATGTAAACAACACAGAGCTCTCTACCGACAGCGGCCATGTGCCGCCCCCACTATAAACACTTTACGTTAGGCGCTCAGTTAACCTTTTGATCGCAATAAAAATTTTAACCCCTTCCCAGCCAGTGCCAGGGGCGGGGCCCGTCCAATAAGGGCGCACGGGCGCCGCGCCCCCTCTATCCACGCCAACCCCCTATATGATTAACCACTTGCCTACAGGGCACTTACACCCCCTTCCTGCCCAGATGCCATTTTTCTCTCGCACTTTGAATGACAATTGCGCGGTCATACAACACTGTACACAAAACACATTTTTTATCATTTTCTTCACACAAAAGAACTTTCTATCTTTTGGTGTTTTAATTTTTTACTTAAAAAAAAAAAAAAAAGACCAAAAATTTTGAAAACATTTTTTTTTTACTTAGTTTCTGTCAGTAAATTTTGTAATTAAGTAATTTTTCTCCTTCACTGATGGGCACTGATAGGCTGAACTGGTGGGCATTGATGAGGCGGCACTAATATGCCGCACTTATGGGCACTGATATGTGTCACAGATGAGCACTGATAGGCGGCACTGATGGGCACTAATAGGCGGCACCGGTGGGCACTACTGATGGGCACTTCTGGGCATTGATGGGTGGCATTGATGGGCATTGATCAACAGCAGTGATGGGCACTGATTGGAGACACTTGTGGGCACCAATTGCTGCCACTGATTGCTGCCACTGGTGGGCACTGATTGCTGCCACTGGTGGGCAATGGTGGGCACTGATTGCTGCCACTGGTGGGCAATGGTGGGCACTGATTGCTGCCACTGGTGGGCAATGGTGGGCCCTGACTGGTGACACTGTTGGCACTATATTGTAATCAGGGCACTGATGATCACAGATAACATGTGTAGATGTCTCCTGTGAGGAGATGGCGCCGATCGGATCTCCTCGCACCCTGTCAGCGTGAGGCGCGCCGATTCCTGGCATCTCCCTGTTTACATGTGACCTAGTTTTATGTAGTTTGAGATATATATATATATATATTTTATTATAATAAAAAGAAATATTATATTATAATAATAATATAATTATAAAAAATATATTATATCATAATATATTTATTTATTATATAAAATAAAATAAAGTCCATCTGGTTCAACCATAAAAAAATAAATAAAAATAAATTATATTATAATATATATATATATATATATATATATATATATATATATATATATATATATATATATATATATATATATTTTTTTTTTTTTTATTATATAAAATAAAATAACCACCAAATGAAAGGACAATTTTTCCCAGAAAAAGATGCGATATAATCCACCTGCATGCACAAGGTAGTGGTGATGATCTGTACGGTTATAATAACACATGTCAAAGTAGAAAAAAAGTAGAAAAAATTGGGCTTAGGCATTAACATTTAGTTTTACCCCCAGGCAGGACAGGATTAAAAGCCACTTGTCCCCTTGTTGATGAAGATAGGGGCCTCTCTTCCCCACAACCCTTTCCTGGTGGTTGTTGGGGCCTGTGGGGAGCTTAGTGAAATCTGGAAGCCCCCCTTTAATAATAAGGTGGCCCTCAGATAATGCCCCCCCCCCCCCATCCTATGTGAAAGAGTATGGGGTACATTGGTGTATAAGAATATTGTCCTTCTTATGAACGCGCCAAGGTGGGTGGCCATGTAAACCCAGCACTGCCACCCTCATAAAGGTAGTGTTACGAAGAACATCTCATTTTCAGCATATACATTCCAATTCAAAAGTTTTTGGGCAACCACCTATGAAGTATTAGATTCAATTTTTGTATTGGGCTTAGTGACCTATTTTATGTTTTTTGGGTTTTTTTTTTTAATTACTTAAAAAAGTGTCGGCTTTGATCTTCCTCGTGTCGTTTCTGCAACTGACTTTTGTTTTGTGCTGTGAAAAGCCCCGGCCTGCCATGTGTTCACATACATGAGATTATCTGTATTCCCCTGATGTTTCCTTCCTTCCACGGCGCACATAAATAGATCAGAAGAAGATGTGGCATGCGCAGAATGCCGTCCCGGGGAGAGGCGCGGAGATGGTGTCTATGGACATCTCACTTTCTACTAATCATGTCATGCCAGGCGAACGCAGAACCTGATCACCCGGCTCGAGCATGCATCCAGGTATGTACTTCTGACTTCCATCTTCTGAAATAGTGTAACTAAAAGAACACTTTTTATGGCGAGAGGAGAGGGAGGGAAGGAGGACATTTAGGGACCTGGGACACACCAAGGGCAAATGGAACTGGCAGTTCAGGCTTTTATGGGCTTGTTGGACATCCCATTCCAAAACCATGGTCATTAACGCGAAGCTGCCCACCGTAGCCATTGCTATGGAACTGCCCCCTTTCCCCCCCATGGCCTTTACTATGGTGTCGCCTCCCTCTTTGGGGCTAGAACATCTTTCAGTCTCCTGGGAAGACTTTACCCACGATTTTGGAGGGTGTCTGTGGGAATTTGTGCCCATTTGTGAGGTCAGGTACTGATGTTGGATGAAAAGTCCTGGCTCACAAATGGCATTTAGTAGGGTTGAGATCGGGGCTTTGAGCTTGTTGGATATCATATTTTAAAACTCTGCCTAATCATTTGGAAGCGCCCTGTTGTGGTTAGAACATCCTACACTCTTCTGGGAAGGCTTTCCTTAAGATTTTGAAGGGTGTCTGTGGGCATTTGTGAGGTCAGGTACTCATGATGGATGAGTACCTGCCAGTGCCATTTGCCCAAGGCTCAGCATGCCAGGGCAAATGGCACTGGCAGTTCATGCTTTTATGAGCTCATGATGGATGAGAAGACCTGGCTCACCATCGGCATTTCAATTCATCCCAAAGGTGATCAGTAGGGTTGAGGTCAGGGTTCTGTGCAGAATACTTGAATTCCTCCACACCAAACTGGTCACACCATGTCTTTATGGGGTTGCCCCCCATCTCTCTATGGCCATTATTATGGGGTTGCCCCCCTTAGTGACTATGACATCCTCCACTCTAACCGTCATACCTGTATGAGCTAGTTGGACATCCCATTATTTGTGGCTATACCATCCTCCACTCTTCTGGGAAAACTTTCAACAAGATTTTGGAGGGTGCAGGAATTTGTGCCCATTTGTGAGGTCAGGTACTGATGTTGGATGAGAAGACCTGGCTCACAATTGGCATTCCAATTCATCCCGAAGGTGTTCAGTAGAGCTGAGGTCAGGGCTCTGGTCAGGACACCTGAAAGCCTTGACTCCTGACCATCATACTAATATGAGATTCTTGGACATTAATCAGGTACTTACGTTGGATGAGAAGACCTTACTCACCATCTCCAACTCACCCCAAAAGTTTTCAGCAAGATTAAGGTTGGGGCTCTGTGGGCATTTGTACCTGTTCAACCAAAAGAGCATTCAAGCTGAGGTCACTGAGCTCTGGTACCGATGCTGAATAAGAAAACCTTGCCCACAATTGGCTTTCCAATTCATCCCAAAGGTGTTCAGTAGGGTTGAGGTCAGGGCTCTGTGTAGGACACTTGAGCCCCTCCACACCAAACTGGTCACACCATGTCTTTATGGAGTTGCTTCCCATCTCCCCATGGCCATTAATATGGAGTTGCCCCCTTAGTGACTATGACATCCACCATGCTTCTGGGAAGGCTTTCCACAAGATTTTGGAGGGTGTCTGTGGGAATATGTTCATAGGATGGACTTGTGTCTTTTTTCAACCTCACCTACTATGTAACTATATGAGGCGATTTATGAGGTCAGATACTGATGTTGAAGAGGAAGGCCTGGCTCACAACTGGCTTTCCAATTCATCCCAAAAGGTGTTCAGCAGGGTTGGGGTTAGGGCTGTGTGCGGGACACTCGAGTTCCTCCATGACCTCGAACTTCCTGAATACCTTTGGGATGAGAAGACCCGATCCCAGAGGTGTTCCGTTGGGTTAAGGGCAAGTACTGATGTTGGATGAAAAGAAAGACTTTATATCAAAGGCCATTCAAAAGTAGGGTTGAGGTCAAGTCTCTCTGCAGGACAATGGAGTTCCTCTACACCAAGCTGGTCAAACCATGTCTTTAGGGAGCTGGCTTTGTACACAGGAAACACCCGACCTCTGTCATTTGGAGGGATCGCCACAAACTTTCCATCATACAGGTAGGTGTAATGGTCAGGTGTCCCCAAAATGTAGAGTACTGCCTGCAGTCATAGCCCTAAATCTAAATCTGCAATATCATATTCTATAACCATTCTCTAAACATCCTCCTGACACAGAGTTCACCCAGCGAGGATGCTCCCGCACTCCTCACCTTCTGTATCTTTACGATTCTGACCGATATCTGACCGCTATCTATGTATGATGTGTGACTGCCAGAAACCAAGCCTGCCAAGTCTTTTTACTACATATTAAATCATATATATCGATATTATCTGGCAGAATAATACACCAAATTCTTTGTTATACCCCAATGTGCTCCTCTGGTCAGATATACGATTGGCAGGTAATTGATGACAGATGAATGTATGGAAGGAAGACTGCGGTTTTTGTTGGGGTCAAAAAACTGAAGCCAATTTTTTAAGCTTTTGTTAAGAATGGGGGAGGAGTAGAACCTTGGGTGGTAATTTATCGCTGCCTGCTTCTACGCTGGGTACGTTTACCCTCACTTTCTACAAAGAACTAAATATACCGCACTTGAAAAACATATAGTGAAAATTATGTGAACAATAACTGAGAAGAACAATCTTTCAAAGTCCAAAACTTCTAAAATTCCAATGGATACGTAAAAAAAAAAAAAAAAAGACTCAAATAATAAAGTCCATGTGCGAGAGCTGTTTGAAGTATTGACCACTCCTGTAGTGCACATGTAGCAAGGTCCCGGACCTCCAAAGGCCTAATGGTGACCTCCAGAGTTAGGGAGAGCTGACATCCGTCTTCGTAGAGTGGGTTACAAGGCATGGTGGGTGTAATGCAAGATGGAGCGATGGGCGCCAGACACTTTTTGAATGCAAAAGAGATTTATTGTCTCTTAACAGAACTGTGGGAGAGAGGGTTAGGGCCAGGACACCCTTAAGTAGATGAAATGTTAATTGGCAGACTCCGAGACTAGACAGCTATACAGTGGAAGGCCTCCAGCTGGATACCACTTCTGTATAGGTAGGACCTCTGTCTCCTATGGCAACAAATCTTGTAACAGTCACTAACGGTAGTTGTATTTAACTATTGGTAACACAGATAGTTCTCCTCGTACTCTACAGTCTCTCACTGTAGGTCTTCACTCACTAAGCTTCAAGTCTCTGGCTAGTCGCTCAGACCCAATCGCCACTGAATCCCTGGAGCTCCTCCACTTCCATAACTCGGTATCTGCCTCAAGCGTCACCCCCGCTTCCCTGCTGGGTCCCTGGCTTGGCACTCACAGATACTCTTCAAGCGTCACCCCTGCTGTCCCACTAGGCCCCTGGCTTGGCACTCACTGATGCTCCACAAGCGTCACCTCTGCTGTCCTGCTGGGTCCCCGGCTTGGCACTCACAGATACTCTTCAAGCGTCACCCCTTCTGTCCCGCTAGGCCCCTGGCTTGGCACTCACTGATGCTCCACAAGCGTCAACTCTGCTGTCCCGCTGGGTCCCCGGCTTGGCACTTGAAGTTTTCCCACTTCTTCACCATCCCTGGTTGGTGAGAAGACTGCTCTGGTACTGGCTCCAGCTACTCACAGTGGTCTCCGGTAACAAGGTGGATGCTCCCTTAGTGGCGACAGCTTCCCCTCTACCTCCGACCACAACTGGTTCCCCGTCCGGCTGAACCGTTACTCTCGGTTGGACTCCAGACCTGCAGTCCCAACCCTACGATGCTTCTCCTGCTTCTGGATAGGCCCTCAGACAGCCTAACAGCCAGATGTCCCCGAGACAGGCCTTAGGCTTCCGGCCCAGCAGCCCGGAGCAGCATAACACACGACCACCCAGACAGCCGTCCAGGTGGCACAGAACCCCGGTCACCTGACTCCGCCCAAATAAAAAGGCTCTCTCATCAGGCCAAGGGGCTAAAGAGACTCCCGTCAAGTGGCTGAGACACCCCATCCATTCATAACCTGACCTTTCTAAGCCCTTGTCTAGCTAAGGTCACCAGCATAACGCCACCTAGCGACAGAAGGGAAAAGGTGCAGCAAGTCCAGAACTAGAGCGGAATCAGTGGATCTACTAACAATTAACCAGGGCAACTATTACCTGGCAAACTACATTTACTAGCAACCCTGCCTAAACACCAGGGTGCTACACACAAATATTCTATATAATAACCACCTTCCCCTGTGGACACATTCTCACCTTGGTGGTTGGACCTTAAAATGACCACAGGAAAGGATTAGAAAGTTGGACATCTTGGTAGAGGAGCAGGGCTTTGTTTCCTCATGTCAGAGCTGCCCCCATTATGACTAGCAATCTGATGACTGGATGGGGTAATGACAGAGGTGCAGGAAGCACAGATCCACAGAATAGATGAAGCAGAAGCAGGGAGATCCTCGCACTTCAGGTCCTCCGGTACAGCTTCCTCTCCAGCAAGGAGAACAGTGAGCAGTAGCGCACTAGGACTTACCTCCGTCTCGCTACGGTAAGCCCCTGACATGGTCGCTCTTCAACTAATCCTTTCCCTATTACTGACCTACAATGCCATTGTTCTACTAGGTGTCTCAATGTGAAGGCAGCCATCTTGGTATAGGAGCAGGGCTTTGCTTCCTCATGTCAGAGCTGCCCCCCATCATGACTAGAAATCTGATGACTGGAGGGGTAATGATAGGGGGTCATTTATTTTTCAACATTTTTGGTCTTTTTTCATTTGCTTAGCAAACAATAAAAAAAAAAAAACCAGTGGTTAAATACTACCAAAAAAGAAGCTCTATTTGTGTGGAATAAAATGATACAAATTTAATTTGTGTACAGTGTTGCATGACCGCGCAATTGTCATTCAAAGTGTGACAGCGCTGAAAGTTGTCCTGGGCAGGAAGGGGGAGAAAGTGTCCGGTATTGAAGCAGTGGTGAAGCTAGACATTCTTTCACCCAGGGCACATGCCCCCCCTGCCCCCCCTGCTCCCCCCCCCCAGTTTCTGCCCTGTATTGAAGGGGTTAAAGTAGAAGTCTGGGCTAGAAGTAACTAGCTTCCACCTCCCTTCTAACTACCCTTGTAGAAGGAACATGCTTATACTTACCTATTATGAGCTTGTTTAGCTTCAGGGGAGAGGAGTGATCGCCGACAACAGATGGAATGCCTGGGCGGTGATGTCACCCATAGATTTACTATGGGGCGTCTGTTGTTGGCTGTCCCTCCTTTCCCCTGAAGCCGCCGCTGATAATGTGACGTGACCGGAGCACCCTGAGAATAGGCAAGTATAAGCATCTTCCTTCTATTGGAGGGCAGTGCCATCTTAAGAGCATTATAGGTCCCCGGGCAATACAGTGCACTGGGGCCCTGTCTACACAATCACGCACGATTGCCCAACAAGAGCAGCTGTGCCCGTGAATGCAGCCTCACTGTGCCCATCAAATGCAGCCTCACTGTCTCCATGAATGCAGCCTCACTGTACCCACCATTGCAGCCTCACTGTGCCCAACATTGCAGCCTCACTGTGCCCACCACTGCAGCCTCACTGTGTCCATGAATGCAGCCTCACTGTGTCCACTATTGCAGCCTCACTGTGCCCATGAATGCAGCCTCACTGTACCCATGAATGCAGCCTCACTGTGCCCGTGAATGCAGCCTCACTGTGTCCACCATTGCAGCCTCACTGTGCCCACCATTGCAGCCTCACTGTGCCCACCACTGCAGCCTCACTGTGTCCATGAATGCAGCCTCACTGTGTCCATGAATGCAGCCTCACTGTACCCATGAATGCAGCCTCACTGTACCCATGAATGCAGCCTCACTGTGTCCATGAATGCAGCCTCACTGTGTCCATGAATGCAGCCTCACTGTGTCCATGAATGCAGCCTCACTGTGTCCACCATTGCAGCCTCACTGTGCCCACCGTTGCAGCCTCACTGTGCCCACCATTGCAGCCTCACTGTGCCCACGAATGCAGCCTCACTGTTCCCATTATTCCAGCCTCACTGTGTCCATGAATGCAGCCTCACTGTACCCACCACTGCAGCCTCACTGTGTCCATGAATGCAGCCTCACTGTACCCACCATTGCAGCTTCACTGTGCCCACCATTGCAGCCTCACTGTGCCCACCATTGCAGCCTCACTGTGCCCACCATTGCAGCCTCACTGTGCCCATCATTCCAGCCTCACTGTGCCCATGAATGCAGCCTCACTGTACCCGTGAATGCAGCCTCACTGTGCCCGTGAATGCAGCCTCACTGTGCTGACCATTGCAGCCTCACCGTGCCCGTGCATGCAGCCTCACCTTACCCACCATTGCAGCCCCACTGTGCCCATGAACGCAGCCTCACTGTGCCCACCATTGCAGCCTCACTGTGCCCGTGAATGCAGCCTCTCTGTGCCCACCATTGCAGCTTCACTGTGCCCACCATTGCACCCTCACTGTGCCCACCATTGCAGCCTCACTGTGCCCACCATTGCACCCTCACTGTGCCCACCATTGCACCCTCACTGTGCCCACCATTGCAGCCTCACTGTGCCCACCATTGCAGTCTCACTGTGCCCATGAATGCAGTCTCACTGTGCCCATGAATGCAGTCTCACTGTGCCCATGAATGCAGCCTTTCTGTGCCCATCATTCCAGCCTGACTGTGCCCATGAATGCAGCCCGACTGTGCCTGTGAATGCAGCCTCACTGTGCCGACCATTGCAGCCTCACTGTGCCCATGAATGCAGCCTCACTGTGCCCATCATTCCAGCCTCACTGTGCCCATGAATGCAGCCTCACTGTACCCGTGAATGCAGCCTCACTGTGCCCGTGAATGCAGCCTCACTGTGCTGACCATTGCAGCCTCACTGTGCCCGTGCATGCAGCCTCACTGTACCCACCATTGCAGCCCCACCGCGCCCGTGAATGCCGCCTCACTGTGCCCACCATTGCAGCCTCACTGTGCCTGTGAATGCAGCCTCCCTGTGCCCACTATTGCAGCTTCACTGTGCCCACCATTGCAGCCTCACTGTGCCTGTGAATGCAGTCTCCCTGTGCCCACCATTGCAGCTTCACTGTGCCCACCATTGCACCCTCACTGTGCTCACCATTGCAGCCTCACTGTGCCCATGAATGCAGTCTCACTGTGCCCACCCTTGCAGCCTCACTGTGCCCATGAATGCAGCCTCACTGTGCCCACCATTGCAGCCTCACTGTGCCCGTCAATGCAGCCTCACTGTGCCCACCACTGCAGCTTCACTGTGCCCACCATTGCAGCTTCACTGTGCCCACCATTGCAGCTTCACTGTGCCCACCATTGCACCCTCACTGTGCCGACCATTGCAGCCTCACTGTGCCCATGAATGAAGCATCACTGTGCCAATTAAAACAGACTCATCATCGCCTGGAAACACACACACAGCGGGCATCTTCTCCTGTGCATCACGGAGCTGGCTGGGTCTGTGTTCGGCGGCCGCCCCCCTAGACCGACTCGTGTGATAGGCGGAACACTGATTCAATCTACTATTACACAAGCCGGTCTAGGGGGGCGGGACCTTGTTACAGCGCGGCCGCCGAACACAGACCCAGCCAGCTCCGTGAAACACAGGAGGAGAGAGGGAAAGAGTGGAGCGCTGCAGCCGCAACTCAAAGCGGCCCCAGGGCAGGCGGCCTACCGGGAAATTTCCCGGTATCCCGGTAGGCCAGTCCGGCCCTGGCTGGGGTTGCTGGGCAGGTGGGGCCCCCAAGGCAAGTGGGACCCCCGGGCAACTGCCCAGCATGTCTATGCGAAAAGACGGCCCTCTTGGGTGGGGGGAGGGGGGGTCAATAGGATTTAGAATGAAGATGGGGGCATATTTAAGCTGAATTAGTTCTAACCTGGAATTCCGCTATAAGTTAACCATAGTGCAGCGATATACAAAATATATGACTTCTCAGACACCACATACCACATATACATCCATTATACAAAGATTTTTATATTCAAACATAATTAAAACAATGTTAACATAAAAACCATACATGGCTGACACATTGTTACCTTTGATCCCCGAGTCTTCATACATTCTCCATGTTCCCACAAGGGACAACTACTGTAAATGAATGGGATATACTGATGTGGGAATATGGAGGATGGGAACATTGTTTTAATCATGATGTATTTATAAAATAAATAATTTTTAACTGATGTTAATGTGGGGTTTGAAAAGTCTCTTATTACAAAATATATATTGGACATACACACTATATTACCAAAAGTATTGGGACGCCTGCCTTTACACACACATGAACTTTAATGACATCCCAGTCTTAGTCCGGAGGGTTCAATATTGAGTTGGCCCCACCCTTCACAGCTATAACAGCTTCAACTCTTCTAGGAAGGCCGTCCACAAGGTTTAGGAGAGTGTCTATGGGAATGTTTGACCATTCTTCCAGAAGAGCATTTGTGAGGTCAGGCACTGATGTTGGACGAGAAGGCCTGGCTTGCAGTCTCCGCTCTAATTCATCTCAAAATGTGTTCTGTCGGGTTGAGGTCAGGACTCTGTGCAGGCCAATCAAGTTCCTCCACCCCAAACTCCCTCATCCATGTCTCTATGAACCTTGCTTTGTACACTGGTCCAAATCATTTGGTGGAGTAGGGATTATGGTGGGGGGGGAGGGGGGATTATGGTGAGGGGGGGTGGAGCAGGGATTATGGTGTTGGGGGGAGGGGGGATTATGGTGTGGGGTTGTTTTTCAGGGGTTGGGTTTGGCCCCTTAGCTCCAGTGAAGGGAACTCTTAAGGCGTCGGCATACCAAGACATGTTGGACAATTTCATGCTCCCAACTTTGTGGGAGGAGTTTGGGGACGGCCCCTTCCTGTTCCAACATGACTGCCCACCAGTGCACAAAGCAAGGTCCATAAAGACATGGATGAGCGAGTTTGGGGTGGAGGAACTTGACTGGCCTGCACAGAGTCCTGACCTAAACTCTGATAGAACACCTTTGGGATGAATAAGAGCGGAGGAGACTGCGAGCCAGGCCTTCTCATCCAATACTGAACCCTACGGACTAAGACTAGGATGTCATTAAAGGTCATGTGTGTGTAAAGGCAGGCGTCCCAATACTTTTGGTAATATATATATATATATATATATATATATATATATATATATATATATATATATATATATATATATATATATATATATATACACACATACACACACATACATACAAAAAAATATAATATATATATATATATATATATATATATATATATATATATATTTATTTATTTATTTATTTATTACACACACATATATACATACATACATGGAGTATATAGAAAATGGATTTGTTTTCCATCTCCCTATAATAATACAGGAGAGGATGATGAGGGTTATACTGCTGTGTGACGATTGGATGACACAATCGGTGATCCTCGTCAGACTATATAAAGTTACTTTTGCCGGTTTTCTCTGGAAAAGGGAAATGTGATATTAAAGTGAAATGACGTCTTTATCTCTCTCTGTATTTTGTATCCTTTTTGGCTCTTCTGCTTTGAAATGAAAAAAGTGAAACTTTTCGGACACTTCATCACTATGTAGAGAACAGCGAGAGTTCTCTTAAAATTGTGGTAAACCTCTAAAAAAAAACGAAAAAAAGATGAACAAAGCATATCCTTCTATGGTGTGTACTTGGCTCTATTCAAAGCACCGAGTGTGATTTCTGCCTGCGCTCTCATTCATTTCTCTGCTATTTGCAGAGTCAGAGCAGGTGACTGACAGCCTCAGCTGTACATGTTCCCCCACCAGACTGTGTAGAGGGGGGTGTGGGGGGGGGGATGGGGGTGTCCATCCCTTCACTCAGGTCTCAGATTACACTCAGCCCCCTACTGTGCGGTGTGTAATGTCAGATCCCCGCCCCCTGCTTTCCAGAGATGAGAAATGCTGTGTAAAAATTCTGGACTTTAAAACGAGCCGCAGATAAACAGGTACAACTTATGTGGGAGGATTTGTTGAATCTCTGTGTATCCGCCGAGTCTAGTCACTGGAAGGGTTTATAACCATTTTAAAAGCTCGAGGTTTTTCACTTTCATGCGTTCTCTGCATAAAGGTAAAAAAAAAAAAACCCCTCAGTGTGCAGCGACCCCCCCCCCCCAGCCCCCTCTAATCTCTCTCTCGATCTGGTGATGTGCATGAGAGCGGAGCTTCTCCGGGGTTCTCTCAGTCCTCGTTGGCTGGGACAGCAGAGGGAGCCATCGGCTCCCGCTACTGTCGATCACAGCCAGTGAGCCAATGAGGAGAGAGCAGGGGGGGCGGGGCCATGCCGCGGCTCTGTCTGTCTTATGGATGCATAGAGCGGGACTCGGGAGTGAGAACACACCAGTGCCTCCGTAGCAAGTTTGCTTGCTATTGGGGGAACTGGCTGATAAAGGAGGGGCCGGGAGCACTGGTGGGGAACCAGAAAAGAGAAGGAGGAGGAGGAGGAGGAGGATGATCAGGGCTGCTCTGTGCAAAACCATTACACAGAGCGTTTAAAAATAAATAAATAAAGCCTTTAATGTCACTTTAAAAAGTCAACCCATGGCCAGACCATGAACACTAAAAGTATTTACATATTCCGATCGATCAGTAAAACCTCAAAGTTCTCATTCACCTCTGTATCTACAAGCATTGTGGCAAAATTCATTTTCAGAGTTCACAACACAGGCACTGGATTTTTCTAGAAGAAGAGGATCTCGTCAGCCTTCTACTAGGCCACTACCCAGCCACTGCTAGGTTTTAATCTGGTCGGTGATTACAGATCCTTTCATAAATAAGGGTCAAAATGTCCTACATAACCGTGTACAGGGGCGTTGCTAGGTCTACAAAAGATCTGGGGCTAGAGCCCATAGCAGCGTAGTAAAGAAAGTCATACGCTTGGGTGGGAATACACATGTATATACAGTAATATACGTGTGTGTGTGTATATCCCCAGAGAGTCCCCCCTTACATCAGCGTCCCCAAAGAGCCCCCCCTTACATCAGGGTGCCCAGAGAGCCTCCCCCTTGTATCAAGGTCCTCAGAGAGCCCCCCTTACATTAGGGTCCCCAGAGAGCCTCCGCCTTGTATCAAGGTCCTCAGAGAGCCCCCCTTACATTAGGGTCCCCAGAGAGCCTCCCCCTTGTATCAAGGTCCTCAGAGAGCCCCCCTTACATTAGGGTCCCCAGAGAGCCTCCTCCTTAAAATAAGGGTCCCCAGAGAGCCTCCTCCTTAAAATCCGGGTCCCAAGAGAGCCCCCCCCCCCCCCACTTACAGCAGGGTCCCCAGAGAGCCTCCCCTCCCCTTGGGGACCCCTGCAGAGACTCGGGGCTATGGGCCCCAGATTCGGGGCTATAGCCCCAAAAGCCACCCCCTAGCAACGCCACTGACCGTATATATATATATGCATTGTACATCTCAATAAGATTGGTATTCCCAATGAATTAATAAATTGTTATTCCCCCTCCCCCCACAGGTTTCACCTACGATGGATTGCCTGGGCCTCTCCTTGTACTCCGTACCCGCACATCTGCCAGACAGAATAAAGAAATTAGATCTGTCCTACAACTTCATTCAGAACCTGACCGCTGCCTCCATGTCAAGGCTGCACAACCTCGAGGATCTGGATCTTCAGCACAATCACCTAGAAACCATCGAGCCTGGAGCCCTGAACTCTCTGACCAGCCTCCATTCTCTGAACCTGGCCTCCAACAGGCTGCACAAGTGTTCTGCATCTCGCAGAGGAGTCTTCAGCGGCATGCGGAGCCTCAGAAGATTGAGCTTCGCAAACAACAACTTGGACGGTGAGGCGGTGCTCTGTTACTTATCAAACGTTACTTCACTAGTTCATCTAGACCTATCACGGAATGCTATTGTGTTTCTCTTCTCTGGAATGTTCGATGGAATTCCTCGCCTATCAGAGTTGGATCTGTCCAATAACTTCATAGATGAGATACAAAGTGGTACTTTTGACTCACTGAAGGATCTGCGAGTTTTGAACCTCGCTGAAAACGCCATCCGATGCATTTCAAGCTTTGATCTACACCAGCTGCACTCTCTGAACCTGAGCTCCAATATCATTGAGTTCTTTCTCACGAAAGAAGCTGGAGAACGCCATCAGCTAATCAGCCTGGACCTCAGCCGCAACAATCTTCGGCATTTTCCAGTGCTGACCGGATTCCAGATGGTGCAACACGTCAACCTCTCCGGAAACGACATCGCCGACCTGGTCCCTTTATCCAATGCGACAGAAGAAGAAGACGACGGCCAGGGCTGGTCGTGGTACGAAGCCACCGCAGACTTGGACCTGCCGACGGCCATCGAAAATTCCTTTTCGCGATTATCCAATGTAAGACATTTGGATCTGAGCAGCAACCAATTGGCCGCGTTTCCCTGGAGTTATTTATCCAAACTGAGAAAACTTCGTCATTTATTGCTTTCCGGGAACTGCCTTCAGAACCTGATGGCCACAAGGGTCTCGGAGACCATAAAAGGCTTGGATGTAACTTTGAAATTCTTAAAGGTGATAGATCTTCAAGCCAATGCTATTCACTTCGTCCCGAAATGGATATTTAATTTCCTGCCCGAAATTGAGCATATTAATCTTAAAAGCAACCAGATTGGATTTTGCTCGAGCCGTGCCATTGGAAAGAAGAGACCTGCAATCAATCGGCAGGGCTGCAGTACGTTTTCTGGTGCTCCTAATCTTCATTACTTAAACTTACAAAAGAACCACATAACGCATCTCCCGCCCCGTGTGTTTGACCGGACACCTCTAGTATCTCTGGATCTATCCCATAATCCAAGGTTAGAGATACAAGAGACGGCCCTGGAGGAGCTGAGCCAATCCTTGCAGGTGCTTTCGGTCAACAGCAACGGGATGGAGGACTCCCAGATGAACCTTCCATGTCTACAGTCCTTAAGGTCTTTGGAGGCTTCCAATAATCAGCTCACTAGAGTTCCATCCGGTTTGAAATGCTCCTCAATCGAGAGTTTAGACCTTCGAAACAATTCTCTGAAGACTCTAAATGAAGCGACGGCTTCCCAATGGAAGGACAGCCTCAGAGACGTTTCCATCGGTGGTAATCCACTCGATTGCTGCTCGCTGGCATGGCTGGATCTCTTACTGGCGGCTAAGGTAGACGTTCGGGATCTCGAGGAAGCGCATTGCGTCTACGCAAAGAGCGAGAGAAGCGTCCCCATTAACGACACCGGTCGCGATTACCGCTGCCCCCGCCCGATGGACGATGGCTACCTCAAGATTGCGGTCATC
This sequence comes from Lithobates septentrionalis, assembly GCA_037952835.1. Lineage (NCBI taxonomy): Eukaryota > Metazoa > Chordata > Amphibia > Anura > Ranidae > Lithobates > Lithobates septentrionalis. Next base: position 7,626 of record JBBDGP010004563.1, on the reverse strand, counting down.
GTTCTTTCCGGATCCTTCACCCTAATATCCGTCATATGTTACGTCCACAAAAGACGAGATAGAAGGCTTTGCATGGCATGCAGGACCAGGAGCAGCAGGGTGGCCCCCGAAACCCCCGCCCCATCAAAAGGCTTCAACGCCGACGGAAAACCAGTCTGCTTTACCATCAGTAGAAATGAATTCGATTGATGAGAAGTTATCAGGATACCAAAGTTTCATCCGTCCTTCCACCAATGTTCCTCAGACACCAGCTATGGCCATTTGCCTAAAGGGGACCTTCAGCCACTTCTTCCCCTCCCCCCCACTGCTTACCTGGTGGCACATTTCTGATACTCACCCACCCAGAAGATCCAGGGCTGTCCTGCCGAGATCCTCTTGTATTTTGCCACCTCTCGGCCCCCGTGCCACCATGTTGACTGCGACATCATCAAGAGACCTGCTGGCTTTTCACTCTCCCAATCAGCACTGATTATTATCTATTTCCTAATGCCAGCGGCATGAGGATCACATAAGAGAATATATTATATTTACTTGTTTTAAAACCTTTTTATTTATTTTTTTTACATTTCTTCAGTTACTTCCTGCTTTCTGGCCTAGGCAAATGATGTCATACATCCCAGGAGTCTTTGGGAGGAGGAGGGGGGTTTTCTCACTTAAGCACACCCTTCTGCCCGCATGCCTGAGCTAAGGGCAGATGAATCCCAAGAAGTAAAATGCTACGTGAATCATCTGCCCTTATTCAAGATGGCCAGGGCTAGAAATGCTGGAGGGTTGTTTTTCACCACCACCACCACCGCAGTGCTGCTGGTTTCCCTCCTTTCCTCTCATCTCCCCCCGGCTGCTGCGGGGGGGGGGGGGTGTTTCAGGATGTAGATTGCGGGAAGGGGAGAATCAATACGTCATTTACCGGCTCCTTCCTTTTTTTAAATGAACACGCTCGCTCACTGTGTTCAACCATAACCGAAACATAGTGAACTGTTGACTATGCTTCAGTTTGTGAGTAATCAGGAAGCCGCTCACCACAGAGCACCTCCCATTCATTCACTGAGGCTGCAGAGAAAAAAAAAAAAAAAAGAGAAAGGTCTTGTGTCACTAGTGACACGCCCCCATCCCCGAAATATGCAACAAAACAGAAATTGGCCCTTTGAGTGGGGTGATCACAGTTTGGCCAATAAGCATAACAGCAGTAAGTGTGGTCTAAAAAATGTATTCAAAAGAGATCATACATGCATGAATTGCATAAATAAATGCCAAACCGATAAAAAAAAAGGCACATAAAAAGAATATAGAATAGTAATACATGTATAAAATAGCAGTAATATCACACAAGCATCTGGTGTAACCAACACGTTTCCCCAGACACAGCTCGCTTCTTCAGGGGGTGCACAGAAAGGCATGCGTTTTGTTGGAGCTTTTGGGGGTGCACACCCTAATGCAATGAGGCTGTGCACACCTATGGCGCCATCTTTGTTCAGGCATCACCCAGGATCACCATCTACTTCCTAGCATAGGCACGCACCCCAAAGCTCAAATATATTTGCGTGTGTGTGTACATGTGTATATATTATATACTGACAGTGTCGACAGTTTTTATTTTTATTATTATTTTTCAGTTTCCTTAGGGACTCCGTTAAGGGGCTTAGATGGAATATCAGTGGTCTACAACAGGGGACACTGTGCCAGATGTGGGTGATTAGGGTGTGCCCAGGCACACCCGACACACCCTGTGCACACCTATGCTTCCTATTCCAGAGATGCCAACTTATAGATGACGCAGATCTGGAAATCGGTTTTAGGTTAAATCAGGTAAATACATTTCGGTAAAAAAATTTAAATTTTCATTATAAATTTTGAAGTCGTCGCCCTATAACAGGAAGTGCTTTACCGGGTCTCTGCTGTGGGGTGACAAGGCTCCGCCCCTATTTCCCAAATTACGTTTCTGTGACATAAACACTAAAGCTTCCCATAGAGAGACTACAAGTGGCCTTCTCAGCACCCATCACACAGACACGGCCCTCCGGGGTCACCATCAGAAAACCCGCCCTGAGAAATGCCATCACTGGAGTGGATGGAGACAGGAAGTGGCTGCAAAGTGGCCGTAGGAGACACTGAGATGTAAGAAAGGATATTAAAAAAAATTACAAAAAACAGTTTCTTTTAAACTCTGTAGAGGTTCTTCACACTGGAGGTTAAATTTATGAAAAATTTGCACAGCAATTCACTTTTGCGAAAGTGAAGGTACATTCTCTTCTTTGTAAAATATCTCAGATCTGTCAGATTGGATGGAGAGCGTCTGTGAACAGCAATTTTCAAGTCTTGCCACAGATTCTCAATGGGATTTAGGTCTGGACTGTGACTGGGCCATTCTAACACATGAATATGCTTTGATGTAAACCATTCCATTGTAGCTCTGGCTGTATGTTTCGGGTCGTTGTCCTGCTGGAAGGTGAACCTCCCCCCCGGTCTCAAGTCTTTTGTAGACTCTAACAGGTTTTCTTCTAAGATTGTCCTGTATTTGTCTCCATCCATCTTCCCATCAACTCTGACCAGCTTCCCTGTCCCTGCTGAAGAAAACCATCCCCACCACATGATGCTTCCACCACCATGTTTCACGGTGGGGATGGTGTGTTCAGGGTGATGGGCAGTGTTAGTTTTCCCCACACATAGCGTTTTACTTTTAGGCCATAAAGTAGAATTTTGGTCTCATGTGACCAGATCACCTTCTTCCACATGTTTGCTGTGTCCTCCACATGGCTTCTCACAAACTACAAACAGGACTTCTTATGACTTTCTTTCTCCAATGTCTTTCTTCTTGTCACTCTTCCATAAAGGGCAGATTTGTGGAGAACACGACTAATAGTTGTCCTGTGGACAGATTCTCCCCCCTGAGCTGTGGATCTCTGCAGCTCCTCCAGAGTTACCATGGACCTCTTGGCTCTTCTCTGATGAATGCTCTCCTTGCCCGGCACGGTCAGTTTTTAGGTGGACGGCCATGTCTTGGTAGGTTTGCGGTTGTGCCATACTCTTCCCATTTTCTGATGATGGATTGAACAGAGCTCCGTGAGATGTTCAAAGCTTGGGAGATTGTTTTATAACCTAACCTGCTTTATACTTCTCCACAACTTTATCCCTGACCTGTCTGGTGTGTTCCTTGGCCTTCATGGTGCTGTTTATTCACTAAGGTTCTCTAACAAACCTCTGAGGGCTTCACAGAACAGCTGTATTTATACTGAGATTAAATGACACACAGGTGGACTCTATTTACTAATTAGGTGACTTCTGAAGGCAATTGGTTCCACTATATTATAGTTAGGGGTATCAGAGTAAAGGGGGCTGAATACAAATGCCCCCCCCCCCCCACACACACACACTTTTCACATATTTATTTGTATCATTTATCATTTTCCTTCCACTTCACAATTATGAGACACTTTGTGTTGGTTTATCACATAAAATCCCAATAAAATACATTTATGTTTTTTGGTTGTAACATGACAAAGTGTGGGGAATTTCAAGGGGTATGAATACTTTTTCAAGGCACTGTACAATTTTTCTGTGCAAATGGGACACAAATCAAATGTTATTCGGTCATTTCCTCTGCTGGGTGAAGGTTTTTCATGGATTTAAAAAACGGGAACATATCGCATTTAGACATTACATGGCGCTAAGTATCGTAGGACTTTCAGGAGTTTGTCAGCAGGTTTCAAGCCGATGATTTTGGCTGTATACCTGCTGATCGGCTGCGGCCAATCACAGCACAGAGTTCTGTTTTGTTTTTTTTACAAGCACACAGAACGCTGTAAACAGACAACGATCTGGCTGATTCTTCTCCCTGAAAACAACCCCTGAGCTCCATAAGAAAAAGCAGCCAAATCTGCGAGTTGAAGCTTCAGACGTTACACATTGTTGGGCACACAGGTAACCCTTCCCAGCCCCTGGCATTAGTACAGTGACAGTCTATAGTATTATCACTGATCACTGAGCCTGTGATACTTATGAACATGGGAGGAGCCTGTGATACTTATGTACATGGGAGGAGCCTGTGATACTTATGTACATAGGAGGAGCCTGTGATACTTATGTACATGGGAGGAGCCTGTGATACTTATGTGCATGGGAGGAGCCTGTGATACTTATGTGCATGGGAGGAGCCTGTGATACTTATGTGCATGGAGGAGCCTGTGATACTTACGTGCATGGGAGGAGCCTAAGATACTTCTGTACATGGGAGGAGTCTGAGATACTTCTGTACATGGGAGGAGCCTGTGATACTTATGTGCATGGGAGGAGCCTGTGATACTTATATACATGGGAGGAGCCTGTTATACTTATGTACATGGGAGGAGCCTGAGATACTTCTGTACATGGGAGGAGCCTGTGATACTTATGTAACATGGGAGGAGCCTGTGATACTTATATACATGGGAGGAGCCTGTTATACTTATGTACATGGGAGGAACCTGAGATACTTCTGTACATGGGAGGAGTCTGTGATACTTGTGTACATGGGAGGAAACGCTCAGCATGGAAACTCACTCAAAACTGAGCATGTGCAGAGCTGCCAACACTGCTCTGCAAAATCCCCAGCTGAATTGGGGACATTATTATTATTATTATTATTATTCAGGATTTATATAGCGCCAAAAGTTTACGCAGCGCTTTACAATATAAAAGGGAGACAATACAGTTGTAATACAATACAATACAATAGGATTAAGAGGGCCCTGCTCAGAAGAGCTTACAATCTAATAGACAGAAGGGGGCGATAGAGAGTAGCAGGATCAACCTGTTTTTTGAAGAAGAAGAAGAAGAAGAATAGAGAAAAGACGAGGGAGTATGAACAGCATGGAATACACCATTTATTCATCTTTTTTTTTTTAAATGATGTGCGTTTAGTGACACTTTAAGCATACACCCCGCGTGAGGGGCCATGTTTTGCCTGCATGGGTTGCATGCATCTCCATGCAGGCAGTCACATTCAATGGCTACACAGACACCCAAATTTGACAGCTGTGTGGGTGCGGGTGTACGACCCCCAAATGCAGACAATGTGCATTCAGGGACACACACCCACATGGCTGTCAAATTGGGGAGCAGCGCCGGTGTCTGTGCAGCCATCGTGTCCC
>JBBDGP010004562.1:0-43287 GCA_037952835.1 Lithobates septentrionalis | reverse complement strand
TTGGTGGTATATGATCACCTCTGCGGTTTTTATTTTTTGCGCTATAAACAAAAAAAGAGCGACAATTTTGAAAAAAAAAGCAATATTTTTTACTTTTTGCTATAATAAATATCCCCCAAAAATATATATAAAAAAAACAAATTTTTTCCTCAGTTTAGGCCGATACGTATTCTTCTACATATTTTTGGTATAAAAAAATCGCAATAAGTGTATATTGATTGGTTTGCAAAAAAGTTATAGCGTCTACAAAATAGGGGACAGTTTTATGGCATTTTTTTATTAGTAGTATTATTTTTTTTTTTTTTTAGTAATGGCAATCTGCGATTTTATATTGTGACTGCGACATTATGTCGGACACATAGGATACTTTTGACACTATTTTGGAACCATTGTCATTTATACAGCGATCAGTGCTTTAAAAATGCACTGATTACTGTTTAAATGACACTGGCAGGGAAGGGGTTAAACACTAGGGGGCGATCAAGGGGTTAAGTGTGTCCTAGGGAGTGATTCTTACTGTGGGGGGATGGGCTACAACTGACATGACAGTGATCACTGCTCCCGATGACAGGGAGCAGTAGATCTGTCATGTCACTAGGCAGAATGGGGAAATGCCTTGTTTACATCTTCCTGTTTTGCGGCTCCGTGACACGATCGCGGGACACCGGCAGACATCGAGTCCACGGGAACCCGCGGGCACGGTCACCCTGTACGTGACACGCTAGCCCACCAATTAAAGGGCACGTACAGGTACGCCCATTTGCTCACCGCTGCCATTGTGCCGGCGTGCATCGGTTGGCAAGTGGTTAAACCAAGCCACACATGCAGCGGGCCACCTATGATCTACTTCCATTTCCTGTTTTAAAATTCCTGAGTTACAGAAAACCTGTGCTTTGCACATACAAAGGAAACCGGTTCACTTTAGTGCTGGCACCCATAGCCATAAATTAATCTAATGGAAGAAATTTAGGGGTGGGACTTTATAGGTGCAAAACTCTTGTCCCAACATGACTGCCCACCAATGCACAAAGCAAGGTCCATGAAGACATGGATGAGAGAGTTTGGGGTGGAGGAACTTGACTGGCCTACACAGAGCCTGACCTCAAACCCAGTAGAACACCTTTGGGATGAATTAGAGCGGAGAGACTGCGAGCCAGGCCTTCTCGCTCCAACATCAGCGCCTGACCTCACAAATGCACTTCTGGAAGAATGGTCAAACCTTCCCATAGACACACTCCTAAACCTTGTGGACAGCCTTCCCAGAGGAGTTGAAGCTGTTATAGCTGCAAAGGGTGGGCCAACTTCAGTTTGAAACCCTACGGACTAAGACTTCCACGATGCGGAACACCTGCCTCTTCCTCGGCCTCTGATTAGATTAGTGTTTACAAGCTAAGCTTAAACAATGGCTGTGTTTTTAAGGCATTACTTTTATAGATGTGTCATCAGGATTGTATGTATGCCTTGTAAGGTTACGCTGTAGTCAGAGATTAGTGTTTGTTTGCATTCCAAAATGTATTGTAATACACATCACCTCCACTGATCCCTCTGAACTCAGAAATGATGCCAAACTTTGGGAAACAGTCAGCAAATTGTCAATAAGTGCCATTTGTATAGCTGCATGTTTTTTTTTTTTTCGTTTTTTTTTTTTAATTGCTTAGTAGTGTGAGATTAAAGCTGAACTCCAGGAAGATATAAAAGACACATGAAGGCAGCTCTGTACTTATTAGGCCTCATGCACATGGAATTTAAAAGAGCAGCTTATTCAGGCGTTAAGCCGTTTTTTAGGGGTTTTTTTTATGCCTGTAAAAGCACCTCTGTAAGACTGCGTTCACACTGGGCGGTAGGGGGCGTCGGCGGTAAAACAGCACTATTTTTAGCGCTGTTTTACCGCGCGTATGCGGCCGCTAGCGGCGCGGTTTTAACACCCCCCCCCCCCCCCCCCCCCGCTGGCGACCGCTCCTTCACCGCTCCAAAGATGCGGCTTGCAGGAGTTTTTTTCTTCTCCTGCCAGCGCACCGCTTTAGTGTGAAAGCCCTCGGGCTTTCACACTTAACAACAGCAGCGGCTGTTTTGGGTCGGTTTGCAGGCGCTATTTTTAGCGCAATAACGCCTGCAAACCGCCCCAGTGTGACCAGGGTTTTTGCCGTGTTTTAGATGCACTTTTTGGCGCTTTTCAGGCAACGTGACCTTAAAAAAAAAATTCTAAAAAGCGCACGTTTTGCATTGAATCGCTTTTAAGGCGCTCGGAAGCGCTGCCTATTCATTTCCCATGGGCGGGGGCGTCTTTGGAGCGCTTTTTTACAGCGCTCCACACCCGCCCCAAAGATGCTGCTTGCGGGACTTTTTCTAACGTCCCGCAAGCGCACCGCCCCAGTGTGAAAGCACTCATTGCAAATGAATGTATGACCTCGATCTAAGTTTTGTTTTTCCGAAATTTATGTGGACTACTCCACACCCCAACCCCTGAGCAATTAAGCTCAGTCACCCTATGTTGACCCCCAGCCTTGGTCGGAGGGTTGTTAATGTTTCGACAGTTCTTTCTACCAAATATGTTCCCAATGTGTATGAAGTTGTACCATGTTATACTTACTGCTCATTTCCCCTGCGCGGGATCATTACAGTTATTTTACTTCTTATTTATTTCAATTAAAAAAAATTGTACCAGAAAGTAATGGTGGCCACACAAAATATTGACATTAACAAATTGGACATTTTCACTTAGGGGTGTACTCACTTTTGTTGCAGCGGTTTAGACATTAATGGCTGTGGTGTTGAGTTATTTTGAGGGGACAGCAAATTTGCACTGTTATACAAGCTGTACACTCACTACTTTACATTGTAGCAAAGTGTCATTTCTTCAGTGTTGTCACATGAAAAGATAGAAGAAAAGATTTACATAAATCTGAGGGGTGTACTCACTTTTGTGAGATACTGTAAATGTTTTCCTATAGATAGAAGAATGCATTTTACACTTAAGCACTAAACATACATAAAAACGCATACATATTGTTACATAAGATATTTTTTGTGCCTAATCTGTGTTTGAAGAAAGAACTGTAAGCACCTGAATTTGACTTGATATCAGCTCCTTGCAGTCCCTGTACAGCAGAGCTCAGAATGGGAGCGGGAGAAGCGGCAAAAGGAGCCAGTGCTTGTTGCGGACAAGGTACATGCTAATAGGAGGAGAGAGCAGAGTGACATAGAGATGATCTGATCTCTGTGCTACTTCTCCTTCGCTTCAAGTCACTGGACATTTATCTTTAACGCATTCTATGCATTAAGGTAAAAAATACAACCCGCTACCTGTTCCTTTTGCCCCCCTTTGTCCCCATTTCGTCCCTAAACACTTACCTGACTCCTCCACAAATCCAGCACTGTCCCGACTGCAGCACCCCTGCTCCATCCTCCTAGTCTCCCAGGAGAGACAGGCGGGAGCTTAGAGGCTCCTGTCAGTCAAATCCAGTGAGGATGGAGAGGGGGCGTAGCCAAGCAATGTGTTGTGTGTCTATGGATGCACACAGCCCGACTCGGGAGCGTGCCCACATGGGTGCCCCCTCAGCACACAGCCTGCTGAGGGGGCACTCGTAGGAAATGGGAAGGAGTGGACAGGCCTGGCAGAGTACTCCAAAAGAGAGGGTAAAGGGACCACTCTGTGCAATACCATTGCACAGAACAGGTGTAACCTTTTTAAATTAAAAAAAAAAAAAATGTAAAAAATCCTTTCTGATCACTATAATTTGTGACTTTTTTTAATTTTCAAATGTCTAGAATGCATGTGTGTGTTATATGAGTAGCAGCAACTGACTGACAAACTGGATCTCCTGTATGCCTTTTTATAATGATATAAATGGCACTTGCCTCCTAGGACCCCTGACTCCTGAGAATGAAGCATTAAAGTCCAAGTGGGAGAAACGCCTTGGCCCCGACTATTCGGTTATGGTATGTAAACGAATGTGTGTCTAAATCCCCCCCCCCCCCCCCCCCCCAAAAAAAATGTCATATATTGCAGATTACCAAACCTTAGAAGTCGCGCCTGGATTCATTTTATTTCTACAAGCTTTTTTTCTTCTTGTAGTTGATGATGGCATGCGTAGAAATGTGCAGTTCGTTTCTTTCCAAATTCGTTTTTTGAAGAAATTCGAAAATTTTGGAAATTCGAAAAATTGAAAATTAGGAGATTTGAAATTTGTAAATCCAAAAATCGGAAATGAGAAAATCTAAAAATAAGAACGAAAATTCAAAAGAATGAAAATCCGAAAATTAGACAACCTGAAAATTAGAAAATTGGAAATAACAACTAACTAATAATAACTAACTATTAAATTATAGGTATTGGAATTTCCTTCAAATTTGGCTGTTACTGAACGTAACGAATACGAATTTATCTGAAGTTACGAATTATCCGGAATTACGAAGGCCTCATCTAAATGAATGTAACCTAACGAATTTAAAAATAACAATAATAAAAACTTTTCATTAATAATTCATTACGTTCCATTCAGTTAGATGCAGCGTTCGTTATTTCGGATAATTCTTAACTTCGGATAAATTCGTATTCGTTACGTCCACCAACAGCCAAATTTGAAAGGAAATTCCAATAGCTCTAATAGTTAGTAATAGTTATTTCAGATATTCGAATTTCTGAATTTATTTGAAATAACTAATTTCGATCAGAACGACCCAAAGATGCAAAAATAACAAAAAAAAACCCCCAAAACGAATTAATTTCAGTGCACATGTCTAAACATGGGCAGAGAGCACATAAAGTTGTCAGCTCTCAAGATTTCTGCCACAATGAAATTTCTTTTTCCCTTTTTTTTTTTTCCTTTTGTTTTTGTAAGTGATCACATTACCTCTTTTCTCAGCTGCATAAGAGCTGGGGGGGGGGGGGGAGCAGCAGCACACTGAGCTTCCCAGTGATAGGCTGTGCAGAGGAGGCATGTCAGGACAAATCTGATCAATAGAGGAGAGCAGGCTGAGTTCCCAGCATAGCTAAAGAACTGACCATGGTGTGTTCTCCTGCTTAGTGTAGTCAGTTTTTAATAGGAAAGAAAGGGGACTAGCAGGAACACCAGGGGTTTGACACAGTGGGAGCAATACAAAGAATAGGAGACTTTCTCATACAAGTACATGGTACAGCAGCCACATATCAGGAATAGGAAGTGTTGGGGTAACACATGCTTTAAGGCAGCCCATACATTCATTTGTTTTTGTTTTCTTTCATTCGACCAGCGATTGAACGAAAAAAAGATCCGATTCTCCCATCCACACGTTCAATGTGGATGGGGGGAATCTCTCCTGCTGTTTCCTATTGTGTTCTGACGGCAGGGAGCCCTCCCTCTAGCCAGTGGAACTGATTGAACGGGAAATACCCAACAGGCTGGTATCGATACTCGTGTACAACCAGCCTGCCCCATACATGAATCGAAATTTGGCCGGTCCCTGCTGAACTGGTCAATGTTTGAACCATGTATGGCCAATTCAAAGTGATATTAAAGTCTTGTTTCTTTTTTTTGTTAAATAACAAACCTGTTATACTTACGTGCTCTGTGTGATTATATTGCACAGAGCAGCCCCGATCCTCCTCTTCTTGGGTCCCCCCCGCTGGCGATCCTGCTGTGTGCCCCCAGAGCAAGCCGCCCCCCAGAGCAAGCAACCATTCGCACACACAGCTGTTGCTCGGCCCCCTTCCTCTACCGATTGGCTCACTGGCTGTGATTGACAGCGGCACGAGCCAATCGCTCAGCCAATCAGGAGTGAGAGTCTCTGGAGAGCTGAGGCTCTCGTGGACATCACTGGATCGAGAGGGGGCTCAGGTAAGTATTTAGGGAGGGGAGGGGGCTGCTACATGCAGAAGGTTGTTTTACTTTCATAAAATGCATGAAGGTAAAAAACCTTGAGCCTTTAGAACCACTTTAAAGGGGTTGTAAACCCTCACGGTTTGTGAGGATGCATTCAGGTGAAAAACTTTTTGTGCTGCAGCTGCCCCCCCAGACTCCACCCTTTTTTTCTTACCTGAGCCCGATCGTTTCAGTGACGGGGACGAGCACAGCCGCTGTCTCTCTCCTCACTGGATAGATTGAAAGCAGCAGGAGCCATTGGCGCCTGCTGCTGTCAATCAAATCATGTGACACAGGAGGGGGGGAGGCAGGCAGAGTCCTGCTGTCTGGGTCAATGGACGCAGCAGCGGGACTCGAGACCGAGCCCACATGGGTGCCCCCATGAAAAGCAGCTCTTCGTGGGGGGCACTCGAGAAGAGGAGGAGTCAGGAGCGCCGCAGGAGAAACCCCAGAAAAGGAGGATCGGGGCTGCTCTGTGCAAAACCCTTGCACAGAGCAGGGAAGTAGACATGTGCAATTCCTTTAGTTCCGAATTTGTGTTTTAACGAATTTTGACAAATTTGTTAATTCCGAAATTTCCGAATTTTCAAATTTATGAATTTAAGAATTTTCAAATTTCTGAATATTCGAAATTTCATAAATTATAAAAATGATAAAATTTGAAAATCAAAGAATAAGAATGAAAATTCAAAAACCCGAAAATCTGAAATAATAAATATTAAATTATAGGTATTGGAATTTCCTTTCAAATTTAGTTGTTAGTGAATGTAACAATATTTATACAAATTTATCCGAAGTTACGAATTATCTGAAATAACGAATGCCGAACAGCCACATTTGAAAGGAAATTCCAATACCTATAATTTAATAGTTATTATTTCAAATCTTACTGATTTTCTAACTATTAAATTATAGGTATTGGAATTTCCTTTCAAATTTGGCTGTTCGGCATTCGTTATTTCAGATAATTCGTAACTTCGGATAAATTTGTATAAATATTGTTACATTCACGAACAACTAAATTTGAAAGGAAATTCCAATACCTATAATTTAATATTTATTATTAGTTAGTTATTTCAAATTTTACTGATTTTTCTTTCTTTCTTTTCAGATTTTTGAATTTCCGAAAATCAGAAAATTCGGAAATCCGGAAATTTCAAAATCCGAATTTCCAATTTCCGAATTTCCGAAAAAAAAACAAATGAAACGAATAAAAAACAAATTTTTGTCAGTGCACATGTCTACAGGGAAGTAAAACATGTTTTATTGTTAAAATAATTGTAAAGCTTCATTTTTTTTTTTTTAAGTCTTGTAAAGGATAATTCAATCAGGTTCAATGAAGTTTTATGACAATACTTTCATCTGCTTTTCTCTGCCTTTCGCTTCAAAAGTACAAAACCATCTTTTTTTCGGGCATCATTCAGGGTGACCATTTACTTCCTGGACTGAGATGATACAATTTATGTACGTTTTGGTGCCTGTGTGGTTTTTGGTTGTGTTTTTAACTGACACAGATCAGCCTCTCACCTTGTAACTTCCTGCAAAGTTGTAGTCTGTTCCTAGGAGAGAGGAAACTGAGGAAATGGCTCCTCATGCCTGCAGCAAACGGATTCCATCATCTCAGCCTACACGATCCGAATATCGTACGACCGATCGTACGACCGTTCTCGCTTAATAGTCGCACGTAGAAATTGAATAGCTAAACAAAGTCACGAAAATTCTCGTACGACCGACAAAAAAATCGGAAGTGATGTCATGTGTTGTAATGTATTTGTATTGTATTTTCGGGCGACAACTATACTGACTAAACGAAAATTGTACAGTCTGGAATCGTACAAGGAAATTTTTCGGGTATGTCCGATCGAATAATATCGGATGAATGGTCGTGATCGGCTGTCGAAAGCAGTGTACACACGATCCGAATATCATACGATTCTTCCTCGGACGACCGTTTTCGTACGATATTCGGATCGTGTGTACGGGCCATAAGCATAGTCACCGTATTGAAACTCCAGGCGGCTTGTTAATTATAAATGGTGGAGCTAATTTGAAAAGTGATACTGTTACTGTATATTTTGACCTATCAGGAATTCAGGTAGGCTGGTTAAGGCTCCTGAAAAGATTAGCATTAGTAATGGTGACAAACACTTCACTTTTTCTGGCTTCCCCTGACACTTCTTATTCTGTCACAGGTGGTGGATCTGGATACAAAGATAGAAGATGATGAAGAGCTGCAGAAATACTCCAAGGTGTGTAATTCTTTATTTATCATAATGGTTTTGTGCATCCATCAAATGTTCTGTTTTGACTTATGGAACTGCCAGAGCCGTTTTCGCAACACGTTTAAAAAAAAATAAAAAATTTTAGGCCTGAAGATTACATAAAACCCCCAAACGTATATTTTCTGAAAGTAGACACCCTAGAGAATAAAAAAAAGTGGTAATTCCAGTTTATTATGCTACAGGATATTTGTGCAACAGTTTGGGAGATGCTAAATTTCATTAAAAAAAATACACTAAAGTTAACCGCTTCAGCCCCGGAAGATTTTACCCCCTTCCTGACCAGAGCACTTTTTGCGATTCCGCACTGCGTCGCTTTAACTGACAATGGCGCGGTCGTGCGGCATTGTACCCAAACAAAAATGATCTTTTTTTTCCACAAATAGAGCTCTCTTTTGGTGGTATTTGCTCACCTCTGCGTTTTTTATTTTTTTTGCGCTAAAAACATAAAGGGCGACAATTTTGAAAAAAAAAGCAATATTTTTTACTTTTTGGAATAATAAATATCCCCCCAAAAATATATAAAAAAACCTAATTTTTTTCCTCAATTTAGGCCGATTTATGTATTCCACATATTTTTGTTAAAAAAACCGCAATAAGCGCATATTGATTTGGTTTGCACAAAAGTTATAGCGTCTACAAAATAGGGGATAGTTTTATGGCATTTTTATTATTTTTGTTTTTTTTTATTAGTAATGGCGGCGATCTGCGATTTTTATCGTGACTGTGACATTATGGCGGACACATCGGACAATTTTGACACTATTTTGGGACCATTGGCATTTATACAGCGATCAGTGCTAAAAAAATGCACTGATTACTGTGTAAATGACACTGGCAGGGAAGGGGTTAAACACTAGGGGGCAATCAAAGGGTTAAGTGTGTCCTAGGGAGTGATTATAACTGTGGGGGGATGGGCTTCAACTTACATGAGGGCTATCACTGCTCCCGATGACAGGGAGCAGTAGATCTGTCATGTCACTAGGCAGAACGGGGAAATGCCCAGTTTTTTTTTTTTTTTTTTACCTTAATGCATTCTATTCCATTCAAAAACCTCCTGTGCTGCAGCTCCCCCTCCCCCCCCCACACACACTTTTTTTTTTTCTTACTTGAGCCCGATCCGATCCAGCGATGTGCAGGAGTGCAGCGGCTCCGGCCACTGTCTCTCTCCTCATTGGACAGATTGATAGCAGCAGGTGCCATTGGCTCCCGCTGCGGTCAATCAAATCCAGTGACACAGGGGGCGGGGCTGAAGTCCCACTGTCTGCGTCAACGGTCGCAGCAGCGGGACTCGGGAGGGAGCCCATTTGGGTGCCCCCATGGAAAGTGACTTTCCATGGGGGAGTACACGATGAAGAGGAGGATTGGGGCCGCTCTGTGCAAAACCAGGTAAGTATAAGCATGTTTGTTATTTTTATTTTAAAGGGTACCACTTTTAAAGGATAAGTTCACCTTTCTAAAAAAAATTAAATGCACATTTTTTTTGCAGGTAAAAAAAAATGTGCATTTGTAAGTATTTATTTATTTTTTAAGAGCCTGTAAAGCATTGCATCCGCGATCATCAGATTGCAGGTGCAATCTCAGGCTCCTGCAGACTGTCAGTGTATCTGTCCACTCATACATCGTACAGGCAGGCAGGTACACAATGACGGGAAGACTCCATGAACTAACTAAACCACTCAACAGGGCCCTGGTAGCTCATTGAGAACTACAATCCGTCCACCGCAAAGGAAGTAGGTACTTGTAGTTCATTCATTCACAGATCTCTGTAAATGAATGACGCAGCCATGTGGGTGGAGCCATGTTTTATTTAAATTGTGAGAGTGGGGAGACGATCCCCGGCCTGCTGTCACAATTGGGGGGGGGGGTGAGAGGCTGCAGGAGTGGATCTCCTAACATATTACCAAAGGTGGACTTATCCTTTTCATTTTAGGGCTCAAAAATGCAATAAATTACCCAATTTTTAGGTAACAATGAAAAGATGAGCTTCCACCAAGTAAATAAATACCCAACGTGTGAAACCTTAAAATCTTGTGCGCCCATGACATGGCGACATACTTCATTCCCCCTATGTTTTCCATAGGCAACAGTTTAAAAGCCTCTACAGGTTATCAGGTTAGAGTTGCCCAGGAGCTCTGATGGTAGAATGATGATTGCCCTCTCTGGTGTGCACGGCTATATCCAACATGTGTACAGCCATTGACGTTTTCTTGCATAGGCTTCCCCAACGCATGCATTTACATTCTTACCTGTATGTGGGGGTACCTTGAACATTTTTTGGGGGTGAGGGATTTTGCTTTGGTGAAACCTGAACTTTTTTTACAATTTTTATTTATTTATTTTTTTATTTTTTACTTAAAGTTTTAAGGTGGGTACACGCTATAATAAAATCAGGGGAACGATCGTCCAGTTTTCCTCAATGTTTCACAGCAAGTCGAACCCGAGGATGGAAATAATCTACAAAAATTCTCGCCTGACGGGCTTTTTATTTATTTATTTATTTTTTGTTTGTTTATTGTTTCTGATCAGGCACAGTCTGATTTTTCTCTTCTGAAAACCTATGCAAAAACAGTACGCCTTATACAAAAATTTGTGAGTTCTGTTTGAGTAAGAGAAAAATTTTGGAGTTTGTCCCTTCAGAAATTTTGTTTGGAAAGTCTGAAGCGGATGTCGAAAGTTTATGTACACACGGTTTGAAAATCAAACTATTTTTTATCATTTTTCTTCTGATCTTCTTAGTGTGTCCACCCCACTTAACTAAGGGAAAAACTTTTTTTTTTTTTTTTTTTTTTTAAGTTTTGGATGTAGTGGAGAGAGATTAGAACCCCTGTCAGTTTTTATTGCGGTCTGTGTCCCCCGTTAAGGAGACTCGCCCTCTTTTTAATTTGTCCTGTTTACCGTTATCATTGAAAGTAAAAGAAAATACCAAATTTTGGGCCGTCCCCAGTAATAGAGGGGAAATCTTGCAATGAGGTCACTAGCTCTGTCCCAAGAGATTGCCTTAAGTTGCAAGAATTTCCTTTCACCTCCTGTTTTGGCAATGGGACAGGAAGTGAAGGTAAATCTCCGCTGGGGCAAAGAGGGGAAAAAAAATACTTACACGGGTTAAAACCTCCCTTATGCCGCGTACACACGACCGGTTTTGCCGTCGGAATTAACTCCGATGGTTTCTCTGACAGAATTCCAATGGAATTCCATTCAAGCGGTCTTGCCTACACACGGTCAACCCAAAGTCCGACCGTCCAGAACGCGGTGACGTACAACACTAAGGCCCCTTTCACACTGGGGCGGTAGGGGGCGTCGGCGGTAAAACAGCGCTATGTTTAGCGCTGTTTTACCGCGGTATTCGGCCGCTAGCGGTGCGGTTTTAACCCCCCGCTGGCGGCCGAAAAAGGGTTAAAACCACTCGTACAGCGTGGCTATAGCCGCTGTATAGCCGCACTGTCCCATTGATTTCAATGGGCAGGAACGGTGAATACACCGCTCCACCGATCCAACGATGCGGCTCGCAGATGATTTTTTCTTCTCCTGCCAGCGCACCGCTTCAGTGTGAAAGCCCTCGGGCTTTCACACTGAACAAACAGCGGAGGCTGTTTAGGGGCGGTTTGCAGGCGGTATTTTTAGCGCAATAACGCCTGCAAACCGCCCCAGTGTGAAAGGGGCCTTACGATGGGACTAGAAAAAGGAAGTTCAATAGCCAGTAGCCAATAGCTTCCGTCTCATACTTGCTTCACAGCATGCGTCGTTTTTGGTCCGTCAGAACAGCATACAGAAGATCGGTTTTCCCGATAGAAATTGGTTCCTTTGGAAAAATTTAGAACATGTTTCATTTCTAGGTCTGTCAGAATTTTCGAAAAACGAAGTCTGATGAGGCCTACACACGATTGGAATAGACGATGAAAAGCTTCCGTCTGACTTTTTCCGCTCGTGTGTACAGGGCATTACTCTATCCAAAATGAAGAAAAAAAAAAATTTGGTAATAGTTCTACTTTAACTTTTTTTTTTTTTTTCACATAGGGGACAGGTTCTCTTTAATGGAGACACCAGGGGGTCTAAAAGACCCCTGATGGCTCGCCTATCAGGAGCCAAGCAGGAAAAGGGTTACTCTGCTTACTAATTAATTCCAAACTGTTAATTTTACCTTCAGCAAGTGAATTTCTCTTTTCTGTGTATTGCAGCTTTTGCCCATCCACACTATGAGACTTGGGGTGGAACTGGACTCTTTTGATGGCCACCATTATATATCGTCCATTGCTGCTGAAGGTCCCGTTGCCAAACTTGGAATTCTGCAGCCAGAAGATGAACTTTTGGAGGTAAGTACAATGCATGAAAATTGAATGGTTGATCACCCCAACCTACAACGTTGTAGGAAAATGTTGATTGGACACGTTTGATCGTTTTGGGCTCCCTTCAGATTGGTGCGATATCAGATGCAACTTGAGTCTCATAATCCCATGACAATAGTTATCACTTGGGTTTTCAATGGTGCCCAGTCACATCAATGCAACTGTGCACAGTGTGATTTTGTAAAAAAGATTCCTTTACTACTTTTATGCAATTCCAGCGTGATTTTTAGCCCCATGGTTTATGCAAAGCAAAGGAGAGGGGAAATTTGGGACTTTAAATGAAGCATACGGCTATACGGTAATAAAAAGAAAATCAATGTTTATTGCTACATATACACATGTTGAGTCATTTCAAAATACAGCGAATAAATATTGATATGACTCAACATGTGTTGCTCATTAGTGACACATGGTACAAATATATACTACGTACATAACGCTGCACCACAGTGGTGTGGGTTGTGTAGGTTGGTAACCTAGACCTCTCAAAGTTCAAAATAAATCATGATTGTAAAAGTAGGTATGGTCAGATGGTAGTAATGGCATAGCATCAAAAAAAAAAAAAAAAAAGGTGGGCTCTACGCGTTTCATGGGTTCTTTCCACTCATCAGGAGCCAATGTATGCTTGTATCTAAAAAATAATGCATTCTATGCATTAGGGTAAAAAACCTTCTGTGTAACAAACCCCCCCCCCCCTCTTTAAAGTTACCTGAGCCTATTCACGATCCAGAAATGTGCATGAGAGCCAAGGCTCTCCCGGCTCTGTTCTTCTCTCCCTCCTCTCTGGGCAGATTGATGGCAGCAGGAGCCATTGGCACCCGCTGCTGTCAATCAAATGCTGTGGCGAGGCACAGGGGGTGGGGCCGAGCTGCCCGGTCTGTGTCAATGGACGCAGACAGGGTGGCTCGGGAGTGAGCTCTCACGAGTGTTCCCATAGGAAGTGGCTTCCTTTTGAGGGCACTCACCAAACAGGAGGAGATGGGAACACTGGAGGACCCCAGAATAAGTGGATTGGGGCTGCTCTGTGCAAAACCATTACACAGAGCAGGTAAGTATAACATGTTTGTTATTTTAAGGAACCTTTATTATCACTTTAACTGTAACTGAGAAAGAAGTGGCGCAGTTCTGGCTGTGCCCTAGAGCGGGTTGCCTGGAGTTTAGCCCAAGGCTCAAACTGCCAGATATTTTGCTTTATCTGGAATTTATAAGTCTCAAGCAAGCTATCGACATCTGTGGTCAGGTTCTTCCCATTATCTTCTCTCATGTCTTGTAGAGCAGACTTGTTTTCCTATAATAATAATGTACTCTGCGTCCTGCTTGCTGTGTTAGGCGGATCTCGATGGCTACCATAAAACAAAAAAGAAAGACAAGACTGAAGCTGTTTCCCTTAAATATTTGATTGAAACCAAGAACTGATGTGGCTTACAAAGTTTAGGCGCAGAACAATCTCAGGCCAGTTCAGGAAAGTCTATTGTGATTTTCTTCACGCTCGTTTTGACCTAAAGAGCCATGCTGCCTTGTCAGAACTCGGCGTACACATAATTTAATAACCTCAAAAGGCTGTTGGATCAGTTTTTTTTTTTTTTTTCCCGGAAATTTAATCTCGCTGTGGAAGGAATGACATATTTTGACAAAAAATAAAATAAAAAAAAGTAGACTACAAGACATAATACTGGTAAAAGCATTTCAGACAAAGAAAGAAAAAAAACTTTTTGGATTTGTTCAGTGTTCTAAAACAGAGTTCACCAGGCCTGGACTGGTCATACGGCACACTGGGCTCGGGCCGCATGCAGGGCCTCCATCTGGGAGGGGGGGGGGGCCACATGTAGGGGGCCCCGGGATTCACGAGCAGTGTTGCCAATGATTCTTCTGTTCTCTCGGCCGCTGCGGTCCCACCTCCCGCCCCCCCCCCCCCCCCCCCGCTGCCAGCATTAGTGGTTGAATGCTAATGCTGTCTGGCGTCCAGCAACCAGCCACATGGTAGGTTGCCTCCCCCCCGCTATTCAGTGGAGAATTTAATCGAAATTCCTCCTCCAGGCCTGGCTGCTGCACTGTGTTCCTGAGTCCGCCATATCCTGCCCATCGAGTCCCGCCCACTAAGTCCCACCTCTGAGGGAGACACTGATGGTGGACCTCTGAGGGGAACACTGATGAAGGGGACCTCTAATGGGGACACTGATGGGGAGTGTCACAGTATAGGGGACCAACTTCGTGAATATCCCTTCACCAACCGCCCCTATAAACGCCCACCACCCCCTCCCGTTATTTGGAAAAATTGGAAGGAAGAGAGGAAAGATCCCTGATGCCGCACATCCGCGGAGTCCTATGGTGGTAATAAGAGAGACATGAACCCCATGATGAACTTCTGGGGGGCGTAAGTGGCGTGGCCTGGCGAGAACCCTGGCTGAGGTTGTCTCTCTTATTACCTCTCTTCCTTCCAGTAACTACAGCAGCCGGGACGAACTCCATCCCTTGCTGGCAATCTTGCAGCGGGCATGGCATCACCCACACTGCTGTGTGATCGAGCCTGAGCGGCACACTAATATACCGTGGTTCGCCCTGCAAAAATTGGCTGCTCAGACTAAAATGCTAAGGCCTATTTTTTTTGTCCCTGTCCGGAACTGGACTACATACCAAGCCTCACTTGATGATTATTATTGTGGAAACAATACATGTTAATTTTTATGCAGGGGTAGGCTCCGTTCAACACAGTCTCATAAGACAACTAGAACCAGATTTACAAATTGTTTTATTGTGATGCTTCTGGTTTTAATTTTACAAATGGCTCATTAAAGTGAACCTAAACCTGAAAAGTAAAGATTTGCTGTTTTATAGGGAACATACAGAAATGTTAATTGTGCCCAAGCAGTACCCTGAGGGATTTCATGTTTTTTTTTTTGTTTTAAAATACTCTTGAAAAATTGTGTTGTTTTTTTTCCTGTGCCTGGACACTTTCTTATGCCTTGAGCCTCATAGCTGTATAACTGCAGCATGAGATCATCTATGACTGCCAGTCTCACTAGATTTAGAATATCTGGTGATGTCACTGCTGTGCTGCTCACTGTCGTCCTTGCTGGAGAAGAAGCTGCACCTGAGGACCCGCAGTGCAAGAATATCCCTGCTTCTACTTAATCCGCTTTGTGGATCGGTGCGCCCTCCACCTCTCCTGCTGCTTTTTGAGTATTCCCCTACCAGTCATAGATTCACTATGTATTGGGAGACAGCTCTGACATGAGGAAACAAAGTCCTTGTCATGGTCAGGGGTCAGGCTTGTAGAGCAGTAGAGAAACACCCACTGACAAGCAGTATAGGTATACAAGCAGGTCACCCTGCTGGATGACATGGGCTCCCCCGAGGTGCGGAGTCTTTTTACTAACCAATATTCACTAGAGCTCCTAATGATTGAGATGGGTTTTGCTGCGTGTTCGTACCAGATTGTGGTCCTCAGGGTCCTCCCGCCAGGAGGTGAGTAAGCTGGGGTCCAGTAGCAGAGATTGCAGTTAGGGATCAAGAAGAAGAGTAGTCTGTAAACAAGCCAAATGTTGGTAACAGCTGGTTGGGATCAAGCAGAAGCATAGTTGAGGAACAAGCCAAAGGTCGGTAATAAGTAGTAGAGAATATACAGGCAGCAGCAGGAGTGACAAGTGTGAGATATTGGCTGAAGAGAATACAATAATCTGGCAAACTGTGCAAAGGCATGGCTAAAATGGGAATTTCCCCTCATTTCCTGTTCTGTACAGCTGTAAAATTTTAGATTTCCCTTCACTTTGTGTCCTTAAGAGACTGGTCACCAAGACAGACAGACAGCAAAGTGAATCTCTCCAGTGGGGACCTATACATGAATAACATATTGACAGGGTTCTTTCTTGCTCCATGCAAAATTTGGGAAAGCATTTCGTCTTAAGATGAACTTTAAAGTGGCACTAAAGTCAAAAATACTTAACTGTTCCAAAGGTTTGAGGCCTGCACCAAGATCTTCTCCCTGGGCGCCAATCTTGAGCCATCTTGATTGACTGGCGTGGGATGATGTCAGAACAAGATGACAAAAGTGGATTGGGAACACTCAAAACATATAGGTGGACAGGTACAGAGTTGGCCACCCCAAGACATTGTGCTGCCTGGGCCCAAGAATGAAATGCTGCCCCCCCCCCCCCAAAAGAAATCACGCCCACCCAGTTAGCGCTACACTTTTTTTTTTTTTTTGTGGTGTGGGAACACATAACAGTGCTTAGTGGCAGGCCTTTTACTGACACTTTTTTTTGTATTTTTACATCCAGTAGTTTATTGTAAATAGTAGTCTGGTGACTACCTATTCTACTAAAGATTGGATGTGGTATTAATAAACATCAACAGATTTCAGTTGTGCCCCACCAGGCCAGCCCCCCATGGACAATGTGCCTGGCTGCTGAGTTTGTCGCCCCATCCCTGCACTCGGTGAACTGATTGGCACTGATAGGCGGCACTGATTGGCACTGATTGGCACTGATAGGCAGCACTGATGGGCCCTGATTGCACTGATAGGTGGCACTGATGGGCTGCACTAATGGCACTGATGGGCTGCACTGATCTGCACTGATGGGCACTGATCTGCACTGATGGGCACTAATGGGCTGCACTGATGGGCACTAATGGGCTGCACTGATGGGCACTAATGGGCTGCACTGATGGGCACTAATGGGCTGCACTGATGGGCACTAATGGGCTGCACTGATGGGCACTAATGGGCTGCACTGATGGGCACAAATAAAAAAGAAAGAAGGACGGCGCCCTCTAAGTGCAGCATGTATGTTAAAAATATTTATTACAATAGATAAAAACACTCACATTTGAGTTGCTAAAAACCAGCATGTAAAGTAGTTTCATCCGCGTGCTCTCGGGGGATGTGGGTGTCACGGGCCAGTTCAGGGGTTCCTGGGATGGCATAGCCTGATGAAGGAGCACGCATGCTCCGAACGCGCAGCACCGCCCGCCTCACCCCGCTCCCGGAAGTGAAGACGCAGGCCAGCACGGCGCTCCACGGAGGATCCATGACCGATATCCTGGCCGCCCGGAGGCTCTGAGGACCCTTGGCACCACCGGAACAGCTACCAGGACCCAGGTTACAGGACTCACATCCCAGGAACCCCTGAACTGGCCCGTGACACCCACATCCCCCGAGAGCACGCGGATGAAACTACTTTACATGCTGGTTTTTAGCAACTCAAATGTGAGTGTTTTTATCTATTGTAATAAATATTTTTAACATACATGCTGCACTTAGAGGGCGCCGTCCTTCTTTCTTTTTTATTTGTTCCAGAGCTTCTTCTAGCTTTTATAGACTGGCTGCCTTCCATTTATTCAGCATCATTTTATCCTTACATGGACTAATACCCGAACTTGTTGTGAAACATTAACTACCACCATCAAGTTCCCCCTCTCAGGAACCCCCAACCCACCCCCTTCCCCCCACCATTTTTAGTTATATGTACTCGCCTACCTCCATTGTGCGCCATATTAACCCCCTGATGGGCACTAATGGGCTGCACTGATTGGCAGCATTTAGTGGCACTGATTTGCAGGACTGGTGGGCACTAATGGGAATTGATTGGCAGCACTGATGGGCACTGGGTGGCACTGATGGGCACTGATTGGAAGTACTGGCACTGATTGGCGGCACTTATTGGCACTGGTAGGTGGCACTGATTGGAAACACTGGCACTGATGGGTGGCATCTGTTGGCACTGATATTAGGCGGCACTGATTGGCGCTGACAGGTGGCACTAATTGGCACTGGCAGGTGGCACTGTTTGGCGCTAGCAGTTGGCACTGATTGGCATTGGCAAAGGAGAGGAAGTTTCACACTGAGCCAAACTCTGTGTGACACTGTCATGTAATGTAACTGCATGCAGAGAGAGACCAGCTGTCAAAATTCATGCGGTGACGTCGGTGGTGGGCGGGACCCAGCAGCAATCAAACACCAGCCAATGATTGGGGTGCTTAAGAAAGGGGGCGGGGCCACATAAACATAGCGGCCCGCTCAGACCCCATCCTATTGGCTGGTGTTTGATAGCTGCCGGGTCCCGTCCACCCCCGACATCAACTCTCAATTAGACAGATTAACCAATAAAGATTTTACAGGAATACCCAAGCTGACGCTCCAAAGCCCACACCCAGGAAATGCGTCAGATCTTACTTTCATATAAAAAGTCAAAGTCGGACCTCAGTCACCAGGTGACAGTTATAAAGTTTTACTTTTGGGGTGGACTGACCCTTTAAAATCTGGTGATTGCCTTGAAAACGATTTTGGACAATACTTTGAAGTTGTTTCACGAAACATTTATTGGGTTTTTAAGTATTAGTATAAGGTATGTAAGACAGTCACATAAAGAAACGAATGCAACAACGGTGAGGTTACAGAGGCAAGTAAATACGGTATAAGTAGGTTCACCGAACAGAGCAGAGGTAACACTGCAAATAACACCACAAGCTATAAGGCAACTGTAACTGTACATAGTAAACTGTAATGCGGGGTATGAGACGCTCCATCGGTAACGCTCCCGATGAGTGCAGTAGAAGGGATAGGTTACGATAGAACTCAGGACAGGGGCGAAGGAGGAGAGAGAAGGGGCAAGCGAGCAGAATAAACACCCAAAACCTGTGGTGGGTGACAGAGGAGGAAAAGGGGGGAGGCACTTGCCTGAAGGGGAAAGGGTGGGGGGGGATCCCATGCAGGCCTGCCCCTTACAAAGTACAAAAGATATCCAAGTGGCCAAATGGAGAGTAAAGAATGGTCCACGTTTAAATGGTCGTCGTAGGTTGTCCATGGATCCCAAATCTTCGGAAACTTGGCGTGTGTCGGTAAGTATAGATGTGAGCTTCTCATGGACCATGGTTTCCAGGAGCTGCTGCATAACTGCATAGAAATTAAGGAACGGTTGGCACCAGGTTCTGCCCGGACTGCCAGGAACACAAACCCCACCAGCTTCCTCTGGGCTTTAGTCAAAGACTGGATCGACTTAATACTAAGAAGTTAGAAACACACACACAGGGCTTTCATATGTTTCATATTTTCTCCATATGACCAAAATTATGAACTTCTCTTCTCGTTATCAAATACCCTTATTTCACATATGTATTTATTTATGTCCTGTATGGTTCAGTAGGGTAGGCATTATTATCTGAATAAAGACGATATTGATATTTGACGGTTTCTATGCCTCATCTAAGCTTAAATATTTAAACAGTAAAACATCGAACTATGTTTATTTCTTGCCCTGTCGAATATATTGTACAAAGATGGCAATGGTGTCATGTCACATGACCCATTGGGTCTCCAACCTTTTCTTTCTTTTTTTCCCCCACCACAGGTTAACCAGGTCCAGCTATATGGGAAGTCCCGCAGAGAGGCAATTTCATTTCTCAAAGAAGTACCTCCTCCCTTTACACTGGTTTGTTGTCGTCGATTGGTTGATGATGAAAACGACAACTTTGTGGATGATCCGAAATCTTTGATGATCCAAGATCAAATGGTACCTCAATTGCTTACATATATTACACTAAATGTTACATTTATTTATAGTAATGAGATAAATAAAGGACACTTTGGAGTCTATATATAAAGGTTTTCACACAAGATTAGAAAAGAGGAATTGCCGCGCTTAGGTCACCGACCTTTAAGCTGCTGGCACTGAAATTTTGTGATACCAAAATTTAAAAGCAAATAATACTACTCATATGAAATCACTGCACTACTCTCAAACAACAAATACAGTGGCTTGCGAAAGTATTCGGCCCCCTTGAACTTTTCAACCTTTTGCCACATTTCAGGCTTCAAACATAAAGATATAAAATTTTTATTTTTTGTGAAGAATCACCAACAAGTGGGACACAATTGTGAAGTGGTACGAAATCTTTTGGATTTTTGAAACTTTTTTAACTAATAAAAAAATGAAAAGTGGGGCGTGCAAAATTATTCGGCCCCCTTGCGTTAATACTTTGTAGAGCCACCTTTTGCTGCGATTACAGCTGCAAGTCGCTTGGGGTATGTCTCTATCAGTTTTGCACATCGAGAGACTGAAATTCTTGCCCATTCTTCCTTGCAAAACAGCTCGAGCTCAGTGAGGTTGGATGGAGAGCGTTTGTGAACAGAAGTTTTCAGCTCTTTCCACAGATTCTCGATTGGATTCAGGTCTGGACTTTGACTTGGCCATTCTAACACCTGGATACGTTTATTTGTGAACCATTCCTTTGTAGATTTTGCTGTATGTTTGGGATCATTGTCTTGTTGGAAGATAAATCTCCGTCCCAGTTTCAGGTCTTTTGCAGACTCCAACAGGTTTTCATCCAGAATGGTCCTGTATTTGGCTGCATCCATCTTCCCCTCAATTTTAACCATCTTCCCTGTCCCTGCTGAGGAAAAGCAGGCCCAAACCATGATGCTGCCACCACCATGTTTGACAGTGAGGATGGTGTGTTGAGTGTGATGAGCTGTGTTGCTTTTACGCCAAACATATCGTTTTGCATTGTGGTCAAATAGTTTGATTTTGGTTTCATCGGACCAGAGCACCTTCTTCCACATGTTTGGTGTGTCTCCCAGGTGGCTTGTGGCAAACTTTAGACGAGACTTTTTATGGATATCTTTGAGAAATGGCTTTCTTCTTGCCACTCTTCCATAAAGGCCAGATTTGTGATGTGTACGACTGATTGTTGTCCTATGGACAGACTCTCCTACCTCAGCTGTAGTTCTCTGCAGTTCATCCAGAGTGATCATGGGCCTCTTGGCTGCATCTCTGATCAGTCTTCTCCTTGTCTGAGCTGAAAGTTTAGAGGGACAGCCAGGTCTTGGTAGATTTGCAGTGGTCTGATACTCCTTCCATTTCAAAATGATCGCTTGCACAGTGCTCCTTGGGATGTTTAAAGCTTGGGAAATCTTTTTGTATCCAAATCCGGCTTTAAACTTCTCCACAACAGTATTACGGACCTGCCTGGTGTGTTCCTTGGTCTTCATGATGCTCTCTGCGCTTTCAACAGAACCCTGAGACTATCACAGAGCAGGTGCATTTATACAGAGACTTGATTACACACAGGTGGATTCTATTTATCACCATCAGTCATTTAGGACAACATTGGATCATTCAGAGATCCTCGCTGAACTTCTGAAGTGAGTTTGCTGCACTGAAAGTAAAGGGGGCCGAATAATTTTGCACGCACCACTTTTCAGTTTTTTAATTGCTAAAAAAGTTTAAAATATCCAATAGATTTCGTTCCACTTCACAATTGTGTCCCACTTGTTGGTGATTCTTCACAAAAAATTAAAATTTTATATCTTTATGTTTGAAGCCTGAAATGTGGCAAAAGGTTGAAAAGTTCAAGGGGGCCGAATACTTTCGCAAGCCACTGTAAATGAGGTACAATTCTATGTGAAAAAAAAAACTTATGTTGCCACTACTGACTTGCGTTCAGGCACCAAATGTGCATTGAAAAACAAAGAAATGCAGCACAATACCACTCATAGGAAATATTATATAAAGATATAAATGTCAATCATGTAATATAAAACCACACAAACAAACCTTCATATATACATGATCATATCCCTAACACGTAAACACAAATCATCGTGATTAAATAACACAAAAAATAATAAATAAATGAATAGATGAATGAATGTGAAGTCCACACTCATTTTACATGTGTCCTGTGTTAGAGCTGCAAGCGTGCTTCAAATTCTATCGTGCAAAAACAATCACATTTTTGGAGAACGGTTTTGGTACGATAGAAATTGGA
Organism: Lithobates septentrionalis; assembly: GCA_037952835.1. Taxonomy (NCBI): domain Eukaryota; kingdom Metazoa; phylum Chordata; class Amphibia; order Anura; family Ranidae; genus Lithobates; species Lithobates septentrionalis. The sequence goes on along the minus strand of JBBDGP010004562.1, from coordinate 21,057 downwards.
GTTTGTTTTTTAATGTAAAAGCAAATAACATTGGATAAAGTGCAGCACTATACGCAAAAAAAAAATTAAAATATATCCTTCAAATCATAACAGTGAATATCATAACCATGTTAACACACATCAATGATGATGTCCAAACAGTTTGCCCATGTACAGTGGGTATGGAAAAAGATAACCCCCTTTTTTAAATCACATTTTGTTGCTTTGCAGCCTGAAATGAAGAAAGACCGACAGTTTTTTGTTTTATCCAGCTGTATTTACTAGTGCAACTTATAACATCCAAGTGAAAGATATAATACCAACATGTTAGGAAAAAAAAATCAAAATCCCAGAGTTGGAAAAAGGATCAACCCCTTGTTGTCAGTATTTTGTTGAACCTCCTTTTGCTTTATTTACAGCCTTTAGTCTGTTGGGATTTGTCTCTACTAACTTTTGCACATCTAGACTTTGCAATATTTGCCCGCTCTTCTTTGCAGATCTGCTCAAGTTCAGTTACATTTGAGGGTGACAGTTTGTGGACTGCAGTCTTTTTAACCACTTGCCACCCAGGCCAATTCTGACATTTCTCTCCTACATGTAAAAATCATACTTTTTTTTTTTTGCTAGAAAATTACAAAGAACCCCCAAACATTATATTTGTTTTTTTTTAGCAGAGACCCTAGAGAATATAATGGCGGTCATTTTATCTTGCACGGTATTTGCACAGCAATTTTCCGAACGCGTTTTTTGGGGAAAAAAAGTTTCATGCCGTTAAAAAAAAAAAAAAAAAAGGTAAACCTTCTTCCCATTGACAACTTTCTGGCAGAGGGCAGCTGATTTTCCTTTGACTTTGACGGTATTTTAGACCATCCATTTTTCCTTCGATCCTGACAGGTGCTCCTGTCCCCTGCTGCAGAGAAACACCCCCATAACATGATATTGCCACCTCCATGCTTTACTGTAGGAATGGTGTTTTATTTTTATTTTTATGGTGAGCTTTATTGGATTTCTGCCAGACAGTGAATTATTTGGCCTCAACACCAAACGATATGTTAGTCTCATCTCACATAGCAACTTTTTTCATGTGGTCTCAGAATCTTTAAGGTGCATTTTGGCAAACCTCAGTGGTGACTGCATGTGGCTTTTCTTGAAGTGGCTTTTTTTCTAGCAACCCTCCCATACAAGCCACATTTGTGGGGAATGTGTGATATTGTTGTCGCATACACACAATGACCACTCTTTGTCATAAGATCCTGCAACTGCTTCAGAGTTGCTGTAGACCTCTTGGTTGCCTCTCTGACCAGTTTCCTCCTGGCTTTCATCCAGTTTGAAGTGATGCCCTGATCCAGGGAGGGTCTGTGTTGTACCGAATACCTTCCACTTCTTAATAGATTTCACTGTGCTTCTAGGCATTGATAAAGCCTTTGAATTTTCTTTTGTATCCATCTTCTGACTTGTGCCTGTCCAAAACTTTATCCTTGGGAGATCTTTTGACAGTGCCTTGCAACCCATAGTTAATTTCTTGCTTCAGTTACACTACCAGGGACTGAATTGCTCCAGAAAAGCTCTTTTCATGCCGAGCTAATCAAAATGACTACAGCTGATCACAGTTGAAAATCGAATGGCTTTGTGTGCCATCAAGATGGTGATTTAGCTACACCCGATTGAGTTTACAAGTCATTTTTAGGAAGGGGGTGATCCTTTTTCCAACTCTGTGGTCCTGTTTTTGATTTTTTTTTTCTGACATGTTGGTGTCATCTTTCATTAGGATGTTGTAAATGCACCCAGAGAAAACCAAAATCTGTGTCTGTCTTCATTTCAGGCTGCAAGCAAAAAAATTTGATTATTTTAAAGGGGGTGATTTTTTTCTATACCCACTGTAGTGACCTCAAAGAATGTAAAAGCATCCAATGTTGCCCATATACTGTCATCAAAGAATGTCCAATATTCAAAATTGGCCCAAAAGATCAGATCTCATCTGCTGTGACCGTGTAGCAGCAAAAGAAACACCCCACTTTAATGTGTCCTCCAGACAGTGCTCACACAGGATCCTTACTGGAAAAGCACATATAGGGTTAAACCCTTATAGTTCCAAATGGCTCGATCTCACCACATCCTTGGAGGCTTCCACTGGTTTTACTTATGTACACAACAAGTAAAGGAGGGGGCAACTCTCATAGAGTAGTACAGTAAAAACCCAGTTTATTAAGATAATAAAAGTGCGTAATCGCATAATACGAAGTAAAATCCAGCAATACCGCCACTACATGCATCCATTTGGCATCAATACCTTCCCACTTCTGGTTAGTTGTGTATTGAAGTCTCCTCTGCAAGCCCTTCCCTACGCATTTTATCATAGACTTCATCAGGAAGAGTGGCCGCCGGAGTGTGAAAACATTTATAAATAGATCCCCTATTTTTATCGACGGATACATGTGAGTGGGACGGTCCATGTGTTTAAGGGAAATGCTTGCAAATGTTGTGTTGGGTACTTTTTTTAAAATTTTATTTATTTATTTTTTCGTCTCTAGGAAGAGGATGTTTTCCATACAGAACAAGCAGTTGCACAGGTTAATAAGGTAATGTATCAAGACTCATGGGTATTCTAAGTGGAACCTTGGATTTTCTCAGATGTTTACAGGTGTATTTACCCTTCTAACATTCATTTAACTGCTTCCCAACAGCAATATATAGATTAAAGTTCCCCTGTACACTGTGCTGAGGAAACGTTGATATGCGATCCCCTTTTGACCGCTGCAGCTGTCACTGTGCACGGATGCCAGCTGTCAGATAAGACCATCGATGACAGCTCTGCTCCTAAATAAACATGATCACAGGCAGGCTGAAAGCCTTATTCATAAACCATCAGCCTGCAGATGGCACTGTGCTTCAGTTTAATATTGTTATTGTCGGATATAATTATAGTCTTAAATATAAATATATATAGTATCTCACAAAAGTGAGTACACCCCTCACATTTTTGTAAATGATTTATTATATCTTTTCATGTGACAACACTGAAGAAATGACACTTTGCTACAATGTAAAGTAGTGAGTGTACAGCTTGTATAACAGTGTAAATTTGCCGTCCCCTCAAAATAACTCAACACACAGCCATTAATGTCTAAACCGCTGGCAACAAAAGTCAGTACACCCCTAAGTGAAAATGTCCAAATTGGGCCCAAAGTGTCAATATTTTGTGTGGCCACCATTATTTTCCAGCACTGCCTTAACCCTCTTGGGCATGGAGTTCACCAGAGCTTCACAGGTTGCCACTGGAGTCCTCTTCCCCCTCCTCCATGATGACATCACAGAGCTGGTGGATGTTAGAGCAGGGCTCGACAAAACCCGGGCGCCAGGTCGCATTTGCGACTAGAATTAGCGACCTGGCGCCTGGGGCAGCACAGCTGGGGGTATCCTGTCTCTGTGCGGACATAGACCCCCCCCCCCCCCGTGCGATCGCGTCGGGCCGCGCCGGCCGGTAATTGAGGCCCCGGCTTTGCGGCCTTCTTCGGTAGTTCTGGAGTCCTTCTGAAATCTGGCGCCATCTTGTGGTGGCCGTTGGTATTGCAACCAGCAATGCTAATGCAATGCTAATGCGAAATACCTGCCTGTTTTCACTGCCCATCTCCTTCCCAAAGTGGAGAAGAGAAGGAAGTGAATGTGGGGATAGCCTTTTTTTTTTTTTCGTAATAGATTTTATTTATTTATATTTATATAAAAACTGTTTATTTATTTTTTTCCTAATTAAAATTAATTTATTTGTTATCTCCCTGCTTGGCCCCTTTCACACGGGCTGTCTGATCAGGTTCGCCTGTCTGTTTTTCAGGCGGACCTGATCGGACCCTTAGAGCCCTTTCACACCGAGCCGCGGGGGGCGTTGGCGGTAAAGCGGCGCTATTTTTAGCGCCGCTTTACCGTAGTTTTAGTGACGCTATTCGGGCCTCTAGCGGGGCGGTCTTTTTCTGTGTAAATTTAAGATTAGTTATTTTTTATATTGAAAATAAAGCTTTGTCGGTCGTTTAAAAAAAACCTGGCTCCTAACTTTTTTAGCTGGCTCCTAGATTCCAAGCAAATTTGTCAAGCCCTGTGTTAGAGACCTTGCGCTCCTCCACCTTCCGTTTGAGGATGCCCCACAGATTAAGGTGACCAGATTTTTAAAATGAAATCCGGGGACATTTTTTAAATTTTTTTTTATTGGCAAATGGTAAAATATTTTATAAGCATATTTTCCTAAATGATATATGCAGTGTACGTGGTATGTGAGTATGGAATGATTGTAAAAATTATATATATGTTATTTCTCACACTTCCTCCAAGAGATAAAAAAAGATACTTCTTAGAATTTTTTGGGAGGGGAGGGATGGGGCAGCTAAATTCAAATCCAATCCAGGCAGGGGCGACTCCAGACAATTTTTTGGGGGGTGCTATGGCGGTGCTTGAGGTAAAAGTGAGGGTGCTAGTGTGGTGCGCTACCTGTGGGCGTGACCAAAAGTGGGTGTGGCCAGCAAGTTGCCGTGGTCAGAAAGTGGAGGTTTCTTCATGGCGTACAATGGTGATCAGTATATCCTGGCCTCTGTATACCAATAAAAAGCCAAAAAATGCAGCACAGCTCTACTCTTTCTTTATACAATTCTACAAATGGACTTATAAGTGCAATGGTAAAACCTATAAAATAATATCCAGTGCAAAACAACCAATGTATTGCAATATAGTAGTGATGGTGTCACCCCCTCTGCAAAATTTTTTTGAGAAATTGCAGAGCTTCAATGTGCAAATAATGTTGAAACCCCCTACATACAATAATAACAGAGATGCAAATCAAGCCGTGTATTAGAACATAGTAGTGATGGTGTCACCATCTCTGCAAAAGGTAAGAAATATTTCAGAGCTGCAATGTGCAAATCATGGTGAAAACCCCTATATAATCATAGTAATAAAATGTAAAATATGTACATCAATTGTACATTTTATTATGTTAATATATAGGGGGTTTCACCACGATTTGCACATTGCAGCTCTGCAATTTCTCAAAATATTTTTGCAGAGGGGGTGAGACCATCATTACTATATTCATATTGCAATATATTGGTTGATTTGCATTGGATCTTCCTTTATAGGTGTTACCATTGCCCTTCTAAGTCCATTTGTATAATTTTATAGATGACTTGTAGGTCAGCGCTGCATTTTTTGCTTTTTATTGATTCACGTTAGATGAGGGAACCAGCTAACAAGATTCTCTTATTGTTTTTTGAGATCTTTTTTTGTTGCATGGCAGTGGTTTTACTTTGTTATGTCCTCTGTATACTGGTAACCACTGACCCTGCATATTGGTGGTCAGTGTGCCCCCTGTATGCTGGTGGTCAGTGTGCCCCCTGTATGCTGGTGGTACGTGCTGGGTGCAGGAGGATGCTACGTGTAGGGTTCTGGAGGATGCTACGTGCAGGTTTCAGGGGGATGCTATGTGCAGGGTGCAGGGCTCAGGAGGATGCTACATGCAGGGTGCGGGGCTCAGGAGGATGCTACGTGCAGGGCTCAGGAGGATGCTACATGCAGGGTGCAGGGCTCAGGAGGATGCTACGTGCAGGCTTCAGGGGGATGCTACGTGCAGGCTTCAGGGGGATGCTACGTGCAGGGTGCAGGGCTCAGGAGGATGCTACGTGCAGGGCTCAGGAGGATGCTACGTGCAGGGCTCAGGAGGATGCTACGTACAGAGTGCAGGACTCAGGAGGATGCTACATACAGAGTGCAGTGCTCAGGAGGATGCTACGTGCAGAGTGCAAGGTTCAGGCATGCATAACATACAGAGTGCACGGTTCAGGAGTGCATTGTACAGAGTGTAAGGTTCAGGAGTGCGTTGTACAGAGTGCAAGGTTCAGGAATTAGTTAAACTGCAAAGACACCAATTACCTTATTTATCAGCGTATAACACGCACTTTTTGGGTGGGTGGGTGCGTGTTATACGCCGATCCCCGCTCCGCTGAGGGGAGAGGAGCGAGCGCTGCCGATATGCACATAGCCGAGTGTACCCGGCTAGGCTCAGCTCCGCTCACAGTCACGCCCAGTTCCGCCATTGGACCTGTGTTATGTACATCATAGGGGCGGGACTGGCAGGACTGCGAAAGGAGCATTCGCTCCTCTCCTCTCGCAATCAGCGGAGATCTGCGCCAATTTTAAATAATCAGCCTGCCTGGGCAAGGCTGCAATGACACAAGGCTGCAAAGACACTGGGCAAGGCTGCAATGACACAAGGCTGAAAAGACACTGGGCAAGGCTGCAAAGACACTGGGCAAGGCTGCAATGACACAAGGTGAGAGGTGCCATAAGTCCAGCCATGATTTTGTGTAAAGACTTTTCTGGTACATCATTAGTTAACAGAAAGAAGTTGTAGGTAGCTGAGTAGTCTTACTTACAGTGTCTGAGGGGAAGGGGATGCCAAGGTATGCAGCATGCAATCTGTGTGTGCTCCGGAGATTGTGAGGACTTTGCAGGGGGAGAAAAGGCCAGTGTAGCAGCAGAGGGTTGAGATGGAGTTTTGATAGAAGCATGAACAAACCTGCTATCTTCAGAGGTTGTGTCTCTGCTTGGTGACTGCACTGCTGCTGCTTCCCTCTTCAGGATTTGTTATGCTCGGGTGCAGTGATTGGTGGGTACAGCTGGTCTCTCTATATGTGCTGCTCTGTAGGGGGAGGTCAGTAGCTCCCTAGGGAAAGATGCTGGACAGAGATGTTGATCGTAGACATCCAAGACACACCCCCAGGGTTTCCGATTTGCGCCCCAAGACTGCCTGAGTAGTGAGAATGAATGGAGCTGTCAAGTCCAACCTCTGATGTTGGGATGGGCGGGGCCAATATGCGGAGCTACGCCCCCTTTGTCAGACAGCCCGTGCATAGACAAATAGCCGGTGTTTATGGATTGGTGGGCGGGGAGGAAGGTGGCAGCTGGTGGGACCAATTGTAACTAGTGTATGTGTACCCACAGCTTGTATAATAAACCTGAATTATACACCGCTGTGGGTACATATACAATAGCTACAATTGGTCATGCCCCCTGCCACCTTCCTCCCCGCCCACCAATGCATAAACCGCCGGCTATTTGCTTATGCACGGGGAAGAGTTCCGCATATCCGGCCCGCCCATCCCCGACATCAGAGCCTGGGTTTGACAGCTCCACTCACTTTCAGTGTCACTGCGGCCCTACGCTCCCGGCTTGCCCATCAATCCAAACCACACTGGATGGATATTGACATTGCTGCATGTCCTGCTAGGGCTAGGCTGTCAGCAATAAGTATAGGCACCCCCCTGAATCCGGGGACAGATCCGGGGACAGACGTGGTCCGGGGACAGTGTCCTCAATCCGGGGACGTCTGGTCACCCTACCACAGATGCTCAATAGGGTTTAGGTCTGGAGACATGCTTGGCCAGTCCATCACCTTTTTCCTCAGGTTCTTTAGCAAGACAGTGGTCGTCTTGGAGGTGTGTTTGGGGTCGTTATGTTGGAAAATTGCCCTGCGGCCCAGTCTCTGAAGGGAGGGGATCATGCTCTGCTTCAGTATGTCACAGTACATGTTGGCATTCATGGTTCCCTCAATGATCTGTAGCTCCCCAGTGTCGGCAGCACTCATACAGCCCCTGACCATGAAACTCCCACCACCATACTTGACTGTAGACAAGACACACTTGTCTTTGTCCTCCTCACCTGGTTGCCGCCACACATGCTTGACACCATCTAAACCAAATAAGTTTATCTTGGTCTCATCAGACCACAGGACATGGTTCCAGTAATCCATGTCCTTAGTCTGCTTGTCTTCAGCAAACTGTTTGCGGACTTTTTTTGTGGATCATCTTTAGAAGAGGCTTTCTTCTGGGACGACAGCCATGCAGACCAATTTGATGCAGTGTGCGGCGTATGGTCTGAGCACTGACAGGCTGACCCCCCACCCGCTTCAACCTCTGCAGCAATGCTGGCAGCACTCATACATCTATTTCCCAAAGAGAACCTCTGGATATGACGCTGAGCACGTGCTGTCTACTTTACATTGTAGCAAAGTGTCATTTCTTCAGTGTTGTCACATGAAAAGATATAATAAAATATTTACAAAAATGTGAGGGGTGTACTCACTTTTGTGAGATACTGTATGTAGGTATATATAATGTGTGTGTGTGTGTATATGTATGTATGTGTGTGTATATATATATATATATATATATATATATATATATATATATATATATATATATATATATATATATATATATATATATATATATATATATATATTCTACACACACTATTTTTTTTTTTTTAATTTATACTTTTTGTTTTTAGGTAAAGTCAGCAGAAGATACAGCTCAGGAACTTGAGCTGAATGATGAAGAAGACAATGGAGAGTTGACTTTGTGGTCTCCAGATGTAGAAATTGTTGAACTGGAGAAGGACAAAAGAGGGCTCGGGTTCAGTATTCTGGATTATGAGGTATGTTAATCCCCATCTATTGTGAAGAAGATCTTTCCAGCAAAGAGCACCATTAAAGGGTCAGTCCTTGAAAAACTGATATTTTAGTGTTTGTCAGCTTCTAGCAAGTTAACCCCCCCGTCTCTTTCCTCCTTTTGAGGACTTTATTGGTGAAATCTCTGTGCTGAGCATGTGCTTACTTGCTGTGCTCACCATTTGTGCTGGATTTTTATTTTGGATGGTGGAGAATGTAACAGGGAGCTGGCACACACAATTGTGGGTTGGGAACACCAAAATCTCCCAGGTGGTCAGGAATAGTGTATATCAGAGAAATCTGGATGCTGGAGTGTCCAAGTCATATAAGAAATCAGGAGTAGACACAACACGTGTTCACCTTCGTAACATGTTACATCCATATTCAGGGTGTAACATGTTACATCCATATTCAGGGTGTAACATGTTACGAAAGGACTGGCCCCAATCCCCTTGCTTTGATTGACAGCTAGCGGGGGAACTTCTTCCCCCAGCAAGCTGTCAAAATGTTTAAAAAAACGCGGCCATGTGGGGCTCCGCCCACCTAGCTGCGTCACTCATTTTACAGCGTTCTGTAAATGGGAAAACTACAAGTTGGCAGCTGTCGGCTTGTAGTTCTCAATAAGTGCTGTGGCAGTTCATTGATTCTTCCTGTCAGTATTTGCTTGCCCATACAAGGTACAAGCAAGCAGATACACTGATAGGTTTGCAGGAGTCCTGCATGGCATCAGCGATCTTCTGATCGCGGGTGCAATACTTAACAGACGACTCCAACAAAAATAATGAATGCAAATTTTTTTTTTTTTACCTGCAAAAAAATGTGCATTATTTTTTTGTAAAAAGTTGAGCTTACCTTTTAACTAAAATATCACTTTTCAATGGTCTCACCCTTTAATATATCCTTTTTAAGTTTTTTGCATTTTCCATTTTGCAATGGGAATTTGAATAAAGTACTGTATGTGTCCAGACAAAACCTTTTCTTTCTTAGTTTTGGTATGAAAAGTTAGAACCCCTGTCAGATTTTCACTGCTGTCTGGGACTCCCTTTTTAAGAGATTTGCCTTCACTTCCTGTCCTCCTGACAACGTACTACCAGACAGAAAATGGGTAGTGGAACAGGAACCCCATATAATTTTTTTTTTTTTTTTTTAGGGGAATCCTATGTTTCGTCATGGTTGTTTTTTTTTTTTTTTTTTTTTTCAGTTCTAGTTATGGACACCAACAGCCATACTGTGTTTGCAGTTTCTCTAAGAAAACTTTTGAGCCAGAGCCGAGCAGCCAACCTCCTGTGTTTAGAATGCAGGAGGCCAGTTGCTTGACATGGAGATCACTGGAGCAGTGGTTTCTTCTTCAGTGATTTCCAGCTTCCAGGGATATTGGCCAGGTATGAACATATAACTAACTATGTATAAAATATTCATACCTTAAATTTTAACAAACATGTCATACCCACCTGCTTTGTGTAATGGTTTTGCACAGAGCAACCCAGATCCTTGTTTTCTCGGGTCCCCCCATCAGGGCTCCTCCCCCTAGACCAGTGCCCCCCATAGCAAGCCGCTTGCTATGGGGGGCAACTGGTGCGTGTTTGCTCCCGTGTCCCGCTCTATGCGTCCATAAGACACATAGAGCCGTGGCTGGCACTGCTCCCCTGCTCTCTCCTGATTGATTCACTGGCTGTGATTGACAGCAGCAGAAGCCAATGGCTCCCACTGCAAGTTTTTTTTTTTTTTTTTTACCTTCAAGGATATGTAAAGGTTCATTTAAAAAAAAAGAAAAACAAATGTCTTACTTGCTGCGTCTGTGCAGTTGGTTTTGCACAGAGTGGCCCCCGATCCTCCTCTTCTGGGGTCCCTCAGCGGTGCTCCTGGCTCCTCCTCTTTTCGAGTGCCCCGTTGGAGAGCCGCTCTTCCTTTGGGGCACTCGTGCGGGCGCACTCCCGTGTCTTGCTGCTGCGTCCATTGACACAGACAGCAGGACTCAGCCCCGCCCCCCCGTCTCCCGCTTCATTGAATTTTATTGACAGCAGCGGGAGCCAATGGCTGCGCTGCTATCTATCCAATCAGGACCCGAGACACCGGCTGGAGCTGATAGGGTTCGGGTAACTAAAAGGGGGGCTCTGGAGGGCTGCTGCATCGTAGCAGGTTTTTTACCTTGATGCATACCCTGTTTCCCCGAAAATAAGACCTAGCGTGATTGTCAGTGATGGCTGCAATATAAGCCCTACCCCCCAAATAAGCCCTACCCTGTTTCCCCGAAAATAAGCCCTACCCTGAAAATAAGACCTACAAGGACTTTAACTAGGGCTTATTTGGGGGGTAGGGCTTATATTGCAGCCATCACCGACAATCACGCTAGGTCTTATTTTGGGGGAAACAGGGTAGTATGCATTAAGGTGAGGATTACAACCTTTTTCATGTATAGAATGCAAACCTTCAGCCTTTACAACCACTTTAAAGAGGAAGAAAATCCCAGTGCATACAGTAGTTTGTACCTATAGGTCAGCCTATAATAAGGCCTTACCTATAGGTACTGTAAATTTTATCCTAAACGTGCGCCGTTTAGGGAGATATCCACTGTACATGGAGCCAATACACCCCCTGCACATGCGCACAGCCGGAGTCCGCGGATCCGGAAGAAAGATGGGTGAAGATGGACGCGGCCTCCAGCGATGACATCCCATTCGCTGGAGGACTTTGTTTTCTGGTAAGTTTCACATAATGTGCTAGTATGCGATGCATACTAGCACATTATGCCTTTTACCTTGCAGGTCCTGAAAAAAAAAAGTAAAAATACAACCAGCGGTTGTTTAAATATTTTTGTTTTAGTCTGTCCCTTGAATTTTTTTTTTTTTTTTTTTCTTGCTTCCTCTCTAGTAAAACCATTGTAACTGAGACAGGGAGTGAGGGGAAATATATCCAATGGAGCTTTATATAGCCGTGAAAAACTGAACAAGGGTTCTAATCCTTCCCCACTCTACCCAAAACTAATAATAAAAATTTTGACTTGACATATTTTTTAAAGTGAATCCGTTAATTTATTGATCTTTATAGAATGTCTGATGCTGTTGGCTTTCCTTTCTGTGATTGGTGCTTGTATTGGTGGAGGTATACAGGAATGCATGTGCTGGAATTGGGGGATCTTTGGTGTGCAGGAAGAGGGGCGCTCTTCTTCAATGGGGTGCATTACCACACTCACAAACAAGCAAGTAGTATTCAGTAAAAGAAATTCCTCCTAGGAACTCCCATGTGACATCATCCAAAAATGTCTGAATACAGGGTTGTCAAGTACAGTTACCAACACTTCTAAATGTTTGTCGGCATTTTTGTTGGCTCTTTTTTGTACAGTTTTTTTTTTTTTTTATTCCCTGTTTTAGATTTGCTATTTTTCCAGTTTTAGTGTGGTTTGTTGATAGTGTTCAGGCAGTTGCTACAGATAAAAACACAAAATTTCTGGCGTCTTTTTTTAAGTAAATTGATCACATTTACTGTAAGATTTTCCCATTTAACAGTTTATGTAGAAATTGTTGAGTTTCCAATATGAGTCATGTATTGTGATGGCCATACATGTGTATTTAATCACATTTTATTGCTGCGTTTGGTTATAGCTGATAACCCAAGGTGAACAGAGACGCTTTTCCTATGAATGGTGTACAATAAAGAATTGGATATAATATAACCGGCTCCAAGCTGACTGAGCGTTGGGTTCTTGAAGCCGGTCTTCCTGCCAGTGTTATCTATCTGTATAAGCTGTATTAAAAGGTAACTAAAGGTTCAGGTTTAAAAAAAAAAAAACATGTCATACTTGCCTCCTTTGTGAGGTTGGTTTTGCACAGAGTGGCCCCGATCCTCCTCTTCTGGGGTCCCTCAGCGGCGCTCCTGGCTCCTCCTCTTCTTGAGTGCCCTATTGGAAAGCCGCTCTCCCCCAGGGGCACTCATGCGGGCACTGCGTCCTCATGCTGCATCTATTATAACAGACAACAGGACTCGGCCCTCGACCCCCCCCCCCCCCCCCGCTCCCCCATCGTTGGATTTGATTGACAGCGGGAGCCAATGGTTGCGCTGCTATCAATCTATCTAAGCGGGACATGGCTGGAGCTGGTGTGCTCGCCCCTGCCTCTGGAAAGACCGGGTTCAGGTAGGTAAAAGGGGGGGTCTGGGGGGGAGGGCTGCAGCACAGAAGGTTTTTCACCTTAATGCATAGAATGTATTGAGGTGAAAAACCACAAGCGTTTACAACCCCTTTAAGGCAAAAATAATGCTTAAAGCGGAGTTGCACTCAAAAGTGGAACTTCTACTTATCCGTCAAATCCCCCCCCATCCCCCCCGTGCCACATTTGGCACCTTTTAGGGGGGGGGGGGGACAGGTACCGTACCCTACTTCTGGAGACGACGCCACAGCGCAGTCTCTCTGAAGTTCGGCCAACCCTCCTCCGTCGCCGCCGGTGTTCTGTCAATTTCTCCAACCCATCAGAAACTCCAACCACGTCACTTCCGGTTTATTTAAAGCCAATTAAGCCAAAGTAATTGGAGATTTTGACGAATTGGTGGTTGGACACAAAACCGACAACCGAATAGACTCCGGTACAGGAAAATTGCGCTGTTTTGACAGCACAGCGGCTAATGAGGACAAAGTTGTCGCTGCCTCGGAGGCGGCCATTTTGTTGGCTAGTAACGGAGCGGAGTAAGAATCTCCGCTCATAATATTGTGCACCAGACTTTTTTTTTTTTTTCAAGCCTGTGAAGCATTTCACCGGGGATCAGCAGATCGCTTGTGCCATGCAGGTCTCCAGCAGACCCAGTACAGTACATCCTGTATGGACAAGCAGATACACTGACAGGTAGAATCAATGAACTACCATTGCCCTTCACATTGCCATGGTAGTTCATTGAGAACTACAAGCCGACAGCTGCAAAGGATGTCGGTACTTGTAGTTCATTCATTCACAGAACTCTGTGAATGAGCGACCATGCCGTGTGGGTGGGTTTAACTCTTTCATGCCTGAGCCTTTTTCTGACATTTACTTACAAGTTGAAATCTGTTGTTTTTTTTTTGGTAGAAAATTACTTAGCACCCCCAAAATAAAAAATAATAAATATATTTATTATTATCGATCGTACGATAATCGGATCGTTAGTACAGAGCTTTTGAGAGCCGATCAGGACAGTTCATCCGATATTATTCAATCGGACATGCACGGAAATTTTTTTCGTACGATTTTCATTTCATCAGTACACCTATCGTTCGAAAATGCAATACAAATGCATTACAACACATGACATCACTTCCGAATTTGTATGCTGTCGTACGGGAATTTTCGTGACTTTAGTAAACTCATCAGATTCGACATGAGATCAGCATGCAAAAAAAAACGGCCGATCATTCGTCCGATAATCGGATCGTGTGTACGGGGCATAAGGCTGAGCTCACATATATGCAAATTGGATGCAGGTTTTCTCTGCATCCAATTCGCATGACAGGCGCGTGTGACCGGCCCCCCAATGGAGTCGGTTCACACGTGTTCGGGGCAGCTGTGGAGCAGATTGCAAAAAAGTTCTGTACATGTTTGGGTCCGGTTCAGGTGCAAATTCAGGCAAAAATTTGGACCTGAGTTGCACCTGAACCTGTGAACAGACATGCACTGGACCTCCGGCATGAACCCGCGGGCGCACATATGTGAACTCGGCCTAAAAACGGGTGGAACATGTACCACGTTCTCAAACGTGAATTTATCCTTTTAACTTGATCAGCTTACCACGGAAAGTTCTGTTTTTATAGGGAGATCTTCCTGACCGAACTTAAAGAGGAACCGCAGTCTGCTCACATCATTTGTAATAAAAACATCTTTGCCATTCTGAAGCTTCCCTCCAACCACTTTGCATATTATGTTATATATACTGCGATTCTGTACTTACCAAATATGTTGTAGAAATCTCCCTCCACTGAGTCTCTGCAACCATTTTAACTGTGGGCAGCTGTGGTGAGTGTGGAGGCCATTGGAGTACAGGGACCTCATTGTCCAGTGGTGAGATGATTGGAGCTTTGTGACATGGTGCATTATCCTGCTGGAAGGAGACGTCAGAAGATGGGGACACTGTAGTCATAAAGGGATGGACATGGTCAGCAACAATGCTCAGGTAGGCCGTGGTGTGTAAACAATGCTCAATTGGTACTAAGGGGCCCAAAGTGTGCCAAGAAAATATCCCCCACCACCATTACACCCCCACCACCAGCCTGAACCGGTGATATCCCACCCCCCCCACCATTACACCCCCACCACCAGCCTGAACCGGTGATATCCCACCCCCCTCACCATTACACCCCCACCACCAGCCTTAACCGGTGATATCCCACCCCCCTCACCATTACACCCCCACCACCAGCCTGAACCGGTGATATCCCATCCCCCCCACCATTACACCCCCACCACCAGCCTGAACCGGTGATATCCCATCCCCCCCACCATTACACCCCCACCACCAGCCTGAACCGGTGATATCCCACCCCCCCCCACCATTACACTCCCACCACCAGCCTGAACCGGTGATATCCCACCCCCCTCACCATTACACCCCCACCACCAGCCTTAACCGGTGATATCCCATCCCCCCCACCATTACACCCCCACCACCAGCCTGAACCGGTGATATCCCATCCCCCCACCATTACACCCCCACCACCAGCCTGAACCGGTGATATCCCATCCCCCCCACCATTACACCCCCACCACCAGCCTGAACCGGTGATATCCCACCCCCCCCCACCATTACACCCCCACCACCAGCCTGAACCGGTGATATCCCACCCCCCCACCATTACACCCCCACCACCAGCCTGAACCGGTGATATCCCATCCCCCCACCATTACACCCCCACCACCAGCCTGAACCGGTGATATCCCACCCCCCTCACCATTACACCCCCACCACCAGCCTTAACTGGTGATATCCCATCCCCCCCACCATTACACCCCCACCACCAGCCTGAACCGGTGATATCCCATCCCCCCCACCATTACACCCCCACCACCAGCCTGAACCGGTGATATCCCATCCCCCCACCATTACACCCCCACCACCAGCCTGAACCGGTGATATCCCATCCCCCCCACCATTACACCCCCACCACCAGCCTGAACCGGTGATATCCCACCCCCCCCCACCATTACACCCTCACCACCAGCCTGAACCGGTGATATCCCACCCCCCCCCACCATTACACCCTCACCACCAGCCTGAACCGGTGATATCCCACCCCCCCCCCACCATTACACCCCCACCACCAGCCTGAACCGGTGATATCCCATCCCCCCCACCATTACACCCCCACCACCAGCCTGAACCGGTGATATCCCATCCCCCCCACCATTACACCACCACCACCAGCCTGAACCGGTGATACAAGGCAGGATGGATCCCTCCGCCAAATTCTGACCCCACCATCTGAATGTCGCAGCTGAAATCGAGACTCATCAGACCAGACAACATCTTTCCAATCTTCTATTGTCCAATTTTGGTGATCCTGTGCCAATTGTAGCCTCAGTTTCCTGTTCTTAGCTGACAGGAGTGGCACCCGGTGTGGTCTTCTGCTGCTGTAGCCCATCTGCTTCAAGGTTGGATGTGTTGTGCATTCAGAGATGGTATTCTGCTTACCTTGGGTGTAACGAGTGGTTATTTGAGTTACTGTTGCCTTTCTATCATCTGGAACCAGTCTGCCCATTCTTCTCTGACCTCAACAAGGCATTTTGCTCCACACAACTGCCGCTCACTGGATATTTTCTCTTTTTTCCCACCATTCTCTGTAAACCCAAAGAGATGGTTGTGTGTGAAAATCCCAGAAATACTCAGACCAGCCCGTCTGCCACCAACAACCAACCATGCCACATTCAAAGTCCTATAAATCCCCTTTTCTTTCCCCATTCTGATGCTCGGTTTGAACTTCAGCAAGTCGTCTTCACCGCGTCTAGATGCTGAAATGCATTGAGTTGCTGCCAATTTAAACAGGTGTACCTAATAAAGTGGCTGGTGAGTGTATTTCAAACGTACATTTCTGAAAATGCCTGGAAATGTGTGTAAGAGGAGCTGGACAGTCATTAGGCGTATGGCTATAGATCCGCTTTCAAATAATGAGAAGTGCCGGAACGTTCCACCTGATAGTTCTGTGCCACTTCCTAACACAGATCTTCCTTAGTGGAGGAAAAAGGAAATTGAGAAGGAGCTGAATGAATAAATGAAATTGGCAGGATGCATGTCTTCCCCTTTTTAAAAAAATTTATTTTATGATCAGACAATAGACCATAAAAACCTTTCCATCCAATTATCTTTCATCTGACAAGGATTCTGTACTGGATATTGGCAGAGACTGAAGTACAGATCAAATCCCCTTCTAAAGTCTCAGCTCTGTCTTTGGGGTTTTAAAGGGTAACTCCACTTACATTGGGAAAAAAATTGGGGGAAAAAAAAAAAGAGAGACGATACAAGTCAAAGTGTGATTGAATGTTGTTAAAAATGACCTTTCCTTTTCAATCTGCAGCTCTGTAATTTGATGTAAAATACAATATGACAACCTGGAGGTGTTCTTTACACAGATAGTGTACAGAATGCCCCCCCCCCCCCCCAAAAAAAAATGTCATTTCCTGCTTCTGTGATTGGCTCACTGATTTCTCGAAGTCTGTACTAAGATGCATGTCAGATTTTGGGCATCCCCTGCAACAAAAAAATTTAATTTTTGGTGAGATGATCCCAAAGAAAAAATTATGGCTAAAGGGATGCAGACCCCGCCCACTTTCCTCATTGGAGCCCCCTGCAGGTGCAGCAGCTGATTCATAATTATAAAACCACTCCCATACAGATTCTCTTTTCACATGGACACAGGAAAAATTGCTATTTCTAAAGAGTAACAAAAGGTAGAAATCTGCAACAAAGTTTGTTTAAATCCTTGCAATGTACAGAGATCACCCAGAGGGGGAGGGGTTTTTTCCTCAACAAAAGTGGGGTTACTCTTTAACCACTTCAGCCCCGGAAGGATTTACCCCCTTCCCGACCAAGCCCTTTTTTGTGATTTGGCACTGCCTCGCTTTAACTGACAATTGCGCGGTCGTGCAACGTCGCACCCAAACAAAATTGACGTCCTTTTATCGCCACAAATAGAGCTTTCTTTTGGTGGTATTTGATCTGCGGTTTTTATTTTTGGCGCTATAAACAAAAAAAGAGCTAACATTTAAAAAAAAAAAAAGAAATATATTTTACTTTTTTTTTTTCTCAGTTTAGATTGATATGTATTCTATATATTTGGGGGGGCACAAACAAACTGAAATATTCTGAAAAAAACCCCATCAAACGCGGCCACTGTGCCCCATCAAACGCAACCACTGTGCCCCATCGAACGGTCCCACTGTGCCCCATCAAACGCGGCCACTGTGCCCCATCAAACGCGGCCACTGTGCCCCATCAAACGCGGCCACTGTGCCCCATCAAACGCGGCCACTGTGCCCCATCAAACGCGGCCACTGTGCCCCATCAAACGCGGCCACTGTGCCCCATCAAACGCGGCCACTGTGCCCCATCAAACGCGGCCACTGTGCCCCATCAAACGCGGCCACTGTGCCCCATCAAACGCGGCCACTGTGCCCCATCAAACGCGGCCACTGTGCCCCATCAAACGGTCCCACTGTGCCCCATCAAACGGTCCCACTGTGCCCCATCAAACGGTCCCACTGTGCCCCATCAAACGGTCCCACTGTGCCCCATCAAACGGTCCCACTGTGCCCCATCAAACGGTCCCGCTGTGCCCCATCAAACGCGGCCGCTGTGCCCCATCAAACGCGGCCGCTGTGCCCCATCAAACGGTCCCACTGTGCCCCATCAAACGGTCCCACTGTGCCCCATCAAACGGTCCCACTGTGCCCCATCAAACGGTCCCACTGTGCCCCATCAAACGGTCCCACTGTGCCCCATCAAACGGTCCCACTGTGCCCCATCAAACGGTCCCACTGTGCCCCATCAAACGGTCCCACTGTGCCCCATCAAACGGTCCCACTGTGCCCCATCAAACGCGGCCGCTGTGCCCCATCAAACGCGGCCGCTGTGCCCCATCAAACGCGGCCGCTGTGCCCCATCAAACGGTCCCACTGTGCCCCATCAAACGGTCCCACTGTGCCCCATCAAACGGTCCCACTGTGCCCCATCAAACGGTCCCACTGTGCCCCATCAAACGGTCCCACTGTGCCCCATCAAACGGTCCCACTGTGCCCCATCAAACGCTGCCAGTGTTCCCCCCGCTGTCCTTACTTGCCTGTCTCGGTGGGACAGCTCCTCGATGTCTTCTCCCGTCCTGTCTTCCCATCCTCTGCTATGATTGGGCGCCTGTCGTTTCAGCCAATCAGGTGACAGGTAACAGATCCGAGCACCTAATTGGTGGAGAGGTGTTTAGTGTTCGGAAAGCGAATATCCATTCACTTTTCTAACACAGCTGAGAGACCTGGGAGCGCCCAGCATGGCACTCGCAAGGTCACCTATTTTGACGCCTATTAGAACCTATTGCTCTAATCAGGTGCTTCAAAACCAACCCCCGCCGCTGTAATTCAGGCGCCCGGCGCCTGAATAGGGGGTGGCAGCAGCGGCCAAAGATAGATTCATGCAATACATAAATCTATCTATTGGTACTAGAGGGGGGTGGCAGGAGAGAGGGGGCGGCGCCCCTGCACCCTTGTGGACGCACTGCCACTGGGTCTCGTACTAACAATCGGGAGTCACGAGGACCGGCTCTCGACCACATGATCGCTGTGATAGCCTGCGATTTGCCATCACAGTGACAGTCACTGTACAGTCCGCTGTACAAACAAATGGGAACCACCACAACCTATAACAAGCCTTTGCAGGAAGGAGCACATAGTAGAGCAACGCAAGTCAAAAAACAAAAACAAACAAAAACTCCCAGCTCACTTACCAGCCAGCCTGTAGCAAACCAATTTGACCCTGTCTAACAGTTCACATTAAAAAATAAAAATAAAAATAAGAGTTTAGTTTGCACACATTTGCAAATATAGGCGTAAGCTGTAGTTGCCACGTCACCCCAATGTACTGCTGTCCTAACGCTATACTTTGGAGTCTCCCAAGATGTTTCCATGCCTGGAATTTATTCTGCCAATAACGTCTCATTACTATTGCAGTTGAAGGTGGAGAAGTCTGGGGCGCACACGAAGTGAAGTGTCGTATACAATCCCTCTCCTCTCTCTTTCTCCTCTTCCCCCCCCCCCCCCAACTGTTTTAATTTTATTTATTTCCCCCTCCGCCCCCTGACGTTATAATAAATGTGATCTATCTGCTGCCGGTGGTTTTTTTTTTTTCTAAAGCATGACATTACATTTCAGAGTTATTGGCTATAAAGATGATTGCCGTTCTTGCAGGCAGCAGAGCCTCCGGCGACAAATGGACCCGGCGTAAAAAAAAAAAACCCATTTATCTCGCAGGATTGTCTGATCTGGTGATCGAATTCAAATTTGTTTGTGAACTTTTACAAATAAACGTATCGCTAAACGGCGCTGCAAGGCTGAGACCTACAAAAAGAAGCATCGCAAAAAAAAAACAAAAATTTGGAAAGTAACCTAAAGCTTAAAGTGATACTAAAGTCTCATTTTTTCTGTAAAAATAACAAGCATGTTATACTTCCCTCCTCTATGCAGTTGGTTTTGTACAGAGCAGCCCGGATCCTCCTCTTCTTGGGTCCCTCTTTCTGTGCTCCTGGCCCCTCCCTCCTGCCGAGTGCCCCCACAGCAACCAGCTTGCTATGGGGGCACCTGAGTTGAGCCGCAGCTCTGCGTTGTCCATTCAGACACGGAGCTGCGGTTTGGCCCCCCCCTGCCCCCCGCTCTCTCTCTCTCTCCTCATTGGCTCACTGTCTTTGTTCTGGGAGCCAATGGTGGATCGCTGCCATCTCAGCCAATGAGGGAGAGTCCGGGGCAGCCAAAAACGCTTGCAACATCGGTGAATTGAGAGGGGCTCAGGTTGGTATTAGGGGGGGGGCTGAGTGGGGCTGTGGCGCACACGCAAGGTTTTTTATCTTAATGCATCTATGGATCAACCACTTGCCCTCTGGAAGGTTTTACCCCCTTTCCAGCCCAACATTGTGCTACTTTATAAGTAGAAAAGTCCGCGCTTAAGACAGTGTGAGAGCTGCTGCCTATTCCCAATTGGTACCCCAACAGGTCCAATATGAAAGTAAATAAAATAATAATGGAATAAAGACGGCGCTGCCCTCAATGTGATTGAGTGATATAACTAATAAAGTAATAATAAGTGATCCCAAACTTTATATTATAAAGCAATCTTCACTGAGTTTAAAAACACAAAACAGGTGCCGCAATCTCACTAATAACGACTCTACTACTGCATCAAAATAGTAAATTAAAATCCTCCCAGTGTGTAGATAAATTAGTGCATAGTGTAAGTGATAGACTGAACTGTGAATGAATATACAATATTGTGTTTCCTTAAAAAATCAAAAGTTTTGGGACAAAATAGCGCCAGGGGTGATATAATTATTATGCTGAAAAAAATAAGTAATTGGATAAGTGTGTATGATGATACTGTGGTCT
>JBBDGP010004561.1:0-153817 GCA_037952835.1 Lithobates septentrionalis | reverse complement strand
GGATTATGGTGTGGAGTGTGCCTCTGAGACTGGGATTATGGGTGGAGTGTGGACCTCTGTAGATCAGTTATGGGTGGAGTGTGGACCCTGTAGATCTGGGATTATGGGTGGAGTGTGGACCTCTGTAGATCTGGGATTATGGGTGGAGTGAGGACCTCTGTAGATCTGGGATTATGGGTGGAGTGTGGACCTCTGTAGATCAGTTATGGGTGGAGTGTGGACCTCTGTAGATCTGGGATTATGGGTGGAGTGTGGACCTCTGTAGATCTGGGATTATGGGTGGAGTGTGGACCTCTGTAGATCTGGGATTATGGGTGGAGTGTGGACCTCTGTAGATCTGGGATTATGGGTGGAGTGAGGACCTCTGTAGATCTTAGGGTGGAGTGTGGACCTCTGTAGATCTGGATTATGGGTGGAGTGAGGACCTCTGTAGATCTGGGATTATGGGTGGAGTGTGGACCTCTGTAGATCTGGGATTATGGGTGGAGTGAGGACCTCTGTAGATCAGTTATGGGTGGAGTGTGGACCTCTGTAGATCTGGGATTATGGGTGGAGTGTGGACCTCTGTAGATCTGGATTATGGTGGAGTGTGGACCTCTGTAGATCTGGGATTATGGGTGGAGTGAGGACCTCTGTAGATCAGTTATGGGTGGAGTGTGACCTCTGTAGATCTGGGATTATGGGTGGAGTGTGGACCTCTGTAGATCTGGGGTTATGGGTGGAGTGTGGACCTCTGTAGATCAGTTATGGGTGGAGTGTGGACCTCTGTAGATCTGGGATTATGGGTGGAGTGTGGACCTCTGTAGATCTGGGATTATGGGTGGAGTGTGGACCTCTGTAGATCTGGGATTATGGGTGGAGTGTGGACCTCTGTAGATCAGTTATGGGTGGAGTGTGGACCTCTGTAGATTTGGGATATGGGTGGAGTGAGGACCTCTGTAGATCTGGATTATGGGTGGAGTGTGGACCTCTGTAGATCTGGGATTATGGGTGGAGTGTGGACCTCTGTAGATCTGGGATTATGGGTGGAGTGGTGGACCTCTGTAGATCAGTTATGGGTGGAGTGTGGACCCTGTAGATCTGGGATTATGGGTGGAGTGTGGACCTCTGTAGATCTGGGATTATGGGTGGAGTGTGGACCTCTGTAGATCTGGGATTATGGGTGGAGTGTGGACCTCTGTAGATCAGTTATGGGTGGAGTGTGGACCTCTGTAGATCTGGGATTATGGGTGGAATGAGGACCTCTGTAGATCTGGGATTATGGGTGGAGTGTGGACCTCTGTAGATCTGGGATTATGGGTGGAGTGTGGACCTCTGTAGATCAGGTTTATGGGTGGAGTGTGGACCCCTGTAGATCTGGGATTATGGGTGGAGTGTGGACCTCTGTAGATCTGGGATTATGGGTGGAGTGAGGACCTCTGTAGATCTGGATTATGGGTGGAGTGTGGACCTCTGTAGATCAGTTATGGGTGGAGTGTGGACCTCTGTAGATCTGGGATTATGGGTGGAGTGTGGACCTCTGTAGATCTGGGATTATGGGTGGAGTGTGGACCTCTGTAGATCTGGGATTATGGGTGGAGTGTGGACCT
Organism: Lithobates septentrionalis; assembly: GCA_037952835.1. Taxonomy (NCBI): domain Eukaryota; kingdom Metazoa; phylum Chordata; class Amphibia; order Anura; family Ranidae; genus Lithobates; species Lithobates septentrionalis. The sequence continues at coordinate 152,228 of JBBDGP010004561.1, read as the reverse complement.
CTGTAGATCTGGGATTATGGGTGGAGTGAGGACCTCTGTAGATCAGGATTATGGGTGGAGTGTGGACCTCTGTAGATCTGGGATTATGGGTGGAGTGTGGACCTCTGTAGATCTGGGATTATGGGTGGAGTGAGGACCTCTGTAGATCTGGGATTATGGGTGGAGTGAGGACCTCTGTAGATCTGGATTATGGGTGGAGTGTGGACCTCTGTAGATCAGGTTATGGGTGGAGTGTGGACCTCTGTAGATCTGGGATTATGGGTGGAGTGTGGACCTCTGTAGATCTGGGATTATGGGTGGAGTGTGGACCTCTGTAGATCTGGATTATGGGTGGAGTGTGGACCTCTGTAGATCTGGGATTATGGGTGGAGTGAGGACCTCTGTAGATCAGTTATGGGTGGAGTGTGGACCTCTGTAGATCTGGGATTATGGGTGGAGTGAGGACCTCTGTAGATCTGGGATTATGGGTGGAGTGTGGACCTCTGTAGATCTGGGTTATGGGTGGAGTGTGGACCTCTGTAGATCAGTTATGGGTGGAGTGTGGACCTCTGTAGATCTGGGACTTATGGGTGGAGTGTGGACCTCTGTAGATCTGGGATTATGGGTGGAGTGTGGACCTCTGTAGATCAGTTATGGGTGGAGTGAGGACCTCTGTAGATCGGTTATGGGTGGAGTGTGGACCTATGTAGATCTGGGATTATGGGTGGAGTGTGGACCTCTGTAGATCTGGATTATGGGTGGAGTGTGGACCTCTGTAGATCAGGTTTATGGGTGGAGTGTGGACCTCTGTAGATTGGGATTATGGGTGGAGTGAGGACCTCTGTAGATCTGGGATTATGGGTGGAGTGTGGACCTCTGTAGATCTGGGATTATGGGTGGAGTGTGGACCCTCTGTAGATCAGGGATTATGGGTGGAGTGTGGACCTCTGTAGATCTGGGATTATGGGTGGAGTGTGGACCTCTGTAGATCTGGGGTTATGGGTGGAGTGTGGACCTCTGTAGATCAGTTATGGGTGGAGTGTGGACCTCTGTAGATCTGGGATTATGGGTGGAATGAGGACCTCTGTAGATCTGGGATTATGGGTGGAGTGTGGGACCTCTGTAGATCTGTTATGGGTGGAGTGTGGACCTCTGTAGATCTGGGATTATGGGTGGAGTGTGGACCTCTGTAGATCTGGGATTATGGGTGGAGTGAGGACCTCTGTAGATCTGGGATTATGGGTGGAGTGTGGACCTCTGTAGATCAGTTATGGGTGGAGTGTGGACCTCTGTAGATCTGGGATTATGGGTGGAGTGTGGACCTCTGTAGATCTGGGATTATGGGTGGAGTGTGGACCTCTGTAGATCTGGATTATGGGTGGAGTGTGGACCTCTGTAGATCTGGGATTATGGGTGGAGTGAGGACCTCTGTAGATCAGTTATGGGTGGAGTGTGGACCTCTGTAGATCTGGGATTATGGGTGGAGTGAGGACCTCTGTAGATCAGTTATGGGTGGAGTGTGGACCTCTGTAGATCTGGGATTATGGGTGGAGTGAGGACCTCTGTAGATCTGGATTATGGGTGGAGTGTGGACCTCTGTAGATCAGAGTTATGGGTGGAGTGTGGACCTCTGTAGATCAGGTTATGGGTGGAGTGTGGACCTCTGTAGATCTGGGATTATGGGTGGAGTGTGGACCTCTGTAGATCTGGGGTTATGGGTGGAGTGTGGACCTCTGTAGATCAGTTATGGGTGGAGTGTGGACCTCTGTAGATCTGGGATTATGGGTGGAGTGTGGACCTATGTAGATCTGGGATTATGGGTGGAGTGTGGACCTCTGTAGATCTGGATTATGGGTGGAGTGTGGACCTCTGTAGATCAGGGATTATGGGTGGAGTGTGGACCTCTGTAGATCTGGGATTATGGGTGGAGTGAGGACCTCTGTAGATCTTGGATTATGGGTGGAGTGTGGACCTCTGTAGATCTGGGATTATGGGTGGAGTGTGGACCTCTGTAGATCTGGGATTATGGGTGGAGTGTGGACCTCTGTAGATCTTGGATTATGGGTGGAGTGTGGACCTCTGTAGATCTGGATTATGGGTGGAGTGTGGACCTCTGTAGATCGGATTATGGGTGGAGTGTGGACCTCTGTAGATCAGGTTATGGGTGGAGTGTGGACCTCTGTAGATCAGTTATGGGTGGAGTGTGGACCTCTGTAGATCTGGGATTATGGGTGGAGTGTGGACCTCTGTAGATCTGGATTATGGGTGGAGTGAGGACCTCTGTAGATCTGGGATTATGGGTGGAGTGTGGACCTCTGTAGATCTGGGATTATGGGTGGAGTGTGGACCTCTGTAGATCTGGTTATGGGTGGAGTGTGGACCTCTGTAGATCTGGGATTATGGGTGGAGTGTGGACCTCTGTAGATCTGGGATTATGGGTGGAGTGTGGACCTCTGTAGATCTGGGATTATGGGTGGAGTGTGGACCTCTGTAGATCTGGGATTATGGGTGGAGTGTGGACCTCTGTAGATCAGTTATGGGTGGAGTGTGGACCTCTGTAGATCTGGGATTATGGGTGGAGTGTGGACCTCTGTAGATCTGGGATTATGGGTGGAGTGTGGACCTCTGTAGATCTGGGATTATGGGTGGAGTGTGGACCTCTGTAGATCTGGGATTATGGGTGGAGTGTGGACCTCTGTAGATCTGGGATTATGGGTGGAGTGTGGACCTCTGTAGATCAGGATTATGGGTGGAGTGTGGACCTCTGTAGATCTGGGATTATGGGTGGAGTGAGGACCTCTGTAGATCTGGATTATGGGTGGAGTGTGGACCTCTGTAGATCTGGGATTATGGGTGGAGTGTGGACCTCTGTAGATCAGTTATGGGTGGAGTGTGGACCTCTGTAGATCTGGGATTATGGGTGGAGTGTGGACCTATGTAGATCTGGGATTATGGGTGGAGTGTGGACCTCTGTAGATCTGGATTATGGGTGGAGTGTGGACCTCTGTAGATCAGTTATGGGTGGAGTGTGGACCTCTGTAGATCTGGGATTATGGGTGGAGTGAGGACCTCTGTAGATCTGGATTATGGATGGAGTGTGGACCTCTGTAGATCTGGGATTATGGGTGGAGTGTGGACCTCTGTAGATCTGGGATTATGGGTGGAGTGTGGACCTCTGTAGATCTTGGATTATGGGTGGAGTGTGGACCTCTGTAGATCTGGATTATGGGTGGAGTGTGGACCTCTGTAGATCAGTTATGGGTGGAGTGTGGACCTCTGTAGATCAGTTATGGGTGGAGTGTGGACCTCTGTAGATCAGTTATGGGTGGAGTGTGGACCTCTGTAGATCTGGGATTATGGGTGGAGTGTGGACCTCTGTAGATCTGGATTATGGGTGGAGTGAGGACCTCTGTAGATCTGGGATTATGGGTGGAGTGTGGACCTCTGTAGATCAGTTATGGGTGGAGTGAGGACCTCTGTAGATCTGGGATTATGGGTGGAGTGTGGACCTCTGTAGATCTGGCATTATGGGTGGAGTGTGGACCTCTGTAGATCTGGGATTATGGGTGGAGTGTGGACCTCTGTAGATCTGGGATTATGGGTGGAGTGTGGACCTCTGTAGATCAGTTATGGGTGGAGTGTGGACCTCTGTAGATCTGGGATTATGGGTGGAGTGTGGACCTCTGTAGATCAGTTATGGGTGGAGTGTGGACCTCTGTAGATCTGGGATTATGGGTGGAGTGTGGACCTCTGTAGATCTGGATTATGGGTGGAGTGTGGACCTCTGTAGATCTGGGATTATGGGTGGAGTGTGGACCTCTGTAGATCTGGGATTATGGGTGGAGTGTGGACCTCTGTAGATCTGGGATTATGGGTGGAGTGTGGACCTCTGTAGATCTGAGATTATGGGTGGAGTGTGCACCTCTGTAAGATCAGGGATTATGGGTGGAGTATGGACCTCTGTAGATCAGGATTATGGGTGGAGTGTGGACCTCTGTAGATCTGGGATTATGGGTGGAGTGTGGACCTCTGTAGATCAGTTATGGGTGGAGTGTGGACCTCTGTAGATCTGGGATTATGGGTGGAGTGAGGACCTCTGTAGATCTGGGATTATGGGTGGAGTGTGGACCTCTGTAGATCTGGGATTATGGGTGGAGTGTGGACCTCTGTAGATCTGGATTATGGGTGGAGTGTGGACCTCTGTAGATCAGTTATGGGTGGAGTGTGGACCTCTGTAGATCTGGGATTATGGGTGGAGTGAGAACCTCTGTAGATCTTGGATTATGGATGGAGTGTGGACCTCTGTAGATCTTGGATTATGGGTGGAGTGTGGACCTCTGTAGATCTGGGATTATGGGTGGAGTGTGGACCACTGTAGATCTTGGATTATGGGTGGAGTGTGGACCTCTGTAGATCTGGATTATGGGTGGAGTGTGGACCTCTGTAGATCAGTTATGGGTGGAGTGTGGACCTCTGTAGATCAGTTATGGGTGGAGTGTGGACCTCTGTAGATCAGTTATGGGTGGAGTGTGGACCTCTGTAGATCTGGGATTATGGGTGGAGTGTGGACCTCTGTAGATCTGGATTATGGGTGGAGTGAGGACCTCTGTAGATCTGGGATTATGGGTGGAGTGTGGACCTCTGTAGATCAGTTATGGGTGGAGTGAGGACCTCTGTAGATCTGGGATTATGGGTGGAGTGGGGTCCTCTGTAGATCTGGCATTATGGGTGGAGTGTGGACCTCTGTAGATCTGGGATTATGGGTGGAGTGTGGACCTCTGTAGATCTGGGATTATGGGTGGAGTGTGGACCTCTGTAGATCAGTTATGGGTGGAGTGTGGACCTCTGTAGATCTGGGATTATGGGTGGAGTGTGGACCTCTGTAGATCAGTTATGGGTGGAGTGTGGACCTCTGTAGATCTGGGATTATGGGTGGAGTGTGGACCTCTGTAGATCTGGATTATGGGTGGAGTGTGGACCTCTGTAGATCTGGGATTATGGGTGGAGTGTGGATCCCTGTAGATCTGGATTATGGGTGGAGTGTGGACCTCTGTAGATCTGGGATTATGGGTGGAGTGTGGACCTCTGTAGATCTGGATTATGGGTGGAGTGTGGACCTCTGTAGATCTGGGATTATGGGTGGAGTGTGGACCTCTGTAGATCTGGGATTATGGGTGGAGTGTGGACCTCTGTAGATCTGAGATTATGGGTGGAGTGTGCACCTCTGTAAGATCAGTTATGGGTGGAGTATGGACCTCTGTAGATCAGTTATGGGTGGAGTGTGGACCTCTGTAGATCTGGGATTATGGGTGGAGTGTGGACCTCTGTAGATCAGTTATGGGTGGAGTGTGGACCTCTGTAGATCTGGGATTATGGGTGGAGTGTGGACCTCTGTAGATCTGGATTATGGGTGGAGTGTGGACCTCTGTAGATCTGGGATTATGGGTGGAGTGTGGACCTCTGTAGATCTGGGATTATGGGTGGAGTGTGGACCTCTGTAGATCTGGGATTATGGGTGGAGTGTGGACCTCTGTAGATCTGGGATTATGGGTGGAGTGTGGAGCTCTGTAAGATCAGTTATGGGTGGAGTGTGGACCTCTGTAGATCTGGGATTATGGGTGGAGTGTGGACCTCTGTAGATCAGGTTATGGGTGGAGTGTGGACCTCTGTAGATCTGGGATTATGGGTGGAGTGTGGACCTCTGTAGATCTGGGATTATGGGTGGAGTGTGGACCTCTGTAGATCTGAGATTATGGGTGGAGTGTGGACCTCTGTAGATCTGGGATTATGGGTGGAGTGTGGACCTCTGTAGATCTGGATTATGGGTGGAGTGTGGACCTCTGTAGATCTGAGATTATGGGTGGAGTGTGGACCTCTGTAGATCAGTTATGGGTGGAGTGTGGACCTCTGTAGATCTGAGATTATGGGTGGAGTGTGGACCTCTGTAGATCAGTTATGGGTGGTGTGAGACCTCTGTAGATCTGGGATTATGGGTGGAGTGTGGACCTCTGTAGATCTGAGATTATGGGTGGAGTGTGCACCTCTGTAAGATCAGTTATGGGTGGAGTGTGGACCTCTGTAGATCTGAGATTATGGGTGGAGTGTGGACCTCTGTAGATTTGGGATTATGGGTGGAGTGAGGACCTCTGTAGATCTGGGATTATGGGTGGAGTGTGGACCTCTGTAGATCTGGGATTATGGGTGGAGTGTGGACCTCTGTAGATCAGTTATGGGTGGAGTGTGGACCTCTGTAGATCTGGGATTATGGGTGGAGTGTGGACCTCTGTAGATCTGGGATTATGGGTGGAGTGTGGACCTCTGTAGATCTGGATTATGGGTGGAGTGTGGACCTCTGTAGATCTGGGATTATGGGTGGAGTGTGGACCTCTGTAGATCTGGGATTATGGGTGGAGTGTGGACCTCTGTAGATCTGGGATTATGGGTGGAGTGTGGACCTCTGTAGATCTGGGATTATGGGTGGAGTGTGGAGCTCTGTAAGATCAGTTATGGGTGGAGTGTGGACCTCTGTAGATCTGGGATTATGGGTGGAGTGTGGACCTCTGTAGATCAGTTATGGGTGGAGTGTGGACCTCTGTAGATCTGGGATTATGGGTGGAGTGTGGACCTCTGTAGATCTGGGATATGGTGGAGTGTGGACCTCTGTAGATCTGAGATTATGGGTGGAGTGTGGACCTCTGTAGATCTGGGATTATGGGTGGAGTGTGGACCTCTGTAGATCTGGGATTATGGGTGGAGTGTGGACCTCTGTAGATCTGAGATTATGGGTGGAGTGTGGACCTCTGTAGATCAGTTATGGGTGGAGTGTGGACCTCTGTAGATCTGAGATTATGGGTGGAGTGTGGACCTCTGTAGATCAGTTATGGGTGGTGTGAGGACCTCTGTAGATCTGGGATTATGGGTGGAGTGTGCACCTCTGTAAGATCAGTTATGGGTGGAGTGTGGACCTCTGTAGATCTGAGATTATGGGTGGAGTGTGCACCTCTGTAAGATCAGTTATGGGTGGAGTGTGGACCTCTGTAGATCTGAGATTATGGGTGGAGTGTGGACCTCTGTAGATTTGGGATTATGGGTGGAGTGAGGACCTCTGTAGATCTGGGATTATGGGTGGAGTGTGGACCTCTGTAGATCTGGGATTATGGGTGGAGTGTGGACCTCTGTAGATCAGTTATGGGTGGAGTGTGGACCTCTGTAGATCTGGGATTATGGGTGGAGTGTGGACCTCTGTAGATCTGGGATTATGGGTGGAGTGTGGACCTCTGTAGATCTGAGATTATGGGTGGAGTGTGGACCTCTGTAGATCTGGGATTATGGGTGGAGTGTAGACCTCTGTAGATCTGGGATTATGGGTGGAGTGTGGACCTCTGTAGATCAGTTATGGGTGGAGTGTGGACCTCTGTAGATTTGGGATTATGGGTGGAATGAGGACCTCTGTAGATCTGGGATTATGGGTGGAGTGTGGACCTCTGTAGATCTGGGATTATGGGTGGAGTGTGGACCTCTGTAGATCTGGGATTATGGGTGGAGTGTGGACCTCTGTAGATCAGTTATGGGTGGAGTGTGGACCCCTGTAGATCTGGGATTATGGGTGGAGTGTGGACCTCTGTAGATCTGGGATTATGGGTGGAGTGTGGACCTCTGTAGATCTGGGGTTATGGGTGGAGTGTGGACCTCTGTAGATCAGTTATGGGTGGAGTGTGGACCTCTGTAGATCTGGGATTATGGGTGGAATGAGGACCTCTGTAGATCTGGGATTATGGGTGGAGTGTGGACCTCTGTAGATCTGGGATTATGGGTGGAGTGTGGACCTCTGTAGATCAGTTATGGGTGGAGTGTGGACCCTGTAGATCTGGGATTATGGGTGGAGTGTGGACCTCTGTAGATCTGGGATTATGGGTGGAGTGAGGACCTCTGTAGATCTGGATTATGGGTGGAGTGTGGACCTCTGTAGATCAGTTATGGGTGGAGTGTGGACCTCTGTAGATCTGGGATTATGGGTGGAGTGTGGACCTCTGTAGATCTGGGATTATGGGTGGAGTGTGGACCTCTGTAGATCTGGGATTATGGGTGGAGTGTGGACCTCTGTAGATCTGGGATTATGGGTGGAGTGAGGACCTCTGTAGATCAGTTATGGGTGGAGTGTGGACCTCTGTAGATCTGGGATTATGGGTGGAGTGTGGACCTCTGTAGATCTGGGATTATGGGTGGAGTGAGGACCTCTGTAGATCTGGGATTATGGGTGGAGTGTGGACCTCTGTAGATCTGGGATTATGGGTGGAGTGAGGACCTCTGTAGATCAGTTATGGGTGGAGTGTGGACCTCTGTAGATCTGGGATTATGGGTGGAGTGAGGACCTCTGTAGATCTGGATTATGGGTGGAGTGTGGACCTCTGTAGATCTGGGGTTATGGGTGGAGTGTGGACCTCTGTAGATCAGTTATGGGTGGAGTGTGGACCTCTGTAGATCTGGGACTATGGGTGGAGTGTGGACCTCTGTAGATCTGGGGTTATGGGTGGAGTGTGGACCTCTGTAGATCAGTTATGGGTGGAGTGAGGACCTCTGTAGATCAGTTATGGGTGGAGTGTGGACCTATGTAGATCTGGGATTATGGGTGGAGTGTGGACCTCTGTAGATCTGGATTATGGGTGGAGTGTGGACCTCTGTAGATCAGTTATGGGTGGAGTGTGGACCTCTGTAGATTTGGGATTATGGGTGGAATGAGGACCTCTGTAGATCTGGGATTATGGGTGGAGTGTGGACCTCTGTAGATCTGGGATTATGGGTGGAGTGTGGACCCCTGTAGATCTGGGATTATGGGTGGAGTGTGGACCTCTGTAGATCTGGGATTATGGGTGGAGTGTGGACCTCTGTAGATCTGGGGTTATGGGTGGAGTGTGGACCTCTGTAGATCAGTTATGGGTGGAGTGTGGACCTCTGTAGATCTGGGATTATGGGTGGAATGAGGACCTCTGTAGATCTGGGATTATGGGTGGAGTGTGGACCTCTGTAGATCTGTTATGGGTGGAGTGTTGACCCCTGTAGATCTGGGATTATGGGTGGAGTGTGGACCTCTGTAGATCTGGGATTATGGGTGGAGTGAGGACCTCTGTAGATCTGGATTATGGGTGGAGTGTGGACCTCTGTAGATCAGTTATGGGTGGAGTGTGGACCTCTGTAGATCTGGGATTATGGGTGGAGTGTGGACCTCTGTAGATCTGGGATTATGGGTGGAGTGTGGACCTCTGTAGATCTGGGATTATGGGTGGAGTGTGGACCTCTGTAGATCTGGGATTATGGGTGGAGTGAGGACCTCTGTAGATCAGTTATGGGTGGAGTGTGGACCTCTGTAGATCTGGGATTATGGGTGGAGTGAGGACCTCTGTAGATCAGTTATGGGTGGAGTGTGGACCTCTGTAGATCTGGGATTATGGGTGGAGTGAGGACCTCTGTAGATCTGGATTATGGGTGAAGTGTGGACCTCTGTAGATCTGGGGTTATGGGTGGAGTGTGGACCTCTGTAGATCAGTTATGGGTGGAGTGTGGACCTCTGTAGATCTGGGATTATGGGTGGAGTGTGGACCTCTGTAGATCTGGGGTTATGGGTGGAGTGTGGACCTCTGTAGATCAGTTATGGGTGGAGTGTGGACCTCTGTAGATCTGGGATTATGGGTGGAGTGTGGACCTATGTAGATCTGGGATTATGGGTGGAGTGTGGACCTCTGTAGATCTGGATTATGGGTGGAGTGTGGACCTCTGTAGATCAGTTATGGGTGGAGTGTGGACCTCTGTAGATCTGGGATTATGGGTGGAGTGAGGACCTCTGTAGATCTTGGATTATGGGTGGAGTGTGGACCTCTGTAGATCTTGGATTATGGGTGGAGTGTGGACCTCTGTAGATCTGGGATTATGGGTGGAGTGTGGACCTCTGTAGATCTTGGATTATGGGTGGAGTGTGGACCTCTGTAGATCTGGATTATGGGTGGAGTGTGGACCTCTGTAGATCAGTTATGGGTGGAGTGTGGACCTCTGTAGATCAGTTATGGGTGGAGTGTGGACCTCTGTAGATCAGTTATGGGTGGAGTGTGGACCTCTGTAGATCTGGGATTATGGGTGGAGTGTGGACCTCTGTAGATCTGGATTATGGGTGGAGTGAGGACCTCTGTAGATCTGGGATTATGGGTGGAGTGTGGACCTCTGTAGATCTGGGATTATGGGTGGAGTGTGGACCTCTGTAGATCAGTTATGGGTGGAGTGAGGACCTCTGTAGATCTGGGATTATGGGTGGAGTGTGGACCTCTGTAGATCTGGGATTATGGGTGGAGTGTGGACTTCTGTAGATCTGGGATTATGGGTGGAGTGTGGACCTCTGTAGATCTGGGATTATGGGTGGAGTGTGGACCTCTGTAGATCAGTTATGGGTGGAGTGTGGACCTCTGTAGATCTGGGATTATGGGTGGAGTGTGGACCTCTGTAGATCTGGATTATGGGTGGAGTGTGGACCTCTGTAGATCTGGGATTATGGGTGGAGTGTGGATCTCTGTAGATCTGGAATTATGGGTGGAGTGTGGACCTCTGTAGATCTGGGATTATGGGTGGAGTGTGGACCTCTGTAGATCAGTTATGGGTGGAGTGTGGACCTCTGTAGATCTGGGATTATGGGTGGAGTGAGGACCTCTGTAGATCTGGATTATGGGTGGAGTGTGGACCTCTGTAGATCTGGGGTTATGGGTGGAGTGTGGACCTCTGTAGATCAGTTATGGGTGGAGTGTGGACCTCTGTAGAGCTGGGATTATGGGTGGAGTGTGGACCTATGTAGATCTGGGATTATGGGTGGAAGTGTGGACCTCTGTAGATCTGGATTATGGGTGGAGTGTGGACCTCTGTAGATCAGTTATGGGTGGAGTGTGGACCTCTGTAGATCTGGGATTATGGGTGGAGTGAGGACCTCTGTAGATCTTGGATTATGGATGGAGTGTGGACCTCTGTAGATCTTGGATTATGGGTGGAGTGTGGACCTCTGTAGATCTGGGATTATGGGTGGAGTGTGGACCTCTGTAGATCTTGGATTATGGGTGGAGTGTGGACCTCTGTAGATCTGGATTATGGGTGGAGTGTGGACCTCTGTAGATCAGTTATGGGTGGAGTGTGGACCTCTGTAGATCAGTTATGGGTGGAGTGTGGACCTCTGTAGATCAGTTATGGGTGGAGTGTGGACCTCTGTAGATCTGGGATTATGGGTGGAGTGTGGACCTCTGTAGATCTGGATTATGGGTGGAGTGAGGACCTCTGTAGATCTGGGATTATGGGTGGAGTGTGGACCTCTGTAGATCAGTTATGGGTGGAGTGAGGACCTCTGTAGATCTGGGATTATGGGTGGAGTGTGGTCCTCTGTAGATCTGGCATTATGGGTGGAGTGTGGACCTCTGTAGATCTGGGATTATGGGTGGAGTGTGGACCTCTGTAGATCTGGGATTATGGGTGGAGTGTGGACCTCTGTAGATCAGTTATGGGTGGAGTGTGGACCTCTGTAGATCTGGGATTATGGGTGGAGTGTGGACCTCTGTAGATCAGTTATGGGTGGAGTGTGGACCTCTGTAGATCTGGGATTATGGGTGGAGTGTGGACCTCTGTAGATCTGGATTATGGGTGGAGTGTGGACCTCTGTAGATCTGGGATTATGGGTGGAGTGTGGACCTCTGTAGATCTGGGATTATGGGTGGAGTGTGGACCTCTGTAGATCTGGGATTATGGGTGGAGTGTGGACCTCTGTAGATCTGAGATTATGGGTGGAGTGTGCACCTCTGTAAGATCAGTTATGGGTGGAGTATGGACCTCTGTAGATCAGTTATGGGTGGAGTGTGGACCTCTGTAGATCTGGGATTATGGGTGGAGTGTGGACCTCTGTAGATCAGTTATGGGTGGAGTGTGGACCTCTGTAGATCTGGGATTATGGGTGGAGTGAGGACCTCTGTAGATCTGGGATTATGGGTGGAGTGTGGACCTCTGTAGATCTGGGATTATGGGTGGAGTGTGGACCTCTGTAGATCTGGATTATGGGTGGAGTGTGGACCTCTGTAGATCAGTTATGGGTGGAGTGTGGACCTCTGTAGATCTGGGATTATGGGTGGAGTGAGAACCTCTGTAGATCTTGGATTATGGATGGAGTGTGGACCTCTGTAGATCTTGGATTATGGGTGGAGTGTGGACCTCTGTAGATCTGGGATTATGGGTGGAGTGTGGACCTCTGTAGATCTTGGATTATGGGTGGAGTGTGGACCTCTGTAGATCTGGATTATGGGTGGAGTGTGGACCTCTGTAGATCAGTTATGGGTGGAGTGTGGACCTCTGTAGATCAGTTATGGGTGGAGTGTGGACCTCTGTAGATCAGTTATGGGTGGAGTGTGGACCTCTGTAGATCTGGGATTATGGGTGGAGTGTGGACCTCTGTAGATCTGGATTATGGGTGGAGTGAGGACCTCTGTAGATCTGGGATTATGGGTGGAGTGTGGACCTCTGTAGATCAGTTATGGGTGGAGTGAGGACCTCTGTAGATCTGGGATTATGGGTGGAGTGGGGTCCTCTGTAGATCTGGCATTATGGGTGGAGTGTGGACCTCTGTAGATCTGGGATTATGGGTGGAGTGTGGACCTCTGTAGATCTGGGATTATGGGTGGAGTGTGGACCTCTGTAGATCAGTTATGGGTGGAGTGTGGACCTCTGTAGATCTGGGATTATGGGTGGAGTGTGGACCTCTGTAGATCAGTTATGGGTGGAGTGTGGACCTCTGTAGATCTGGGATTATGGGTGGAGTGTGGACCTCTGTAGATCTGGATTATGGGTGGAGTGTGGACCTCTGTAGATCTGGGATTATGGGTGGAGTGTGGATCCCTGTAGATCTGGATTATGGGTGGAGTGTGGACCTCTGTAGATCTGGGATTATGGGTGGAGTGTGGACCTCTGTAGATCTGGATTATGGGTGGAGTGTGGACCTCTGTAGATCTGGGATTATGGGTGGAGTGTGGACCTCTGTAGATCTGGGATTATGGGTGGAGTGTGGACCTCTGTAGATCTGAGATTATGGGTGGAGTGTGCACCTCTGTAAGATCAGTTATGGGTGGAGTATGGACCTCTGTAGATCAGTTATGGGTGGAGTGTGGACCTCTGTAGATCTGGGATTATGGGTGGAGTGTGGACCTCTGTAGATCAGTTATGGGTGGAGTGTGGACCTCTGTAGATCTGGGATTATGGGTGGAGTGTGGACCTCTGTAGATCTGGATTATGGGTGGAGTGTGGACCTCTGTAGATCTGGGATTATGGGTGGAGTGTGGACCTCTGTAGATCTGGGATTATGGGTGGAGTGTGGACCTCTGTAGATCTGGGATTATGGGTGGAGTGTGGACCTCTGTAGATCTGGGATTATGGGTGGAGTGTGGAGCTCTGTAAGATCAGTTATGGGTGGAGTGTGGACCTCTGTAGATCTGGGATTATGGGTGGAGTGTGGACCTCTGTAGATCAGTTATGGGTGGAGTGTGGACCTCTGTAGATCTGGGATTATGGGTGGAGTGTGGACCTCTGTAGATCTGGGATTATGGGTGGAGTGTGGACCTCTGTAGATCTGAGATTATGGGTGGAGTGTGGACCTCTGTAGATCTGGGATTATGGGTGGAGTGTGGACCTCTGTAGATCTGGATTATGGGTGGAGTGTGGACCTCTGTAGATCTGAGATTATGGGTGGAGTGTGGACCTCTGTAGATCAGTTATGGGTGGAGTGTGGACCTCTGTAGATCTGAGATTATGGGTGGAGTGTGGACCTCTGTAGATCAGTTATGGGTGGTGTGAGGACCTCTGTAGATCTGGGATTATGGGTGGAGTGTGGACCTCTGTAGATCTGAGATTATGGGTGGAGTGTGCACCTCTGTAAGATCAGTTATGGGTGGAGTGTGGACCTCTGTAGATCTGAGATTATGGGTGGAGTGTGGACCTCTGTAGATTTGGGATTATGGGTGGAGTGAGGACCTCTGTAGATCTGGGATTATGGGTGGAGTGTGGACCTCTGTAGATCTGGGATTATGGGTGGAGTGTGGACCTCTGTAGATCAGTTATGGGTGGAGTGTGGACCTCTGTAGATCTGGGATTATGGGTGGAGTGTGGACCTCTGTAGATCTGGGATTATGGGTGGAGTGTGGACCTCTGTAGATCTGGATTATGGGTGGAGTGTGGACCTCTGTAGATCTGGGATTATGGGTGGAGTGTGGACCTCTGTAGATCTGGGATTATGGGTGGAGTGTGGACCTCTGTAGATCTGGGATTATGGGTGGAGTGTGGACCTCTGTAGATCTGGGATTATGGGTGGAGTGTGGAGCTCTGTAAGATCAGTTATGGGTGGAGTGTGGACCTCTGTAGATCTGGGATTATGGGTGGAGTGTGGACCTCTGTAGATCAGTTATGGGTGGAGTGTGGACCTCTGTAGATCTGGGATTATGGGTGGAGTGTGGACCTCTGTAGATCTGGGATTATGGGTGGAGTGTGGACCTCTGTAGATCTGAGATTATGGGTGGAGTGTGGACCTCTGTAGATCTGGGATTATGGGTGGAGTGTGGACCTCTGTAGATCTGGATTATGGGTGGAGTGTGGACCTCTGTAGATCTGAGATTATGGGTGGAGTGTGGACCTCTGTAGATCAGTTATGGGTGGAGTGTGGACCTCTGTAGATCTGAGATTATGGGTGGAGTGTGGACCTCTGTAGATCAGTTATGGGTGGTGTGAGGACCTCTGTAGATCTGGGATTATGGGTGGAGTGTGGACCTCTGTAGATCTGAGATTATGGGTGGAGTGTGCACCTCTGTAAGATCAGTTATGGGTGGAGTGTGGACCTCTGTAGATCTGAGATTATGGGTGGAGTGTGGACCTCTGTAGATTTGGGATTATGGGTGGAGTGAGGACCTCTGTAGATCTGGGATTATGGGTGGAGTGTGGACCTCTGTAGATCTGGGATTATGGGTGGAGTGTGGACCTCTGTAGATCAGTTATGGGTGGAGTGTGGACCTCTGTAGATCTGGGATTATGGGTGGAGTGTGGACCTCTGTAGATCTGGGATTATGGGTGGAGTGTGGACCTCTGTAGATCTGAGAATATGGGTGGAGTGTGGACCTCTGTAGATCTGGGATTATGGGTGGAGTGTAGACCTCTGTAGATCTGGGATTATGGGTGGAGTGTGGACCTCTGTAGATCAGTTATGGGTGGAGTGTGGACCTCTGTAGATTTGGGATTATGGGTGGAGTGTGGACCTTTGTAGATCTGGGATTATGGGTGGAGTGAGGACCTCTGTAGATCTGGATTATGGGTGGAGTGTGGACCTCTGTAGATCTGGGGTTATGGGTGGAGTGTGGACCTCTGTAGATCTGGATTATGGGTGGAGTGTGGACCTCCGTAGATCTGGAATTATGGGTGGAGTGTGGACCTCTGTAGATCTGGGATTATGGGTGGAGTGAGGACCTCTGTAGATCAGTTATTGGTGGAGTGTGGACCTCTGTAGATTTGGGATTATGGGTGGAGTGTGGACCTCTGTAGATCTGGGATTATGGGTGGAGTGAGGACCTCTGTAGATCTGGATTATGGGTGGAGTGTGGACCTCTGTAGATCTGGATTATGGGTGGAGTGTGGACCTCTGTAGATCTGGGATTATGGGTGGAGTGTGGACCTCTGTAGATCTGGATTATGGGTGGAGTGTGGACCTCTGTAGATCTGGGATTATGGGTGGAGTGTGGACCTCTGTAGATCTGGATTATGGGTGGAGTGTGGACCCCTGTAGATCTGGATTATGGGTGGAATGAGGACCTCTGTAGATCAGTTATGGGTGGAGTGTGGACCTCTGTAGATCTGGGATTATGGGTGGAGTGTGGACCCCTGTAGATCTGGGATTATGCGTGGAGTGTGGACCTCTGTAGTTCAGTTATGGGTGGAGTGAGGACCTCTGTAGATCAGTTATGGGTGGAGTGTGGACCTCTGTAGATTTGGGATTATGGGTGGAGTGTGGACCTCTGTAGATCTGGGATTATGGGTGGAGTGTGGACCTCTGTAGATCTGAGATCATGGGTGGAGTGTGGATCTCTGTAGATCTGGGATTATGGGTGGAGTGTGGACCTCTGTAGATTTGGGATTATGGGTGGAGTGAGGACCTCTGTAGATCAGTTATGGGTGGAGTGTGGACCTCTGTAGATCTGAGATTATGGGTGGAGTGTGGACCTCTGTAGATCAGTTATGGGTGGAGTGAGGACCTCTGTAGATCTGGGATTATGGGTGGAGTGTGGACCTCTGTAGATCTGAGATTATGGGTGGAGTGTGCACCTCTGTAAGATCAGTTATGGGTGGAGTGTGGACCTCTGTAGATCTGGGATTATGGGTGGAGTGTGGACCTCTGTAGATTTGGGATTATGGGTGGAGTGAGGACCTCTGTAGATCTGGGATTATGGGTGGAGTGTGGACCTCTGTAGATCTGGGATTATGGGTGGAGTGTGGACCTCTGTAGATCAGTTATGGGTGGAGTGTGGACCTCTGTAGATCTGGGATTATGGGTGGAGTGTGGACCTCTGTAGATCTGGGATTATGGGTGGAGTGTGGACCTATGTAGATCTGAGATTATGGGTGGAGTGTGGACCTCTGTAGATCTGGGATTATGGGTGGAGTGTGGACCTCTGTAGATCTGTATTATGGGTGGAGTGTGGATCTCTGTAGATCTGGGATTATGGGTGGAGTGTGGACCTCTGTAGATTTGGGATTATGGGTGGAGTGAGGACCTCTGTAGATCTGGGATTATGGGTGGAGTGAGGACCTCTGTAGATCAGTTATGGGTGGAGTGTGGACCCCTGTAGATCTGGGATTATGGGTGGAGTGTGGACCTCTGTAGATTTGGGATTATGGGTGGAGTGAGGACCTCTTTAGATCTGGGATTATGGGTGGAGTGAGGACCTCTGTAGATCAGTTATGGGTGGAGTATGGACCTCTGTAGATTTGGGATTATGGGTGGAGTGTGGACCTCTGTAGATTTGGGATTATGAGTGGAGTGTGGACCTCTGTAGATCAGTTATGGGTGGAGTGTGGACCTCTGTAGATCTGGGATTATGGGTGGAGTGTGGACCTCTGTAGATCAGTTATGGGTGGAGTGTGGTCCTCTGTAGATCTGGGGTTATGGGTGGAGTGAGGACCTCTGTAGATCAGTTATGGGTGGAGTGTGGACCCCTGTAGATCTGGGATTATGGGTGGAGTGTGGACCTCTGTAGATTTGGGATTATGGGTGGAGTGAGGACCTCTTTAGATCTGGGATTATGGGTGGAGTGAGGACCTCTGTAGATCAGTTATGGGTGGAGTATGGACCTCTGTAGATTTGGGATTATGGGTGGAGTGTGGACCTCTGTAGATTTGGGATTATGAGTGGAGTGTGGACCTCTGTAGATCAGTTATGGGTGGAGTGTGGACCTCTGTAGATCTGGGATTATGGGTGGAGTGTGGACCTCTGTAGATCAGTTATGGGTGGAGTGTGGTCCTCTGTAGATCTGGGGTTATGGGTGGAGTGAGGACCTCTGTAGATCAGTTATGGGTGGAGTGTGGACCTCTGTAGATTTGGGATTATGGGTGGAGTGTGGACCTCTGTAGATCTGGGATTATGGGTGGAGTGTGGACCTCTGTAGATCTGGGATTATGGGTGGAGTGTGGACTTCTGTAGATCAGTTATGGGTGGAGTGTGGACCTCTGTAGATTTGGGATTATGGGTGGAGTGTGGACCTCTGTAGATCTGGGATTATGGGTGGAGAGTGGACCTCTGTAGATCAGTTATGGGTGGAGTGTGGACCTCTGTAGATCAGTTATGGGTAGAGTGTGGACCTCTGTAGATCTGGGATTATGGGTGGAGTGTGGACCTCTGTAGATCAGTTATGGGTGGAGTGTGGACCTCTGTAGATTTGGGATGATGGGTGGAGTGTGGACCTTTGTAGATCTGGGATTATGGGTGGAGTGAGGACCTCTGTAGATCTGGATTATGGGTGGAGTGTGGACCTCTGTAGATCTGGATTATGGGTGGAGTGTGGACCTCTGTAGATCTGGGGTTATGGGTGGAGTGTGGACCTCTGTAGATCTGGATTATGGGTGGAGTGTGGACCTCCGTAGATCTGGAATTATGGGTGGAGTGTGGACCTCTGTAGATCTGGGATTATGGGTGGAGTGAGGACCTCTGTAGATCAGTTATGGGTGGAGTGTGGACCTCTGTAGATTTGGGATTATGGGTGGAGTGTGGACCTCTGTAGATCTGGGATTATGGGTGGAGTGAGGACCTCTGTAGATCTGGATTATGGGTGGAGTGTGGACCTCTGTAGATCTGGATTATGGGTGGAGTGTGGACCTCTGTAGATCTGGGATTATGGGTGGAGTGTTGACCTCTGTAGATCTGGATTATGGGTGGAGTGTGGACCTCTGTAGATCTGGGATTATGGGTGGAGTGTGGACCTCTGTAGATCTGGATTATGGGTGGAGTGTGGACCCCTGTAGATCTGGATTATGGGTGGAATGAGGACCTCTGTAGATCAGTTATGGGTGGAGTGTGGACCTCTGTAGATCTGGGATTATGGGTGGAGTGTGGACCCCTGTAGATCTGGGATTATGGGTGGAGTGTGGACCTCTGTAGTTCAGTTATGGGTGGAGTGAGGACCTCTGTAGATCAGTTATGGGTGGAGTGTGGACCTCTGTAGATTTGGGATTATGGGTGGAGTGTGGACCTCTGTAGATCTGGGATTATGGGTGGAGTGTGGACCTCTGTAGATCTGAGATTATGGGTGGAGTGTGGATCTCTGTAGATCTGGGATTATGGGTGGAGTGTGGACCTCTGTAGATTTGGGATTATGGGTGGAGTGAGGACCTCTGTAGATCTGGGATTATGGGTGGAGTGAGGACCTCTGTAGATCAGTTATGGGTGGAGTGTGGACCCCTGTAGATCTGGGATTATGGGTGGAGTGTGGACCTCTGTAGATTTGGGATTATGGGTGGAGTGAGGACCTCTGTAGATCTGGGATTATGGGTGGAGTGAGGACCTCTGTAGATCAGTTATGGGTGGAGTGTGGACCTCTGTAGATCAGTTATGGGTGGAGTGTGGACCTCTGTAGATTTTGGATTATGGGTGGAGTGTGGACCTCTGTAGATCAGTTATGGGTGGAGAGAGGACCTCTGTAGATCAGTTATGGGTGGGGAGTGGACCTCTGTAGATCTGGGATTATGGGTGGAGTGTGGACCTCTGTAGATCAGTTATGGGTGGGGTGTGGACCTCTGTAGATCTGGGATTATGGGTGGAGTGTGGACCTCTGTAGATCACTTATGGGTGGAGTGTGGACCTCTGTAGATCAGTTATGGGTGGAGTGTGGACCCCTGTAGATCTGGGATTATGGGTGGAGTGTGGACCTCTGTAGATCTGGGATTATGGGTGGAGTGTGGACCTATGTAGATCTGGGATTATGGGTGGAGTGTGGACCTCTGTAGATCTGGGATTATGGGTGGAGTGTGGACCTCTGTAGATCTGGGATTATGGGTGGAGTGTGGACCTCTGTAGATCTGGGATTATGGGTGGAGTGTGGACCTCTGTAGATCTGGGGTTATGGGTGGAGTGTGGACCTCTGTAGATCAGTTATGGGTGGAGTGTGGACCTCTGTAGATCTGGGGTTATGTGTGGAGTGTGGACCTCTGTAGATCTGGGGTTATGGGTGGAGTGTGGACCCCTGTAGATCTGGGGTTATGGGTGGAGTGTGGCCCCCTGTAGATCTGGGGTTATGGGTGGAGTGTGGACCTCTGTAGATCTGGATTATGGGTGGAGTGTGGACCTCTGTAGATCTGGGGTTATGTGTGGAGTGTGGACCTCTGTAGATCTGGGGTTATGGGTGGAGTGTGGACCCCTGTAGATCTGGGGTTATGGGTGGAGTGTGGACCCCTGTAGATCTGGGGTTATGGGTGGAGTGTGGACCTCTGTAGATCAGTTATGGGTGGAGTGTGGACCCCTGTAGATCTGGGATTATGGGTGGAGTGTGGACCTCTGTAGATCTGGGATTATGGGTGGAGTGAGGACCTCTGTAGATCTGGGATTATGGGTGGAGTGTGGACCTCTGTAGATCTGGGGTTATGGGTGGAGTGTGGACCCCTGTAGATCTGGGGTTATGGGTGGAGTGTGGACCTCTGTAGATCTGGGATTATGGGTGGAGTGTGGACCTCTGTAGATCTGGGGTTATGGGTGGAGTGTGGACCCCTGTAGATCTGGGGTTATGGGTGGAGTGTGGACCTCTGTAGATCTGGGATTATGGGTGGAGTGTGGACCTCTGTAGATCTGGGATTATGGGTGGAGTGTGGACCTCTGTAGATCTGGGATTATGGGTGGAGTGTGGACCTCTGTAGATCAGTTATGGGTGGAGTGTGGACCTCTGTAGATCTGGGATTATGGGTGGAGTGTGGACCTCTGTAGATCTGGATTATGGGTGGAGTGTGGACCTCTGTAGATCTGGGATTATGGGTGGAGTGTGGACCTCTGTAGATCTGGGATTATGAGTGGAGTGTGGACCTCTGTAGATCTGGATTATGGGTGGAGTGAGGACCTCTGTAGATCTGGATTATGGGTGGAGTGTGGACCTCTGTAGATCTGGGATTATGGGTGGAGTGTGGACCTATGTAGATCTGGGATTATGGGTTGAGTGTGGACCTCTGTAGATCAGTTATGGGTGGAGTGTTGACCTCTGTAGATCTGGGATTATGGGTGGAGTGTGGACCTCTGTAGATCAGTTATGGGTGGAGTGTGGACCTCTGTAGATCTGGGATTATGGGTGGAGTGAGGACCTCTGTAGATCTGGGATTATGGGTGGAGTGTGGACCTCTGTAGATCAGTTATGGGTGGAGTGTGGACGTCTGTAGATCTGGGATTATGGGTGGAGTGTGGACCTCTGTAGATCTGGGATTATGGGTGGAGTGTGGACCTCTGTAGATCAGTTATGGGTGGAGTGTGGACCTCTGTTGATCTGGGATTATGGGTGGAGTGTGGACCTCTGTAGATCTGGGATTATGTGTGGAGTGTGGACCTCTGTAGATCTGGGATTATGGGTGGAGTGTGGAGCTCTGTAGATCTGGGGTTATGGGTGAAGTGTGGACCCCTGTAGATCTGGGGTTATGGGTGGAGTGTGGACCCCTGTAGATCTGGGGTTATGGGTGGAGTGTGGACCTCTGTAGATCTGGGGTTATGGGTGGAGTGTGGACCCCTGTAGATCTGGGGTTATGGGTGGAGTGTGGACCTATGTAGATCTGGGATTATGGGTGGAGTGTGGACCTCTGTAGATCAGTTATGGGTGGAGTGTGGTCCTCTGTAGATCTGGGGTTATGGGTGGAGTGTGGACCTCTGTAGATCAGTTATGGGTGGAGTGTGGACCTCTGTAGATTTGGGATTATGGGTGGAGTGTGGACCTCTGTAGATTTGGGATTATGGGTGGAGTGTGGACCTCTGTAGATCTGGATTATGGGTGGAGTGTGGACCTCTGTAGATCTGGGATTATGGGTGGAGTGAGGACCTCTGTAGATCAGTTATGGGTGGAGTGTGGACCTCTGTAGATCTGGTATTATGGGTGGAGTGAGGACCTCTGTAGATCAGTTATGGGTGGAGTGAGGACCTCTCTAGATCAGTTATGGGTGGAGTGAGGACCCCTGTAGATCTGGGATTATGGGTGGAGTGTGGACCCCTGTAGATCTGGGATTATGGGTGGAGTGTGGACCTCTGTAGTTCAGTTATGGGTGGAGTGAGGACCTCTGTAGATCAGTTATGGGTGGAGTGAGGAGCTCTGTAGATCTGGGGTTATGGGTGAAGTGTGGACCCCTGTAGATCTGGGGTTATGGGTGGAGTGTGGACCCCTGTAGATCTGGGGTTATGGGTGGAGTGTGGACCTCTGTAGATCTGGGGTTATGGGTGGAGTGTGGACCCCTGTAGATCTGGGGTTATGGGTGGAGTGTGGACCTATGTAGATCTGGGATTATGGGTGGAGTGTGGACCTCTGTAGATCAGTTATGGGTGGAGTGTGGTCCTCTGTAGATCTGGGGTTATGGGTGGAGTGTGGACCTCTGTAGATCAGTTATGGGTGGAGTGTGGACCTCTGTAGATTTGGGATTATGGGTGGAGTGTGGACCTCTGTAGATTTGGGATTATGGGTGGAGTGTGGACCTCTGTAGATCTGGATTATGGGTGGAGTGTGGACCTCTGTAGATCTGGGATTATGGGTGGAGTGTGGACCTCTGTAGATCTGGGATTATGGGTGGAGTGAGGACCTCTGTAGATCAGTTATGGGTGGAGTGTGGACCTCTGTAGATCTGGTATTATGGGTGGAGTGAGGACCTCTGTAGATCAGTTATGGGTGGAGTGAGGACCTCTCTAGATCAGTTATGGGTGGAGTGAGGACCTCTCTAGATCAGTTATGGGTGGAGTGAGGACCCCTGTAGATCTGGGATTATGGGTGGAGTGTGGACCCCTGTAGATCTGGGATTATGGGTGGAGCGTGGACCTCTGTAGTTCAGTTATGGGTGGAGTGAGGACCTCTGTAGATCAGTTATGGGTGGAGTGAGGACCTCTGTAGATCAGTTATGGGTGGAGTGTGGACCCCTGTAGATCTGGATTATGGGTGGAGTGTGGACCTCTGTAGATCAGTTATGGGTGGAGTGTGGACCCCTGTAGATCTGGGATTATGGGTGGAGTGTGGACCCCTGTAGATCTGGGATTATGGGTGGAGTGTGGATCTCTGTAGATCAGTTATGGGTGGAGTGTGGACCCCTGTAGATCTGGGATTATGGGTGGAGTGTGGATCTCTGTAGATCAGTTATGGGTGGAGTGTGGACCTCTGTAGATCTGGGATTATGGGTGGAGTGTGGACCCCTGTAGATCTGGGATTATGGGTGGAGTGTGGATCTCTGTAGATCAGTTATAGGTGGAGTTTGGACCTCTGTAGATCTGGATTATGGGTGGAGTGTGGACCTCTGTAGATCAGTTATGGGTGGAGTGAGGACCTCTGTAGATCTGGGATTATGGGTGGAGTGTGGACCTCTGTAGATCTGGATTATGGGTGGAGTGTGGACCTCTGTAGATCTGGATTATGGGTGGAGTGAGGACCTCTGTAGATCAGTTATGGGTGGAGTGTGGACCTCTGTAGATCAGTTATGGGTGGAGTGTGGACCTCTGTAGATTTGGGATTATGGGTGGAGTGTGGACCTCTGTAGATCAGTTATGGGTGGAGAGAGGACCTCTGTAGATCAGTTATGGGTGGGGTGTGGACCTCTGTAGATCTGGGATTATGGGTGGAGTGTGGACCTCTGTAGATCAGTTATGGGTGGAGTGTGGACCTCTGTAGATCAGTTATGGGTGGAGTGTGGACCTCTGTAGATCTGGGGTTATGGGTGGAGTGTGGACCTCTGTAGATCAGTTATGGGTGGAGTGTGGACCCCTGTAGATCTGGGATTATGGGTGGAGTGTGGACCTCTGTAGATCTGGGGTTATGGGTGGAGTGTGGACCCCTACAGATCTGGGGTTATGGGTGGAGTGTGGACCCCTGTAGATCTGGGGTTATGGGTGGAGTGTGGACCTCTGTAGATCTGGGGTTATGGGTGGAGTGTGGACCCCTGTAGATCTGGGGTTATGGGTGGAGTGTGGACCTCTGTAGATCTGGGGTTATGGGTGGAGTGTGGACCTCTGTAGATCTGGATTATGGGTGGAGTGTGGACCTCTGTAGATCTGGGATTATGGGTGGAGTGTGGACCTCTGTAGATCTGGAATTATGAGTGGAGTGTGGACCTCTGTAGATCAGTTATGGGTGGAGTGTGGACCTCTGTAGATCAGTTATGGGTGGCGTGAGTACCTCTGTAGATCTGGGATTATGGGTGGAGTGTGGACCTCTGTAGATCTGGGATTATGGGTGGAGTGTGGACCTCTGTAGATCTGGGATTATGGGTGGATTGTGGACCTCTGTAGATCAGTTATGGGTGGAGTGTGGACCTCTGTAGATCTGGGATTATGAGTGGAGTGTGGACCTCTGTAGATCTGGGATTATGGGTGGAGTGTGGACCTCTGTAGATCTGGATTATGGGTGGAGTGTGGACCTCTGTAGATCTGGGATTATGGGTGGAGTGTGGACCTCTGTAGATCTGGATTATGGGTGGAGTGTGGACCTCTGTAGATCTGGGATTATGGGTGGAGTGTGGACCTATGTAGATCTGGGATTATGGGTGGAGTGTGGACCTCTGTAGATCACTTATGGGTGGAGTGTTGACCTCTGTAGATCTGGGATTATGGGTGGAGTGTGGACCTCTGTAGATCAGTTATGGGTGGAGTGTGGACCTCTGTAGATCTGGGATTATGGGTGGAGTGTGGACCTCTGTAGATCTGGGATTATGGGTGGAGTGAGGACCTCTGTAGATCTGGGATTATGGGTGGAGTGTGGACCTCTGTAGATCAGTTATGGGTGGAGTGTGGACCTCTGTAGATCTGGGATTATGGGTGGAGTGTGGACCTCTGTAGATCTGGGATTATGGGTGGAGTGTGGACCTCTGTAGATCTGGGATTATGGGTGGAGTGTGGACCTCTGTAGATCTGGGATTATGTGTGGAGTGTGGACCCCTGTAGATCTGGGATTATGGGTGGAGTGTGGACCTCTGTAGATCTGGGATTATGGGTGGAGTGTGGACCTCTGTAGATCTGGGGTTATGGGTGGAGTGTGGACCCCTTTAGATCTGGGGTTATGGGTGGAGTGTGGACCCCTGTAGATCTGGGGTTATGGGTGGAGTGTGGACCTCTGTAGATCTGGGGTTATGGGTGGAGTGTGGACCCCTGTAGATCTGGGGTTATGGGTGGAGTGTGGATCCCTGTAGATCTAGGGTTATGGGTGGAGTGTGGACCTATGTAGATCTGGGATTATGGGTGGAGTGTGGACCTCTGTAGATCAGTTATGGGTGGAGTGTGGACCTCTGTAGATCTGGGGTTATGGGTGGAGTGTGGACCTCTGTAGATCAGTTATGGGTGGATTGTGGACCTCTGTAGATTTGGGATTATGGGTGGAGTGTGGACCTCTGTAGATTTGGGATTATGGGTGGAGTGTGGACCTCTGTAGATCTGGGATTATGAGTGGAGTGTGGACCTCTGTAGATCTGGATTATGGGTGGAGTGTGGACCTCTGTAGATCTGGGATTATGGGTGGAGTGTGGACCTCTGTAGATCTGGATTATGGGTGGAGTGTGGACCTCTGTAGATCTGGGATTATGGGTGGAGTGTGGACCCATGTAGATCTGGGATTATGGGTGGAGTGTGGACCTCTGTAGATCTGGATTATGGGTGGAGTGTGGACCTCTGTAGATCTGGGATTATGGGTGGAGTGTGGACCTCTGTAGATCTGGATTATGGGTGGAGTGTGGACCTCTGTAGATCTGGGATTATGGGTGGAGTGTGGACCTATGTAGATCTGGGATTATGGGTGGAGTGTGGACCTCTGTAGATCAGTTATGGGTGGAGTGTGGACCCCTGTAGATCTGGGATTATGGGTGGAGTGTGGACCTCTGTAGATCTGGATTATGGGTGGAGTGTGGACCTCTGTAGATCTGGGATCATGGGTGGAGTGTGGACCTCGGTAGATCGGTTATGGGTGGAGTGTGGACCCCTGTAGATCTGGGATTATGGGTGGAGTGTGGACCTCTGTAGATCTGGGATTATGGGTGGAATGTGGACCTCTGTAGATCTGGATTATGGGTGGAGTGTGGACCTCTATATATCTGGGATTATGGGTGGAGTGTGGACCTCTGTAGATCTGGGATTATAGGTGGAGTGTGGACCTCTGTAGATCTGGGATTATGGGTGGAGTGAGGACCTCTGTAGATCTGGGATTATGGGTGGAGTGTGGACCTCTGTGGATCACTTATGGGTGGAGTGTGGACCTCTGTAGATCAGTTATGGGTGGAGTGTGGACCTCTATAGATCTGGGATTATGGGTGGAGTGTGGACCTCTGTAGATCTGGGATTATGGGTGGAGTGAGGACCTCTGTAGATCAGTTATTGGTGGAGTGTGGACCTCTGTAGATCTTTGATTATGGGTGGAGTGTGGACCTCTGTAGATCAGTTATGGGTGGAGTGTTGACCTCTGTAGATCAGTTATGGGTGGAGTGTGGATCTCTGTAGATCTGGGATCATGGGTGGAGTGTGGACCTCTGTAGATCGGTTATGGGTGGAGTGTGGACCCCTGTAGATCTGGGATTATGGGTGGAGTGTGGACCTCTGTAGATCTGGATTATGGGTGGAGTGTGGACCTCTGTAGATCTGGGATCATGGGTGGAGTGTGGACCTCTGTAGATCTGGGATCATGGGTGGAGTGTGGACCTCGGTAGATCGGTTATGGGTGGAGTGTGGACCCCTGTAGATCTGGGATTATGGGTGGAGTGTGGACCTCTGTAGATCTGGGATTATGGGTGGAGTGTGGACCTCTGTAGATCTGGATTATGGGTGGAGTGTGGACCTCTATATATCTGGGATTATGGGTGGAGTGTGGACCTCTGTGAATCACTTATGGGTGGAGTGTGGACCTCTGTAGATCAGTTATGGGTGGAGTGTGGACCTCTATAGATCTGGGATTATGGGTGGAGTGTGGACCTCTGTAGATCTGGGATTATGGGTGGAGTGAGGACCTCTGTAGATCAGTTATTGGTGGAGTGTGGACCTCTGTAGATCTTTGATTATGGGTGGAGTGTGGACCTCTGTAGATCAGTTATGGGTGGAGTGTTGACCTCTGTAGATCAGTTATGGGTGGAGTGTGGATCTCTGTAGATCTGGGATCATGGGTGGAGTGTGGACCTCTGTAGATCGGTTATGGGTGGAGTGTGGACCCCTGTAGATCTGGGATTATGGGTGGAGTGTGGACCTCTGTAGATCTGGGATCATGGGTGGAGTGTGGACCTCTGTAGATCTGGGATTATGGGTGGAGTGTGGACCCCTGTAGATCTGGGATTATGGGTGGAGTGTGGACCTCTGTAGATCTGGGATTATGGGTGGAGTGTGGACCTCTGTAGATCTGGATTATGGGTGGAGTGTGGACCTCTATATATCTGGGATTATGGGTGGAGTGTGGACCTCTGTAGATCTGGGATTATAGGTGGAGTGTGGACCTCTGTAGATCGGTTATGGGTGGAGTGTGGACCCCTGTAGATCTGGGATTATGGGTGGAGTGTGGACCTCTGTAGATCTGGGATTATGGGTGGAGTGTGGACCTCTGTGGATCACTTATGGGTGGAGTGTGGACCTCTGTAGATCATTTATGGGTGGAGTGTGGACCTCTATAGATCTGGGATTATGGGTGGAGTGTGGACCTCTGTAGATCTGGGATTATGGGTGGAGTGAGGACCTCTGTAGATCAGTTATTGGTGGAGTGTGGACCTCTGTAGATCTTTGATTATGGGTGGAGTGTGGACCTCTGTAGATAAGTTATGGGTGGAGTGTTGACCTCTTTAGATCAGTTATGGGTGGAGTGTGGATCTCTGTAGATCTGGGATTATGGGTGGAGTGTGGACCTCTGTAGATCTGGATTATGGGTGGAGTGTGGACCTCTGTAGATCTGGATTATGGGTGGTGTGTGGATCTCTGTAGATCTGGGATTATGGGTGGAGTGTGGACCTCTGTAGATCAGTTATGGGTGGAGTGAGGACCTCTGTAGATTTGGGATTATGGGTGGAGTGTGGACCTCTGTAGATCTGGGATTATGGGTGGAGTGTGGACCTCTGTAGATCTGGATTATGGGTTAAGTGAGGACCTCTGTAGATTTGGGATTATGGGTGGAGTGTGGACCTCTGTAGATCTGGATTATGGGTGGAGTGAGGACCTCTGTAGATTTGGGATTATGGGTGGAGTGTGGACCTCTGTAGATCAGTTATGGGTGGAGTGTGGACCTCTGTAGATCAGTTATGGGTGGAGTGTGGACCTCTGTAGATCTGGATTATGGGTGGAGTGAGGACCTCTGTAGATTTGGGATTATGGGTGGAGTGTGGACCTCTGTAGATCAGTTATGGGTGGAGTTTGTTCAGTTGATAGGGGGAGTCACAGAACTCTCTGCAGCTCAATGTTTTGTGTTTGCTCCTTTAACCAATACCTGGCTATGGCCTCATCATGATAGAGCTCCCGAAGAATAGTCTCTCGTGTGAGGATAGGAGGGCTGAGGTCTGTATGAAGAGAACGGGGAAGTCATACTGAGCACCGCCCGGATCTTCTCCAAAATACACAAAAGTGTAACAGAACCGGTCAGATTTCAGTGTCGGGTCTTTGCTGCGCATCCATGGAAGGTGACACAAAGAAAAGATAAGAAAACAGTCCAGATTGGGACACATTGACAGAACCTGCGGGGTCCCAATATGTGATCCATGTGGGTGCCGGTCTAACCCTTGCTGTGTTCATGTCCATGCACCCACAATCGCAGCCGGTGTGTCCCGATGTGCCATCCGTGTCTCACCCAGAGTGTGTCCCAATGTGCCATCCGTGTCTCACCCAGAGTGTGTCCCAATGTGCCATCCGTGTCTCACCCAGAGTGTGTCCCAATGTGCCATCCGTGTCTCACCCAGAGTGTGTCCCAATGTGCCATCCGTGTCTCACCCAGAGTGTGTCCCAATGTGCCATCCGTGTCTCACCCAGAGTGTGTCCCAATGTGCCATCCGTGTCTCACCCAGAGTGTGTCCCGATGTGCCATCCGTGTCTCACCCAGAGTGTGTCCCAATGTGCCATCCGTGTCTCACCCAGAGTGTGTCCCGATGTGCCATCCGTGTCTCACCCAGAGTGTGTCCCAATGTGCCATCCGTGTCTCACCCAGAGTGTGTCCCAATGTGCCATCCGTGTCTCACCCAGAGTGTGTCCCGATGTGCCATCCGTGTCTCACCCAGAGTGTGTCCCGATGTGCCATCCGTGTCTCACCCAGAGTGTGTCCCAATGTGCCATCCGTGTCTCACCCAGAGTGTGTCCCAATGTGCCATCCGTGTCTCACCCAGAGTGTGTCCCGATGTGCCATCCGTGTCTCACCCAGAGTGTGTCCCAATGTGCCATCCGTGTCTCACCCAGAGTGTGTCCCAATGTGCCATCCGTGTCTCACCCAGAGTGTGTCCCAATGTGCCATCCGTGTCTCACCCAGAGTGTGTCCCAATGTGCCATCCGTGTCTCACCCAGAGTGTGTCCCGATGTGCCATCCGTGTCTCACCCAGAGTGTGTCCCAATGTGCCATCCGTGTCTCACCCAGAGTGTGTCCCAATGTGCCATCCGTGTCTCACCCAGAGTGTGTCCCAATGTGCCATCCGTGTCTCACCCAGAGTGTGTCCCAATGTGCCATCCGTGTCTCACCCAGAGTGTGTCCCAATGTGCCATCCGTGTCTCACCCAGAGTGTGTCCCGATGTGCCATCCGTGTCTCACCCAGAGTGTGTCCCGATGTGCCATCCGTGTCTCACCCAGAGTGTGTCCCGATGTGCCATCCGTGTCTCACCCAGAGTGTGTCCCGATGTGCCATCCGTGTCTCACCCAGAGTGTGTCCCAATGTGCCATCCGTGTCTCACCCAGAGTGTGTCCCGATGTGCCATCCGTGTCTCACCCAGAGTGTGTCCCGATGTGCCATCCGTGTCTCACCCAGAGTGTGTCCCAATGTGCCATCCGTGTCTCACCCAGAGTGTGTCCCAATGTGCCATCCGTGTCTCACCCAGAGTGTGTCCCGATGTGCCATCCGTGTCTCACCCAGAGTGTGTCCCAATGTGCCATCCGTGTCTCACCCAGAGTGTGTCCCAATGTGCCATCCGTGTCTCACCCAGAGTGTGTCCCAATGTGCCATCCGTGTCTCACCCAGAGTGTGTCCCGATGTGCCATCCGTGTCTCACCCAGAGTGTGTCCCGATGTGCCATCCGTGTCTCACCCAGAGTGTGTCCCGATGTGCCATCCGTGTCTCACCCAGAGTGTGTCCCAATGTGCCATCCGTGTCTCACCCAGAGTGTGTCCCAATGTGCCATCCGTGTCTCACCCAGAGTGTGTCCCGATGTGCCATCCGTGTCTCACCCAGAGTGTGTCCCGATGTGCCATCCGTGTCTCACCCAGAGTGTGTCCCAATGTGCCATCCGTGTCTCACCCAGAGTGTGTCCCAATGTGCCATCCGTGTCTCACCCAGAGTGTGTCCCGATGTGCCATCCGTGTCTCACCCAGAGTGTGTCCCAATGTGCCATCCGTGTCTCACCCAGAGTGTGTCCCGGGCCATGCACCCGCACGGATGTCACATTGGGACACGGCGTCTGTGTCCTTGCACATGTGTAGCACCCTGGGGTTTAGTCAGGGATGATCCTCACAAATTTATTTGCCAGAAGTTGTTATCCTGGTTGATTCATAGAGATCTATTGACTTCTCCCTAAGTTTGGCCTTATTGCACTTTTCTCTTCCACCACTAGGTGGTCGGGTACTTGGTGGTACTAGATATGAGAAGGGCAACCCAAGGTCAGGTTATGGGTGTGTGGGGTATCTCAGCCAATGGGCAGGGGTTTTCTTGAATCCCTTGGCCTGCTGGGAGAGCCTATATATTCGGGTGAGGTCAGGTGATCTACGTTCTGTGCCACCCGGACGGCTGTCTGGGTGGATGTGTGTCCTGTGCCACCGGGCTGCTAGGCCGGAGATTGGATATCGGATTACAAGATTACATATCGGAAGGACAGAAATGTTAAAAGCCATATTGCTCCAAGTAAGCTAAAATCCATAAAAACCCCCCACACTATCCCTGACCTTCCTCTCAATTAAGGGCCAATATGTACCAATGCAAAAAGTCACTAGACCTGCAAGTTTGTTACTCACCGCCAGAAATCATTTACCACAAAAGGGAAAACAAATCTCCTAAATGAATTTTACAATTCATAGAAGATAGTAATCTAACTATCCCCGGACATTTTAAAGAATTCCATCGGAGCTCCACCAATGGACTCTGTGTCTGGGTAATAGAACAGATGCCCAAGACTCTCCCTCTCGCAGATTACCAATATAAAGAGGAGTTTCTACACAGACCACTAATGTAATGGAGATTTACACTAACCACTAATGTAATGGGGATTTACACAGACCACTAATGTAATGGAGATTTACACTGACCACTAATGTAATTGGGATTTACACTGACCACCAATGTAATGGAGATTTACACTGACCACTAATGTAATGGAGATTTACACTGACCACTAATGTAATTGGGATTTACACTGACCACCAATGTAATGGAGATTTACACTGACCACCAATGTAATGGAGATTTACACTGACCACTAATGTAATGGGGATTTACACAGACCACTAATGTAATGGAGATTTACACAGACCACTAATGTAATGGAGATTTACACTGACCACTAATGTAATGGGGATTTACACTGACCACTAATGTAATGGAGATTTACACTGACCACTAATGTAATGGGGATTTACAAAGACCACTAATGTAATGGGGATTTACTATGGCCACTAATGTAATGGAGATTTACACTGGCCACTAATGTAATGGAGATTTACACTGACCACTAATGTAATAGGGATTTACAAAGACCACTAATGTAATGGGGATTTACTCTGGCCACTAATGTAATGGAGATTTACACTGACCACTAATTTAATGGGGATTTACACAGACCACTAATGTAATGGAGATTTACACAGACCACTAATCTAATGGAGATTTACACAGACCACTAATGTAATGGGGATTTACACAGACCACTAATGTAATGGAGATTTACACAGACCACTAATCTAATGGAGATTTACACAGACCACTAATGTAATGGAGATTTACACAGACCACTAATCTAATGGAGATTTACACAGACCACTAATGTAATGGGGATTTACACAGACCACTAATGTAATGGAGATTTACACTGACCACTAATGTAATGGCGATTTACTCTGACCACTAATGTAATAGGAGCATGCAAAGTACCCACCAATGTAAGGAGGGATTTACACTGACCACCAATGTAAGGGGGACCTTCACACTGGCCACTAGTGTGAATGAAAGGATTGTACACCAAGCCCCAATGTAATGAGAAGATTTACACTGACCACCAATGTAACTGAGACATTTAGCCTGCATTCACATTTGTGTGTGTCAGGAATGTATGCAAAATTGCTTTCCTGACACCACAGAAACGTGCTGCCTTTTAGCAGATACACAGCAGTGCCATTAATTGTTATCAACACCGTCACACATTGGCTGAGATGTGCGTATTCACCACAATTCCCTCTGCTGTCACACCATGTTATTTTGAAAAAGGATCCCCCCTCCAATTTGCTTTCCTTTGCAGATTAGGCTGATGTTAGGCTTAATGACCACAGTTGCAGGCAGGACTTTCAAGCATGCCCCTTTACCTCCCTGGTGGGCAGCATTCAGCAGAGGTGATGGTGGTATTTTCTGTAAATATTTACTGCACCATTTCTTTTTTCAATAACCCATTACAACTGGTTGCAAGGTAAGGGAGGCCCAGGGAAGTTTACACCCAGCCATCCTTATTGGGGCAGTGCTACACATGCACAACCATCTCTCGGGTTTACAGAGAAGGGTGGGGAAAAAGAGAAAATATCCAGTGAGCGGCAGTTGTGTAGAGGAAAATGCCTTGTTGATGTCAGAGGTCAGAGGAGAATGGGCAGATGATAGAGAGACAACAGTAACTCAAATAAGCACTTGTTACACCCAAGATATGCAGAATACCATCTCTGAATATACAACACATTGAACCTTGAAGCAGATGGGCTACAGAAGCAGAAGACCACACCGGGCGCCACTCCCATCAGCTAAGAACAGGAAACTGAGGCTACAATTGGCACAGGATCACCAAAACTGGACAATATAAGATTGGAAAAACGTTGCCTGGTCTGATGAGTCTGGATTTCAGCTGCGACATTCAGATGGTGGGGTCAGACTTTGGTGCATGGATCCATCCTACCTTGTATGACCGGTTCAGGCTGGTGGTGGGGGTGTAATGGTGTGGGGGATATTTTCCTGGCACACTTTGGGCCCCTTAGTACCAATTGAGCATGGTTTAAACTCCACGGCCTACCTGAGTATTGTTGCTGACCATGTCCATCCCTTTATGACTACAGTGTCCTCATCTTCTGATGGCTCCTTCCAGCAGGATAATGCACCATGTCACAAAGCTCCATTCATCTCACCACTGGACAATGAGGTCCCTGTACTCCAATGGCCTCCACACCCTCCACATCTCATCCAATAGAGCTCCTTTGGGATGCGGTGGAACAGGAGATTGGTATCATGGATGTGCAGCTGACAAATCTGCAACAACTGCGTGATGCTATCAGGTCACTATGGAGCAAAATCTCTGAGGAATGTTTGCAACACCTTGTT
The DNA here is from genome assembly GCA_037952835.1 of Lithobates septentrionalis. Classification (NCBI taxonomy): domain Eukaryota; kingdom Metazoa; phylum Chordata; class Amphibia; order Anura; family Ranidae; genus Lithobates; species Lithobates septentrionalis. Next base: position 118,796 of record JBBDGP010004561.1, on the reverse strand, counting down.
GTATCTATGCCATTAAAAATGAAGACTAAAGGGGGTCCAACCCACTACTAGCAAGGTGCACCTAATAAAGGGGGTCCAACCCGCTACCAGCAAGGTGGACCTAATAAAGTGGCCGGTGAGTGTGTATATCATATTTGGTGTCTAACAAATCATAATGTCATGCTGCTAAATAATCTGCTGGTCATCGGAACAAAGTGGGCGGAGCCGTATTACCTGGGCACTGTTATCACATGACTTGTACTGCCTGGTACAGCTGATCTGTACGTCTGTCCCTCGATCGCGTCTCCTCTCAGACCGACAGAAAAGCGTTCCTTTATAACTTTTATTGTTGGGTTAAACAATGTTACATTCATCGACATAAATTAGAATAAATAAGACGTTCCACAGATGTGAGACATGCCGGGAAGAAGCAGGATTCGGACAGAGCTGCCGAAATGACTCCATGTAACCAATCCACACACATCGCATCCTCAATGGGGTTTTTTTTTTTGTCATCCATTTTTGGACATGCTCAGTGATGATTGGCCGAGGAGCGGCCACAAAAATCTCTGCATGTGTGGATGACAATAATAGGAAGACATTAGAGACAGCGTTTTGTCTCTGTGATGTCATTGGCGGTTTTACATAAAGATAACGCTTATTGGGGGTTCTCCTTTAACCCCGAACATTCTAGATATGGGAAGAGCGATACTTGTATTTATACTTTTCCAGGAAAAGGGGCTTATTAGTATTTGTATTCCCCCCCCCCCCCCCCCACAGCTTCCACACCTTCCTATCCTTGTATAGTCCTGCACCCTGTTGTGTTATTATTTGTGATTGGAAATGCCTTGGAATCCCTTGTTTTCTCAGATGCTGCTTTCTGTCCTCCCCTTCCAGTGCTCTGTGCTGGCAGAGCTAAGTAACAGCCACGCCCCTCATTATAGCCACGCCCCTTTTCACATGTCCTCTCACAGGCCTAAATTGCAGAACAAGAGTGGGGAGGTGTTTGACCAGAGAGGGGCCATGTCTGAGAAGGGGTGTGTCTGACTTTTGAAGGGGTGTCTCTGACCAGAGAAGGGGTGTGTCTGATAATTGAAGAGGTGTGTCCAACAGTTAAGTGGGTGTGTCTGATCAGAGAGGGCCCATGTCTGACTGTTGAAAGGATGTGTCCTACCAGAGAGGGGCTGTCTGAACACTTAGGGTTGTGTCTGAACACTTAGGGGTGTGTCTGACCAGAGAGGGGCCGTCTGACCATTGAAGGGGTGTGTCTGACCAGAGAGGGGCTGTCTGAACACTTAGGGGTGTGTCTGACCATTAAAGGGGTGTGTTTGACTAAAGAGGGACCGTCTGACCACTGACGGGGTGTGTCTGACTAAAGAGGGGGCCGTGTTTGACTATTGAAGGGGTGTGTCTGACCAGAATGGGACAGGGTCTGACCATTGAAGGAGTGTGTCTAACCAGAGAGAGGCCGTGTCTGACCAGAGAGGGTGCCGTATTTTACCACTGAAGGGGTGTGTCCGACCAGAGAGGAGCTGTCTGAACACTTAGGGGTGTGTCTGACCAGAAAGGGGCCGTCTGACCATTGAAGGGGTGTGTCCGATCAGAGAGGGACCGTCTGACCACTAAGAGGTGTGTCTGAGCAGAGAGGGGTGTGTGTCTGACCAGTGAGGGGGTGTGTCTGATCAGAGAGGGGGGTGTGTCTGACCAGTGAGGGGGTGTGTCTGATCAGAGAGGGGGGGTGTCTGACCAGTGAGGGGGTGTGTCTGACCAGTGATGGGGTGTGTCTGATCAGAAAGGGGGGTGTCTGACCAGTGAGGGGGTCTGACCAGTGAGGGGGTGTGTTTGAGCAGAGAGGGGTGTGTGTCTGACCAGTGAGGGGGTGTGTCTGATCAGAGAGGGGGGGTGTCTGACCAGTGACGGGGTGTGTCTGACCAGTGATGGGGTGTGTCTGATCAGAGAGGGGTGTGTGTCTGACCAGTGAGGGGGTGTGTCTGACCAGTGAGGGGGGGTGTCTGACCAGTGAGCGGGTCTGACCAGTGAGGGGGTGTGTCTGACCAGTGAGGGTGTCTGACCAGTGAGGGTGTCTGACCAGTGAGGGGGTCTGACCAGTGAGGGGGTGTGTCTGACCAGAGAGGGGTGTGTGTCTGACCAGTGAGGGGGTGTGTCTGACCAGAGAGGAATCTTGGGAAGGCAGGAGATTGGTGCTGGGACACTCGGGGTTATCCTAATGATATATGAATTTGACACCAAAGGATTTCCACAGATTCCCTGACTTGTGCCTGAATGGATCTGAGATTAAAGTGCCACACCAGGAATGAACTGTCCAGGTACAATATATATTTATTCTGATATAAATTAGGATAACTAGCTACCGGCAGACTCCCCACTCTTCCTGTTCCATTTACACCTGCTGTTTTGTCTAGTACAGATCATTCCCCATCTTTAATCCCTGATGAAGGGGAACTGTTAAAGCCCCTGAAACGCGTTGGCTCTATCCCTTCTCCTAATTCATATTGGAATAATTATATACTCAGAGACTTCCTGGTTGAGCTGGAAGGACTGGTGTCTTTTTTCAAGCAGACTAACTAACTATGGCGTGGCACTTTAATTCAGAGAGCCGGCCTGTCTAATCATTAAAGGGGTGTGTCTGACCATTAAGGGGGTGTGACTGACCATTGAGGGGGTGTGACTGACCATTGAGGGGGTGTGTCTGACCATTAAGGGGGTGTGACTGACCATTGAGGGGGTGTGTCTGACCATTGAGGGGGTTTGTCTGACTATTGAGGGTGTGTCTGACCATTGAGGGGGTGTATCTCACCATTGAGGGGGTGTGTCTAATCATGGAAGGGGTGTGTCTGACCATTGAGGGGGTGTGTCTGACCATTGAGGGGGTGTATCTCACCATTGAGGGGGTGTGTCTGACCATTGAGGGGGTGTGTCTGACCATTGAGGGGGTGTGTCTAATCATGGAAGGGGTGTGTCTGACCATTGAGGGGGTGTGTCTGACCATTGAGGGGGTGTATCTCACCATTGAGGGGGTGTGTCTAATCATGGAAGGTGTGTGTCTGACCATTGAAGGGGTGTGTCTGACCATTAAGGGGGTGTGTCTGACCATCGAGGGGGTGTATCTCACCATTGAGGGGGTGTGTCTAATCATGGAAGGTGTGTGTCTGACCATTGATGGGGTGTGTCTGACCATCGAGGGGTGTATCTCACCATTGAGGGGGTGTGTCTAATCATTGAAGGTGTGTGTCTGACCATTGAGGGGGTGTATCTCACCATTGAGGGGGTGTGTCTGACCATTGAAGGTGTGTGTATGACCATTACGGGGGGGGGGTGTCTGACCATTGAGGGGGTGTGTCTGACCATTGAGGGGGTGTATCTCACCATTGAGGGGGTGTGTCTGACCATTGAGGGGGGGTGTCTGATCATTGAAGGTGTGTGTCTGACCATTAAGGGGGTGTGTCTGACCTTTGAGGGGGTGTGTCTGACCATTGAGGGGGTGTATCTCACCATTGTAGGGGTGTGTCTGACCATTAAGGGGGTGTGTCTGACCATTGAGGGGGTGTGTCTGACCATTGAGGGGGTGTATCTGACCATTGAAGGGGTGTGTCTGACCATTGAGGGGGTGTATCTGACCATTGAGGGGGTGTGTCTGACCATTGAGGGGGTGTGTCTGACCATTGAGGGGGTGTGTCTGACCATTGAGGGTGTGTGTCTGACCATTGAGGGTGTGTGTCTGACCATTGAGGGGGTGGTGTGTCTGACCATTGAGGGGGTGTGTCTGACCATTGAGGGGGTGGTGTGTCTGACCATTGAGGGGGTGTGTCTGACCATTGAGGGGGTGTGTCTAATCATGGAAGGGGTGTGTCTGACCATTGAGGGGGTGTGTCTAATCATGGAAGGGGTGTGTCTGACCATTGAGGGGGTGTGTCTGACCATTGAGGGGGTGTATCTCACCATTGAGGGGGTGTGTCTGACCACTGAGGGGATGTATCTCACCATTGAGGGGGTGTGTCTCACCATTGAGGTGGTGTGTCTGACCATTGAGGGGGTGTATCTCACCATTGAGGGGCTGTATCTCACCATTGAGGGGGTGTGTCTGACCATTGAGGAGGTGTATCTCACCATTGAGGGGGTTATCTCACCATTGAGGGGGTGTGTCTGATCATTGAGGTGGTGTGTCTGACCATTCAGGGGGTGTGTCTCACCATTGAGGGGGTGGTGTGTCTGACCATTGAGGTGGTGTGTCTGACCATTGAGGGGGTGTGTCTGACCATTGAGGGGGTGTATCTCACCATTGAGTGGATGTGTCTGACCATTGAGGGGGTGTGCCTGACCATTGAGGGGGTGTATCTCACCATTGAGGGGGTGTGTCTGACCATTTGAAGGTGTGTGTCTGACCATTGAGGGGGTGTGTCTGACCATTGAGGGGGTGTATCTCACCATTGAGGGGATGTGTCTGACCATTGAGGGGGTGTGTCTGACCATTGAGGGGGTGTGTCTGACCATTGAGGGGTGTGTCTCACCTTTGAGGGGGTGGTGTGTCTCACCATTGAGGGGGTGTGTCTGACCATTGAGGGGGCGTGTCTGACCATTGAGGGGGTGGTGTGTCTGACCATTGAGGGGGTGGTGTGTCTGACCATTGAGGGGGCGTGTCTGACCATTGAGGGGGCGTGTCTGACCATTGAGGGAGTGTATCTCACCATTGAGGGGGTGTGTCTAATCATGGAAGGTGTGTGTCTGACCATTGAGGGGGCGTGTCTGACCATTGAGGGGGTGGTGTGTCTGACCATTGAGGGGGTGGTGTGTCTCACCATTGAGGGGGTGTGTCTGACCATTGAGGGGGCGTGTCTGACCATTGAGGGGGTGGTGTGTCTGACCATTGAGGGGGTGGTGTGTCTGACCATTGAGGGGGTGTGTCTGACCATTGAGGGGGCGTGTCTGACCATTGAGGGGGTGGCGTGTCTGACCATTGAGGGGGCGTGTCTGACCATTGAGGGAGTGTATCTCACCATTGAGGGGGTGTGTCTAATCATGGAAGGTGTGTGTCTGACCATTGAGGGGGTGTGTCTGACCATTGAGGGGGTGTGTCTGACCATTGAGGGGGTGTATCTCACCATTGAGGGGATGTGTCTGACCATTGAGGGGGTGTGTCTGACCATTGAGGGGGTGTATCTCACCATTGAGGGGTGTGTCTGACCATTTGAAGGTGTGTGTCTGACCATTGAGGGGGTGTGTCTGACCATTGAGGGGTGTGTCTCACCTTTGAGGAGGTGGTGTGTCTCACCATTGAGGGGGTGTGTCTGACCATTGAGGGGGCGTGTCTGACCATTGAGGGGGTGGTGTGTCTGACCATTGAGGGGGTGGTGTGTCTGACCATTGAGGGGGCGTGTCTGACTATTGAGGGGGCGTGTCTGACCATTGAGGGAGTGTATCTCACCATTGAGGGGGTGTGTCTAATCATGGAAGGTGTGTGTCTGACCATTGAGGGGGTGTGTCTGACCATTGAGGGGGTGTGTCTCACCATTGAGGGGGTGTGTCTCACCATTGAGGGGGTGTGTCTGACCATTTGAAGGTGTGTGTCTGACCATTGAGGGGGTGTGTCTGACCATTGAGGGGGTGTATCTCACCATTGAGGGGATGTGTCTGACCATTGAGGGGGTGTGTCTGACCATTGAGGGGGTGTGTCTGACCATTGAGGGAGTGTATCTCACCATTGAGGGGGTGTGTCTGACCATTGAGGGAGTGTATCTCACCATTGTGGGGGTGTGTCTGACCATTGAGGGAGTGTATCTCACCATTGAGGGGGTGTGTCTAATCATGGAAGGTGTGTGTCTGACCATTGAGGGGGTGTGTCTGACCATTGAGGGGGTGTGTCTGACCATTGAGGGAGTGTATCTCAGCATTGAGGGGGTGTGTCTAATCATGGAAGGTGTGTGTCTGACCATTGAGGGGGTGTGTCTGACCATTGAGGGGGTGTGTCTGACCATTGAGGGAGTGTATCTCACCATTGAGGGGGTGTGTCTAATCATGGAAGGTGTGTGTCTGACCATTGAGGGGGTGTGTCTGACCATTGAGGGGGTGTGTCTGACCATTGAGGGGTGTGTCTGACCATTGAGGGGTGTGTCTCACCATTGAGGGGGCGTGTCTGACCATTGAGGGGGTGGTGTGTCTGACCATTGAGGGGGCGTGTCTGACCATTGAGGGGGCGTGTCTGACCATTGAGGGGGGGTGTCTCACCATTGAGGGGGTAAAAATGGAGGATGTAAGGTAAATGTCTATCTGATGGGTGGGGTAGTTGTCACTGGGAACAGATGCTGGAACCCTTCCTCGCTCTGTTGGTGTCCCCACAGGATAGATTCCCCATCGCTTCCTGTCCTGACTACTGAACGGAAAGGTAGAGAGAATTGCAAGGCAGGTGTGTGAGGATTAACTTGCACCTGTTTCCAGAGTGAACTTAGCTGGGTGGAAGCTACATATGGGAGGAGTAGGCCTTGAAATCCCTGCTTTGAGTAGGTAGGTTAGTCGCAGCAATCTGGAGATGAAGCCGTAGGCACCATATGTCCCAGTATATGAGCTACATAGATAGTCCGTATTATCAGTGAGCGCCCCTCATATATAACGCGGTACATGATATATCTCTAGGTGGCGCCATGTTTGGATTAGGAAGCGTTGGCAGTGATGAAGACGTAGATCCTGGACAGGAAGGTGGTGACCGTCCCCTGGCGGAACAGCTTCATCTCTACGTCCAGAAGGAAGTCCTTCGGCTTCCTGATGGGTCTCTGGAGGTAGAGGATTCCCGTGTACGGGTTGAATTTCCTGACGCTGAAATAATTCTCCTCGTTCCCCTTTTTGATGTCCATGAGGATGTTGTCACCCGTGTAGGCTGGCGACGGGGTGATCCGGAAGATCTGTGCCGGGACCACCACACCAGTGGGGAAATTGAGGCGGTGGTAGGAGATCCGCACCGGCGTGTTCTGACAGTCCTGATAGTTGAAGCATTGGATCCGCTCACATTTCCTGCAAAATGAGAAACAGAACCAGGGATGATGGCAGAGAAACGAGTGGTGGGGCTCCGTCACCGTGTAGACTGGATGGTCAAACCACCTAATGGTCTCCACCAACTCTAGGGGGCTCTATAGGTGAGATCTCTGTGCTGAGTTCCCGGGTCTGTACACCCGCTGTGCCCATTATGAGGGGTTCCCACCATCCCTGTGCTGAGTTCCCGGGTCTATACACCTGCTGTGCCCATTATGAGGGGTTCTCACCATCCCTGTGCTGAGTTCCCGGGTCTGTACACCCGCTGTGCCCATTATGAGGGGTTCCCACCATCCCTGTGCTGAGTTCCCGGGTCTGTACACCCGCTGTGCCCATTATGAGAGGTTCCCACCATCCCTGTGCTGAGTTCCCGGGTCTGTACACCCGCTGTGCCCATTATGAGGGGTTCTCACCATCCCTGTGCTGAGTTCCTGGGTCTGTACACCCGCTGTGCCCATTATGAGGGGTTCCCACCATCCCTGTGCTGAGTTCCCGGGTCTATACACCTGCTGTGCCCATTATGAGGGGTTCTCACCATCCCTGTGCTGAGTTCCCGGGTCTGTACCCCCGCTGTGCCCATTATGAGGGGGTCCCACCATCCCTGTGCTGAGTTCCCGGGTCTGTACACCCGCTGTGCCCATTATGAGGGGTTCCCACCATCCCTGTGCTGAGTTCCCGGGTCTGTACACCCGCTGTGCCCATTATGAGAGGTTCCCACCATCCCTGTGCTGAGTTCCCGGGTCTGTACACCCGCTGTGCCCATTATGAGGGGTTCTCACCATCCCTGTGCTGAGTTCCTGGGTCTGTACACCCGCTGTGCCCATTATGAGGGGTTCCCACCATCCCTGTGCTGAGTTCCCGGGTCTATACACCTGCTGTGCCCATTATGAGGGGTTCTCACCATCCCTGTGCTGAGTTCCCGGGTCTATACACCTGCTGTGCCCATTATGAGGGGTTCCCACCATCCCTGTGCTGTGCTCATTATGAGGGCTTCCCACCTTCTCCAACCAAAACTTACATGTGTGAGACTTTTCGGTAGTTTTCTGGACACTCGAAGGACAGACACTTGTAACTCCCCAGAATATTGAAGCATTCTTCTGACCCTGAGCAGTTGTGTGTCCCGATTTCACATTCATCAATATCTGAGGAGAAGAGAATAACGTCAGATGAAGATTTTAAGAGGCCAAATTCAGCAAAATACACCCAACCAACACCTCCGATCCTTCCGCGGTGGAGGAAGAGCCGCCCACAGCGTAAAGGTCTCAGAATTTTCACAGCCACCACAACTCTCCATAATGTCTATAATGTGTTCATTTCCTATGATTGTCAGCTCCATCTAGTGGCCATAATGGTGATTAATCTTGTGAAATACCTCAAACAGGAAAATACATTATGGCCACTAGATGGAGCTGACGATCATAGGAAATAAACCTAAAAGACACATTGTGGGGATTATTTGCGACGGCTGCTAATCCCTGATAAGGACATTCCGTTGGTGTGTTCCTTTACATGGACCAGTATCTTCCCCTTCTGATAAGTAAGGTAAGTCACCCCTCAGTGGCCAGAATGGCGTAGAATAACAATCACCAGGGCCATCTTTAACGCAGGGCAAAAGGGGCAGCTGCCCCGGGCTCAGTCATTGTTGAGGGGCCTAAAGCAGCTGCCCCTTGAGCCCGCGCTGCCTACCTGATAAGTGATTGATTGGGTACCTTTGCAGGACAGCCCATTGGCAGTCATGGTGTAGCCTTTCTCAGGGCAGGCGCACTGGTAGCTCCCCGGCGTGTTGACACAGGCGAAGACGCACAGGGTGCCGATGCTCTGCTGACACTCGTCTATATCTGCAATCGGAGAAGGAACATTTACCAAGGGGTTCCACGTTCCGCCGTCTTTCAGGCAGGAAACGGATCGGATTGGTTGTTACCTTCGCAGGAGAGGCCATCTTCACCCAACTTGTAGCCCTCCTTGCAGTAACACTGGTACGAGCCATAAATGTTGGTGCACTCCTGGTTGCACGGGTTCTGATCGCACTCGTTCACGTCTGTAGAGGAAGCATGGACAACATGAGGATGAAGGCTGAAATCCACCTGGGAATGAAGCGTGGTTGCTGACAAGCTGAATTCCGATGAAGACTTCTTTAAGGGGTCTATTTATGAAACATTCGTTGGCCGAACATTAGAAGCATTTGGCTGAAATTTCTCTGTATTATTTTATGATCATTAGCGCCATCTAGTGACCAAAATGCGGTATATTTTCGAATCGAGTTACTTCAGAACGTTATACTGCATTCTGTCCGCTAGATGGAGCTGACTATATAGGAATTCAATTATAAAAAAAAAATTAAAAATAAGGGGGGTTTGTGTTTCGGTCAGCTTGCACGAACGCTTCTAACATTCGGCCAACAAATCTTTTATTAATGGACCCCCTAAGTGTACATAAATCACAACAATAAATATCTCTTATTTGCTCCTTTTTTAGTCTTATAAATACACCATTATAAGCATTAGGTTATAAAAAAAAAATACCGGCTGATCAGTGGCTGTTATCAGTCAATCAGTCAGTCAGTTACCCGCCCCCCCCCCCCCCCGGTTGGTCATCCTGCCCTGCATTTACCCCATCTAGCTTGCAGGCGGGCAGCACTCCTACGGGGCACTTACCCCATCTAGGTTGCAGGCGGGCATCGCTCCTATGGGGCACTTACCCCATCTAGCTTGCAGGCGGGCATCGCTCCTATGGGGCACTTACACCATCTAGGTTGCAGAGGGGCATCGCTCCTATGGGGCACTTACCCCATCTACCTTGCAGGCGGGCATCGCTCCTATGGGGCACTTACACCATCTAGGTTGCAGACGGGCATCGCTCCTATGGGGCACTTACCCCATCTAGGTTGCAGGCGGGCAGCACTCCTACAGGGCACTTACACCATCTAGGTTGCAGGTGGGCAGCACTCCTACAGGGCACTTACACCATCTAGGTTGCAGGCGGGCAGCACTCCTACAGGGCACTTACACCATCTAGGTTACAGGCGGGCATCACTCCTATGGGGCACTTACACCATCTAGGCTGCAGACGGGCATCGCTCCTATGGTGCACTTTCACCATCTAGGCTGCAGACGGGCATCGCTCCTATGGGGCACTTACACCATCTAGGTTGCAGACGGGCATCGCTCCTATGGGGCACTTACACCATCTAGGCTGCAGACGGGCATCGCTCCTATGGGGCACTTACACCATCTAGGTTGCAGGCGGGCAGCACTCCTACAGGGCACTTACACCATCTAGGTTGCAGGCGGGCAGCACTCCTACAGGGCACTTACACCATCTAGGTTGCAGGCGGACAGCACTCCTACAGGGCACTTACACCATCTAGGTTACAGGCGGGCATCACTCCTATGGGGCACTTACACCATCTAGGCTGCAGACGGGCATCGCTCCTATGGGGCACTTACACCATCTAGGTTGCAGACGGGCATCGCTCCTATGGTGCACTTTCACCATCTAGGCTGCAGACGGGCATCGCTCCTATGGGGCACTTACACCATCTAGGTTGCAGACGGGCATCGCTCCTATGGGGCACTTACACCATCTAGGCTGCAGACGGGCATCGCTCCTATGGGGCACTTACACCATCTAGGTTGCAGGCGGGCAGCACTCCTACAGGGCACTTACACCATCTAGGTTGCAGGTGGGCAGCACTCCTACAGGGCACTTACCCCATCTAGGTTGCAGGCGGGCAGCGGCGCTCCTATGGGGCACTTACCCCATCTAGGTTGCAGGTGGACAGCGCTCCTACAGGCAGCTGCTTCTTTCGCGTCTCCTCTCCTCTGCATCATGGCGGCTTCTGCCATGCGTCTCCTCCCTACTCCTCCTCCTAGGCATCCAATAGGATCACCTGTTCTTTCAGCCAATCGGGTGACTGGTCTTCCTGATTGGCCGGGAGGAGGATCAGTGTGGCAGTGCTCTGCGCCCTGAGATCACCCTTTTTTTGAAGCCTATTAGAGCCTCTAGCTCTAATCACTTGCTTCAAAAAAAAAAAACACCCTCCCCCATTGGAATCTATGGTCCGGTGCCCTGCATGTGGATCAGGGGGCTGGACGCATGGGTGGGGGGCGTGCGCACCTAATGGATGGGCCGCCACTGCTGCTGATCCTAACAGAAACTCAGCGAGTTTGTAACTTCCTGTGCGCTCTGCAGCCTTAACTCAAGTATGGTTATCAGCCATGCCCGGGTCATCTCTGTGGACTACAGAACACCTCCGTGTATGTTAAAGAGAAGGTGAGAGATGGTCTGTAGTCCTCTCCAAGGCTCACTGCTGGGACAAGGTCTTTTGAGATCCAAGGCAAAATGCATTGATCCTTCATAGCAGCATAGGTTGTATGCCCTGCCCTTTTGTACTCCTCCTTCTGGTGAGGTGCCCAAAGCAGCTGCCTCTTCTGCCTACCCTTTGGCCTGGCTTTACCTAGGGTGACAACGCTGATGTAGAAATCTGAAATCCCTGAGGCTGCTCCTTGATCCATCATCTTGGATGTGATATCAGCAGCCCCAGCAGACTTAGAACTGTCACTCAAGTGACACTCTATAGTATTCCCCTTCGCCCCTCCCCTGGGGGGGGTGAAGGGAGGGTGGAGGAGATGGACCAGCACAGACAGCAATGAGACACTCTCAGAAGAAGAGAGGGCTATGGCATGCAAGGAGGGGGCTGGGCTAAGGGATTAATACTTCCTGGATTACTTACACTTTCTACTTTTTTCGAGGATCCTTTCAATCAATAAAAATGATTGAATAATTTTTTTGTGCTTTTATGAGCATTTTTTTATAATTGGTGACAGGTTTTCATGCTATCACCTACTGATGGACACCATTACCTTCGCAGTGTCTCCCATCCTGGGACAAGCGGAATCCCGCAAAACAAGAACAGCGATAAGAGCCGACTGTGTTCTCGCAGGTGTGGTGACACAGGCGCCCTGGATAGGTCCAACATTCATTTATATCTACAAAAGAAAAAGAATAAAATAGGGATATGCTACAAAAATATAGTTGAAGATTTACTACGTCTCACCTGTACATTCACACTGTAAATTTTAGCACATGAAAGCTACCAGAACCAGCTTTTTTCAAAGATCAGGAAAACCCACCAGCTCACAATGTTCTTCCTCACCCCCTGAGGAGCTCACATTCCTTTTCACCCCCTGAGGAGCTGACAATGTTCTTCCTCGCCCCCGAGGAGCTGACAATGTTCTTCCTATCCCCTGAGGAGCTTACAATGTTCTTCCTCACCCCTGAGGAGCTCACAATGTTCTTTCTCACTCTTAAGGAGCTCACAATGTTCTTCATCACCTCTGAGGAGCTCACATTCCTTTTCACCCCCTGAGGAGCTGACAATGTTCTTCCTCGCCCCCTGAGGAGCTGACAATGTTCTTCCTGTCCCCTGAGGAGCTGACAACGTTCTCCCTATTATTCCTCACCTGTGATGATCTCACAATGTTCTTCCTCACCCCTGAGGAGCTCACAATGTTCTTCCCACCTGTGAGGAGCTCACAATGTTCTTCCTCACCCCTGAGGAGCTCACAATGTTCTTTCTCACCCCTGAGGAGCTCACAATGTTCTTCCTCACCCCTGAGGAGCTCACAAAGTTCTTCCTCACCCCCGAGGAGCTCACAATGTTCTTCCTCACCCCTGAGGAGTTCACAATGTTCTTTCTCACCCCCTGAGGAGCTCACAATGTTCTTCTTCACACCTGAGGAGCTCACAATGTTCTTCCTCAACCCTGAGGAGCTCACAATGTTCTTCCTCACCCCTGAGGAGCTCACATTCCTTTTCAACCCCTGAGGAGCTGACAATGTTCTTCCTATCCCCTGAGGAGCTAACAACATTCTCCCTATTATTCCTTACCCGTGATGAGCTCACAATGTTCTTCCTAACCCATGAGGAGCTCACAATGTTCTTCCTCACCCCTGAGGAGCTGACAACGTTCTCCCTATTATTCCTCAACCGTGATGAGCTCACAATGTTCTTCCTCACCCCTGAGGAGCTCACAATGTTCTTCCCCACCTGTGAGGAGCTCACAATGTTCTTCCTCACCCCTGAGGAGCTCACAATATTCTTTCTCACCCCCTGAGGAGCTCACAATGTTCTTCCTCACACCTGAGGAGCTCACAATGTTCTTCCTCAACCCTGAGGAGCTCACAATGCGCTAGCCCGTTTCAAACAGCCTCCAGGGACAAGTTCAGCAGAACCAGTGTTTTTGAATTGTGGATAAAAATATACAAACTCCATGCAGATATCATTCTAAATGGGGGCACATACCATTGACTCCAGCTTTGATATAACACACTACTTAGACAACATGGCGATACTTATTAGATATTAATAAATATATTTTTAACATACAACTAATTTCTAGCTGATGAGAGTTAGATGATGGGTGTGCTAGGTGAGTGATCTGATCTTACCGATACACGTCCTCCTGAATGTGTCGTAGCGATAGCCAGCCTTGCAGTTACAACGATATGATCCGGGTACGTTGGTGCAGGTCTGCTCGGCAGAACAGTTGTGGGTCCCAGCGCTGCACTCATCAAAATCTGCAACAAAGAATATGAAGAATACTTAAACCAGATTCACACCCAATGCAATGTATGCACAAACCACACCCCCAAAACACCCCAATGAGCCCCAACACACCCCAATGGACTCCAAAAGATCTGCATTTTAGCGCAACATAGTACACAGATTAGCCCGGTAAACAAGTGAACAGAATCCTAGAGCTCCATCTGCTGGAAATGGAAATGATAGATATGAATGTGCAAATGACCTGCCTAAAATAAAGAAACATTATTCAATTCGACCAAATTCGGTCAATTCGAATCGAATTTGATTTTATTATTTTTGAAATTTGAATTTTGGAAGACAGTTATATTCCTTCTATTCTATTCTATTGTTTTTACTATTCTATTTTCTATTCTATTTTTACTCTACTCTTGTTTTCAAATTCGATCTCGTTTTCTAAATTGATTTGATTTTTGGTCAAAATTTCCTCATTTCGAATTCGTTACTATTTTCATTTGAAGATTTGGATACATTCAGATCTCCGAATAATGAAGAAATTGTCAGAATTTCGATCTGTAATGAAACAAATTGCACCGATCTATCCATAACCCCAGAAGGAGGAATATGGCTGGAGGGAGGTCTATTACCGTTTTATAATGTATTTATTTGTAGTGTTTGTTTTCTTCACTTTCAGACAGTTTGGAGCTTTGTAATAAAAGATGAAAATGATTTTGGAACTTTGTTGCAATGTTGGAATCTCTCAATCCTTTCTAGGATGTGTCCTTCCTATCTATCTATCTATCTATCTATCTATCTATCTATCTATCTATCTATCTATCTATCTATCTATCTATCTATCTATCTAGATATCTATCTATCTATCTATCTATCTATCTATGTCAGGAAGTTGGGAAGGGAGCTTTAGCTCTGGATATTGAAGGCCCCATATATCACACATTTTCGCTGATTTATTATAAAATTCCGACACTTAAAGTTTTTTATTTGGTTTTAGAGACGATTCTCCTTTAAGTTGATGTTCTTCAAAGTCACAAATAGCAGCAAGGAGCGCCGGAGACCCCCCAAGACCTCCATGGGGCCCCTTCGAAGGGAAGCCTCAGATTTCACACTAGAACTCCCATCATCCTCCTCACCGATGCACATGGTGCCGTTCCCGTTGGGTCGGTACCCGCGGTTGCAGTTGAGGTGTTTCCTCTGGCACACGAACGATCCCAGGGTGTTGACGCAGGTGAAGCCGGGCTTGCAGGGGGCGGGGCTCGCCACACATTCATTAATATCTGACAGAGAGAGAGAGAGGAAAATACAAAAATTCCAAGAAACGTTTTCTGAGATGGAAATACAGATTTCATATTGTGAGTCCTAAAATAACATCCTCCCCCAATCCTCCATCCTGGCACAAATCACCTCCCAAACTAGACATGTGCAATTTATTTCATTCCGAATTTGTTTTATAACGAATTTAGACAAATTTGTTAATTCGGAAATATCTGAATTAACGAAAACCTGTTTAACAAATTTTTCCGAATATTCGAAAATTCGTAAATTTGAACATTCGAAAAAACGTAAATTCGTAAATTCGTAAATTTGTAAAATCAAATATTTGAAAATTCGTAAATTTGTCAATTCGAAAATTCATAAATTCGTAAATTAGAAAATTCGGAAATTCTAAATTCTAAAATCCATAAATTCGAAAATCCGAAAATAAGAACAAAGATTGAAAAGAATGAAAATCCAAAAATTCGAAAGTCCGAAAATTCTAATAATACTAACTATTAAATTATAGGTATTGGAATTTCCTTTCAAATTTGGCTGTTAGTGAATGGAACGAATATTCGTAAATTCGTATATTCGAAAATTCGTAAATTTGTAAATTCGAATATTTGAAAATTCATAAATTTGTAAATTTGAATATTCAAAAATTCGTAAATTTGAATATTCAAAAATTCGTAAATTCGTAAATTAGAAAATTCGTAAATTTGAAAATTCGGAAATTCTAAATTCTAAAATCCAGAAATTCAAAAATCCGAAAATAAGAACAAAGATTCAAATGAATGAAAATCCGAAAATTCGAAAGCCCGAAAATTCTAATAATACTAACTATTACATTATAAGTATTGGAATTTCCTTTCAAATTTGGCTGAATGGAACAAATATTCATAAATTCGAATATTCGTAAATTCGTAAATTCGAAATTCAAAAATCCAGAAATTCGAAAATCCGAAAATAAGAACAAAGATTCAAAAGATCGAAAATCCGAAAATAAGAACAAAGATTCAAAAGATCGAAAATCCGAAAATTCGAAAGCCTGAAAACTCTAATAACCATTACTAACTATTAAATTATAGGTATTGGAATTTCCTTTCAAATTTGGCTGTTAGTGAATGTAACGAATACAAATTTATCCGAAGTTACGAATTATGTGAAGTAACGAATGCCGAATCTAAAAGAATGGAACGTAACAAATTAATAATATTAAATAACTATATTAATAATCATAATAAAAACTTTTTATTATTATTATTTATTATTAGTTTGTTCCGGATAAATTCGTATTCGTTACGCTCACTAACAGCCAAATTTGAAAGGAAATTCCAATACCTATAATTTAATAGTTAGTAATAGTTACAGTAATTATTAGTTAGCTATTATTTCAAATTTTCAGATTTTCGTTCTTTTGAATCTTCTTTCTTATTTTTGTATTCTCGAATTTTCGGATTTTCAAATTTTCCGAATGTTTTAATTTTCAAATTTACGAATTTACGAATTTTCGAATTTATGAATTTTCAAATTTACGCATTTTGGAATTTACAAATTTACGGATTTCGATCATAACAAATGACCCGGAAAAAAAAAAAATAAATGAATGAAACGAAAACGAAAATGAACGAATTTTTCGGCAGTGCACACGTCTATCCCGAATATCACTACTAGCACAAATCCTCTTCCCCCATCCCCCCTCTCAACACAAATCCCCCCAAATTTCCCCTCCTAGAACAATTCTTACTTCCTGTAGCCTCCAAAATCCCCCCTACCAACACAAATTCCCTCCCCCCAATCTCCTTGTGGTGCCCCTGCACCTCACATGATACCACAGTGCACAGGGCAGCTGCCCCTCTTGCTCACCCCTTGTTCTGGCCCTGCATCTAGCCCTCCCCCGCAGCCTGACTGTCCCTGGTCCCGCCCCTTTCATTAATTGGATTTCAGTTCTTTCAGTCATGGAGGCCTCATCATCACATGTGGGCGTTACCTATGCAAATACAGCCTGCCTAGGAACACCCACACCACTAGACTGACACCCACCCATTTTGATATTTGCATAACTCCTCCCACTACCTGCATCAGGATTGAGAGGAGTACTGAGGCTGGGAGGTTGTCAGGAAGCTATGTACAGCCCCCTGCCAGCCCCTCCCACCAGCCATGATCTGCCTGCATTGCATAGAGAAGCACAGAGACCCGGTGATGACATCACTAGGCCATATAATAAGGTATGTCAGAAGAATTTAAGCATTTTATTTAAAATTGTGATCAGCATGTTGATGAGGGGGGAGGGGGGAACCAAATATAAGCAAATTAATCTTCAGCGTATCTCGAGCCCAAAAATTTTTTTTTTCGGATGAAGTAAAGACGGGTTAGAACCTCATTCGGTTTTTATTACTCACTGGGGGATATTTACTGGAGAGTACAAAATCTGGTGCAGCTGTGCATGGGAGCCAATCAGCTTCTAACTTCAGCTTCTTCAATGAAGCTTTGACATAAAATCCTGGAAGCTGATTGGCTCCCATGCAGAGCTGCACCAGATTTAATAATGTTCAGTTTTAGTAAATCTCCCCCAATGTGTCTCTATGAGGGAGATCCACCGTCTCTATTGGTCACCAGGGCTGCTGTTAGAAACCACGGGGCCCCATACAGCCCACCTCACAGCCCCCCCCATAAACACAGTTTACTATGCATCAGTTTTGTATGAACACAGTGACGATCGGTACTGATCACTCATTGTGTTCATTCAAGAAAGGAAGGGGCTGATATATACGACATACCGGACCCTTCCCCCCACTCTCCATCGTGAAGAATTCCTATTGTGTGCTTGCAGCTTCCGGCAGGAAGGAGAGGATGGATGCGGCAGCATTGCAGGGGGTGGGGGGCACAAAGGGGGGGCCTGGGCAGTAGGGGGAAACATATGGTGCACAGGGAGGGTGATCGGTGTGGCATGGAGGGGGTGGGGGAGGGCAATTACTGGAACCAATCCCCTGTATGGCTCTCTCTGCAGCAGCTAAAAGCTGGTGGGGTGGAGAGGAAGGATGCCGGAAACACTGCGGGGGGGGGGGGCACACAGGGGGGCCTGGGCAGCAGGGGGAAACATATGGTGCACAGGGAGTGTGATTAGTGTGGCATGGAGGGGGTGGGGGAGGGCAATTACTGGAACCGATTCCCTGTATGGCTCTCTCTGCAGCACCTGAAAGCCGGTGTGGTGGAGAGGAAGGATGCCGGAAACACTGCGGGGGGGGGGGGGGGGGTCACACAGGGGGGCTGGGCAGCAGGGGGAAACATATGGTGCACAGAAAGGGTAATTGGTGTGGCATAAGGGGGGGATTACTGGAACCAATCCCCTGTATGGCTCTCTCTGCAGCAGCTGAAAGCTGGTGGGGTGGAGAGGAAGGATGCTGGAAGCACTGCGGGGGGGGGGCACACAGGGGGGCCTGGGCAGTAGGGGGAAGCATATGGTGCACAGGGAGGGTGATCGGTGTGGCATGAGGGGGTGGGGGGGCAATTACTGGAACCGATCCCCTGTATGGCTCTCTCTGCAGCACCTGAAAGCCGGTGGGGTGGAGAGAAAGGATGTAAACAAGGGGGGCACACAGGGGGGCCTGGGCAGCAGGGGGAAACATATGGTGCACAGGTAGGGTAATTGGAGTGGCATGGGGGGGAGATTACTGGAACCAATCCCCTGTATGGCTCCCTCTGCAGCAGCTAAAAGCTGGCAGGGGGGAGAGGAGAAGAATCCGGCTTTCAGCTGCTGCAGAGAGAGCCATACAGGGGACCGGTCCTAGTAATTGCCTCCCCCCACCCCCCATAGCACACCAATCACCCTCCCTGTGCACCATGTGTTTCCCCCTGCTGCCCAGGTACCCCCTGTGTGCCCCCCCACAGCATTGGTCACCCCCCCCTGCCCACATCTGATTCACCTCGCTGCCTGGGCCCCCCTGCTGGCTCGGGCCCCGTACAGGAGGAACAGTGGTACCCCTTTATCCACATCTTGATTGTCACTGAGGAAGAGATGGGAAATCTAAAAATGTTACATATATATCTCTGGGACAGGAAGTGAGGGGAACCTTCCAGCGGGGACACCTGTGCTGGTGACAACTAAGAAAGATTTCCTTTCACTTCCTTTTGTGACTCTGGGTCTGGAAGTGAAAGGAAAATCCCACCAAAGGGACACAGAAAGCAAAAAAAAAAAAATCACAAATCCATCCAAAAATATTACAAAAAAACTTTGTCTAGAGAAACGCCTTAAATTTGATCCATTTCTTCCTGAACCAGCCTGAAAGCCCACATTGTCATCCCTGTGCCCCCTGATTCTGAGGACTAAAGGTTACCTTGGCACACTCCCTCTTCCAACAAGAAGCCGGGCTGGCACATCACCTCTGGGACACAAACGAACGATCCATCCGTGTTGACGCAGCGTTCACTTTTAGCGCAATTGTGAGTGTTCAGGGCGCATTCATCCACATCTGCCAATACAATGCAAAAAATAAAAAGACAATTGTGATTTATAGCGAGTTTAAAGAGCCG
This sequence comes from Lithobates septentrionalis, assembly GCA_037952835.1. Classification (NCBI taxonomy): domain Eukaryota; kingdom Metazoa; phylum Chordata; class Amphibia; order Anura; family Ranidae; genus Lithobates; species Lithobates septentrionalis. The sequence continues at coordinate 99,425 of JBBDGP010004561.1, read as the reverse complement.
AAACAATTGTTCCCCCTCCCCATCCAATTAGACAGAACTGTTCTCTGCCCCCAAGAACCAGGGCGCCCCCTAGGCAGAGGCCTCAGTGGTAACACTGGTCTGATGGGGGCCACCTACCCTTCTCTGGGTTTGATGTAGGTTCTAGTTTTGGTGGGATCTTTATATCTGGTGGGATGAGCTGCTCTTCTCCGTTACAGCACAGGATCATCATATGGTTACAGGGGTAGCCCAGGTTCAGGTTGGACTCGCAGGAGTGACCCTCCTTCCTGATCTTCAGCCCCAGGGAGCAGCAATCGCAGCACAGCTGAAAAGCAAAGTACATCGGGGGTTAAAGGTGACAGAGTGCTCCCTTTGAATGCCATGCATGCAGGACCTTGGGGGGGCCCGGGGCAATTCAGGTTGGGGGAGCCCCTTATACACAGCGTTGGTTTACATTTACAGGGGCTTCACACATTTTTTTTAAAAATGCATGACGCAGAGTCTGGAGTTTTACAGATGATGGCCGGCAAAATATTACTTCCCAAGATACATTTAATAAAAGAAAATACTTTTTTTATTATACATTTTATATTATTTCATCATTTTTTTAATTATTATTTTATATATAATTTTTTTTATTTTTTTTATATCTTTTTTTATTATAAATCTTATATTATTTTATTTTTACTTATATTTTTGTATTATTTTATATATCTTTTTTTTTAATCCAACATGTTTTATATACATTTTTTATAATACATTTTATATTATTTCATCCTTATTTTTTAAAATTATTTTATATATCTTTTTTTATATTGTTTTATATATTTTTTATTATACATTTTATATTATTCAATATTTATTTATTTATTTTGTATTATTTTATATATAATTTTTTTAATGTTGTTTTATATAACTTTTTATTATACATTTTATATTATTTCATCATTATTTATTTTTTTATTATTTTATATATAATTTTTTTTGCTTTATTATGTGTATATATATATATATATATATATATATATATATATATATATATATATATATATATATATATATATATATATTATATTATTTCATCAGGATTTCTTTTTTATTATTTTATAAATATTTTTATATTGTTTTATAAAAAAAAAAATATTTTATGTTTTATATTTAATTTTTTTTATATTGTTTCATATAATTTTTATTATACATTTTATATTATTTATTTGTTTTATTTTATATATATATATATATATATATATATATATATATATATATATATATATATATATATATATATTATATAATTATAGTGTTCTATATAATTTTTTATTATACGTTTTATAATATATATATATATATATATATATATATATATATATATATATATATATATATATATATATATAAATAATAATTTTTTTTATTATTTTATAAATATTTTCTATATTGTTTTATAAAAAAAATAATATTATATGTTTTATATTGTATTATTATTATTATTTATTTTTATTATTTTATATATATTTTTTTATATTGTTTTATATAATTTTTATTATACGTTTTATATTATTTATTTGTTTTATTACATATTATTTTTTATATATATATATATATATATATATATATATATATATATATATATATATATTAATATATTTATATTGTTCTATATAATTTTTTATTATACGTTTTATAATATATATATATATATATATATATATATATATATATATATATATATATATATATATATATATATATATATAAATAATAATATATAATAAAATAAATAAATAATATAAAAAGTATAATAAAAATTATATAAAACAATATAAATAATAAAATATAAAATAATAAAAATATATATTTTTTTATTATTTTATATATATATATATATATATATATATATATTAATATTGTTTTATATAATTTTTGCATCATTTTTCTTTTAGAGGGCATAGGGTAATTGCTCCTTTTTCCCCCTTGAAAATCAGGCGCTGCATGCATGACTTGAATATTATCCACATGCTGCCAACTTTCCCATCCTAGGCTTACACGGGGTTAACTTTTTTCCCCCCAGGGTGGGCAGAGAAGAAAATGTTCCTTATGGAGTTCCCACACACATCACCCTTCTGTGACCCGAGTAAACATCCAGAAAGGAATCCAGATAAAAATATTATATCCGTCGGCCAACAACAACAACAGTAAATTAGGGTCTTGTGTGTATATATATATATATTTTTTATTTAAACTGACAGCATGCCTGAGAAATGGGGTGTCAGAGGGACGGGGAGGCTGGAGATCAGCAACTGCCAGAGATATACAAATCCTGAAAGAAATACGGGTGGGAAGGAATGCTTCACTTTCTGAAGTTTGGGAAAAAAGCACAACGGCCAACAACAATGGTAGACCAAGAGGAAGAAAAAAATAGATTTTCACTATACCACCAAATGTATGTGAACCCCTCAAAATGATGGAGTTCAAGTGTCTCCAGTGAAGGGTCCTGGTAATCCTGCATCATAGAAAGACATTGGAGACAATTGTGGTCTTCCAGCCTTGTGGTAACAGTTTGGTGAAGACCCTTTTCTGTTCCAGCATGACTGTGCCCCCCCCCTTGTACAAAGCCTAGTCCATAAAGACATGGTGTGACGAGCTTGGACCAGCCCCATAAAGACGTGGTTTAACGAGCTTGGGTCTGCTTTGTAAGGACATGGTTTAACCAATTTGGATCAGCCCCAAAGAGATATGGTTTGACCAGTTTTGACCAGCTACATAAAGACTTGGTTTGACTAGCTTTGGTTTGGACTAGTTACTTAAAGACATGCTTTGTCCAGTTTGGACCAGCCCCATAAAGACATTGTTTGACCAGTTTGGACCAGCTACATAAAGGCTCAGTTTGACCAGTTTGGATCAACCCCATAAAGACATGGTTTGACTAGTATAAACCAACTTCATAAAGGCATGGTTTGACCAGTTTGGACCAACTTCATAAAGACATGGCTTGAACAGTTTGGACCAGCCCCATAAAGACATAGTTTGGCGAACTTGGGCCTGCTTCAGAAGGACATGGTTTGATAAATTTTGACCAGCCCCAAAGAGACATGGCTTAACCATTTTTGACCAGCTCCATAAAGACTTGGTTTGACTTGGACCAGCTACTTAAATACATGATTTGACCAGTTTGGTGTGTAGGAACCTAGATGTCCTGCACAGAGCCCTGAACTCATCCCTACTGAGTACCCTTGGGATTTTTGAGACTGTGGTTCCCTTAACCAATAGATCCAACACTACCAAAGTCCTGAAGAAGGGGAGCCTCAATTCCCTGAGATGTGTTGACCATGTTTTAGGTTATACACTAATCTAGTAATAATAACTCTCCAACTGTCTAGAGTTTCCAACTGACTAGTGTTTCCAACTTGCTAGAGGTGTTCCTCACCTACAACCACAATCTTAACCCTACTGAACACCTTTGGGATGAATTGTAACGCCGACGGTGAGCCAGGTGTTCTCATCTAACATCAGTACCAACAGGCATAAAAGTGTAATGGTCAGTGGTCCACAAACCTTTGGTCAAGGAGTGTATATTTGTTTTCTTTATTTTAGCTGAGAGCACCTGATCGGAACCTAAACCGATAGACACTTCATAAAAACATACGATGATTTTGGAAAACTTTCAGAAGAAATGTAAAAAGCAAAGGTGCAATCACTTAGAACCCCCCCCTCCCCCCCACCAGCAGTTTAAATTCGTTGTCTGTTAAACTCTGATGGGTTAGTTACGGTACTTGAATGCATTGTATAGGGCAGGGGTCTCCAAACTTTCTAAACAAAGGGCCAGTTCACTGTCCTTCAGACTCTCTAAGAGCCGGAATGTGGCCATCGGTAGTAGAAAATGCTGTGGCATCAATGGGAGTATACAATGCTTTATCATTGGTATTAGTGGGAGGAATAGTGCCAATTGTTGGTCTCAAGGGAAGTCATAGTGCCCCATCATTGGTGTCAGTGGGAGGAATGGTGCTCCATTGTTGGTGTCAGTCTGAGGAACAGTCCCATCTATTAGGAGGTCTAATAGTGGCAATTGTTCATATCAGAGGAAGGAATAGTGCCCCATCATTGGTGTCAGTGGAAGGAATGGTGCCCCATTGTTGGTGTCCAAGGGCCAAATAAAGGTGAGGAAAGGGCCACAGTTTGGAGACCACTGGTATAGGACAATAAGATTCTAACCAAAAATCTAAATCCCGCAGCATCACAATTCAGCACCAGATGGCGCTCTTTGCTGAGCTATTTTATACATTTCTCTTTTATGTAATAGGAATATGACAGATATAAGTTAATAAATCTCACCTTAAAGTGCGATCGCTCACAAGGGTCATTCTCCATTGCTAAGCAGATTCCACCTTCCTTGGCGGCGATCATCCCGGCGATGCAGGTGTTCTCCTTGATGTAGGAGAGGCAGCATTGCCTCTGTGCCAGCCTGCAACACAACAGATAATAGTTATTATTATATTCCTATAACTCGGGGCTCATTCACATCTACAACAACTGCATGAATATCAAGTGACCGCGATATAGAACCTGGTACCGCTGCACAGCGGCTCTGATTGGTCCGTTTTGTGCTGTGATGTTATGGAGGTTTCAGGAGATCCAGATGTGTCACCAGGACAGGAAGTTACGAGGAAATCTCCCAAAGGGGGCATGACAAGGGATTTGTTTTCCTTTTAGAGGGATTTGCACTCACTTCCTGTTGTGTCACTGGAACAGGGAGTGATGAGAAATCTCCACAATGGGACACAGAAAACAAAACAAAAAAACTCACAGGTATTCTAAACCTTCTCTACACTATAGAACACCAAACAAAATAAAAGTGTGGGCTTTATATACATTCAAGGAATGAAACATTTGACACTAAGGGGTGTATTTTTATAAAAATGCAGTGAAACTGCTACTACATTATTTCTGTGTAAATGGGGGGAAAATCAAATGTTCTTAGGCTTTGTCCTCTATAGGTCGAATGCTTTTTATTAAAAAAAAAAAAATACAGAGTTGTTTGGGAAAATACTTTATGACTCGGGTATAAAAGATGCTTTGTTCTCCTGACTGCTGGACCACCACTCCACCTCTAACCTTTTCTTAAGAAAAGACACATAAAAACCCAAGGTGATGGTTAATGGCCATAGCAGCCTTTTATTAACAACATTATAAATAACATATAAACATGTGAACCTATAAACATATGTAACATATGAACATCCAGAATAGTCTGACAAATAGGAGTACCAAGGTCCTTATGGGAATCTACTTCTGGTACCTGCGTATACTGAAAATGTTTAGGCCTCCAGCCGCAACAAACACCGACTCAGAGACAAACAACTACTGGCAGATAACACCAACCATAAAAATGGGAGCTTCCCCGAGGACGGGTCCCAACCATAATAATGGAAGCCATACTGAGGATGGGTCCCAACCATAATAATGGGAGCCATACCGGGGGCGGATCCCAACCATAATAATGGAAGCCATACCGAGGACGGGTCCCAACCATAATAATGGGAGCCATACTGAGGACGGGTCCCAACCATAATAATGGAAGCCATACCGAGGACGGGTCCCAACCATAATAATGGGAGCCATACTGAGGACGGGTCCCAACCATAATAATGGGAGCCATACTGAGGACGGGTCCCCAACCATAATAATGGGAGCCATACCGAGGATGGGAGCTATACTGAGGACGGGTCCCAACCATAGTAATGGGAGCCATACCGAGGATGGGAGCTATACTGAGGATGGGTCCCAACCATAATAATGGGAGCCATACCGAGGATGGGTCCCAACCATAGTAATGGGAGATGCACCGAGGATGGGTCCCAACCATAATCATGGGAGCTGCACCGAGGACGGGTCCCAACCATAATAATGGGAGCCATACCGAGGACGGGTCCCAACCATAATAATGGGAGCCATACCGAGGACGGGTCCCAACCATAGTAATGGGAGCTATACTGAGGACGGGTCCCAACCACAGTAATGGGAGCCATACCGAGGATGGGAGCTATACTGAGGATGGGTCCCAACCATAATAATGGGAGCCATACCGAGGACGGGTCCCAACCATAATAATGGGAGCTATACTGAGGACGGGTCCCAACCATAATAATGGGAGCCATACTGAGGACGGGTCCCAACCATAATAATGGGAGCCGCACCGAGGACGGGTCCTAACCATAATAATGGGAGCCGCACCGAGGACGGGTCCCAACCATAATAATGGGAGCCATACCGAGGATGGGTCCCAACCATAGTAATGGGAGATGCACCGAGGATGGGTCCCAACCATAATCATGGGAGCTGCACCGAGGACGGGTCCCAACCATAATAATGGGAGCCGTACTGAGGACGGGTCCCAACCATAATAATGGGAGCCATACCGAGGACGGGTCCCAACCATAGTAATGGGAGCTATACTGAGGACGGGTCCCAACCACAGTAATGGGAGCCATACCGAGGATGGGAGCTATACTGAGGATGGGTCCCAACCATAATAATGGGAGCCATACCGAGGACGGGTCCCAACCATAATAATGGGAGCTATACTGAGGACGGGTCCCAACCATAATAATGGGAGCCATACTGAGGACGGGTCCCAACCATAATAATGGGAGCCGCACCGAGGACGGGTCCCAACCATAATAATGGGAGCCATACTGAGGACGGGTCCCAACCATAATAATGGGAGCCGCACCGAGGACGGGTCCCAACCATAATAATGGGAGCCGCACCGAGGACGGGTCCCAACCATAATATTGGGAGCCATACCGAGGATGGTTCCCAGCCACAATAATGGGAGCCGCACCGAGGATGGGACCCAACCATAATAATGGGAGCCGCACCGAGGACGGGTCCCACCCATAATAATGGGAGCCGTACTGAGGACGGGTCCCACCCATAATAATGGGAGCCGTACTGAGGACGGGTCCCACCCATAATAATGGGAGCCATACTGAGGACGGGTCCCACCCATAATAATGGGAGCCGTACTGAGGACGGGTCCCACCCATAATAATGGGAGCTGCACCGAGGACGGGTCCCAACCATAATAATGGGAGCCGCACCGAGGACGGGTCCCTACAAATGTACATATTTTTCCATAATCAATCCCATATAAGGACCTTTACCCTGCTGGCTGCCACGACAATGCCCCCAGAACACGGTCCACCTCAGACCCAAACCACCGGGGTGGGCCGTTGTCTCAAGCACGCTCTCCTCCGACTGAAGACCTGAGACCCTCCTACAGATAATCCCTTTCTGCAGCTCCACTTGCTACCGCCCACTCCACCAATCATATAAGTGCTTCTTTAATAATGTTAAACTGGCCAGAAACACCTTCCCTATACCAAACCCAATTAACCCCGTCATGCCGGCCGTACGTTCATTCTTTTTCTTTTCTGACTCCGAGCCTTTATGGCCACTAGATTCCTCTCCACTCCAAAAAAAGTAAAAAATCCAAAAAACTTTGGCCTTTAGTTATACTTTAAGTACCATCTTAGGCCCCATTCACAACATTGGGCGTTGCTCTACACACATCGGACGTCCCATTCATTTCAGTGCCCAATAAATGTCTAGAAGTATCTAATGCGCCTTTCAGAGCTTCAAGGTTGGCGTAGACCGCACATCTCCTTACTCCTAACCGCGACAATCTTTTTTGACATCTTGTTTTTTGAACGCATACAAAATTGCGAGGTTTTGAACGCATTTGTTTGCTGCTATAATGTGAATGACACCTAAAGGTATCATACATTGACACTGCGTTTCTGAATGTGAATTTCCACCGTGTACAGCCTACCCAATGCAGGATCATTCCAAGTGGAGGATTTCAAAAATATTTATGTTAGGCAAAAAAAAGCATTGGCAGGTCTCTGGTAATTGTGCGTTGGGTGGAGGTCTGCTCGGCTGCGGAGATAATCTCTGATCAGTGAGGTCCAATGAAAACAGAGCGGATACTTTGTATCGGATTCACTTCTCCTGTCATATCCTTTCATCAGCCAAACCTCAGCCGGACCATACCCCTCATACCCCTGGGGCCGCCCTTTGTGGGTTTTCAGGTCTTTATTTGACATGAAATTTAAAAGGAGCTCAAAGAAGGAGAGAGACAAAAGCTCCACCGGCTAATTGTAGTAAATTTATTAAAAGTGAATGAAAGGCAAACCTGGACTCACAAAGGTGTACTCCAAACAGCACTTATATTCCAAGCCAGCAGATGACAGCCTATCCACGGCCAGGCCGAGAGTGTCCTGCAAGCAGCCTTGTCCTGAATCAGCAACCAACTAGACACTGTACAGACTCTCAGGGCGGAAGCCAGGCATCTGGATGGCGTGATGACGTCACAAGCAACATGTTTTGGGGCAGTTGCTTCCTCTTTGTCAAGACAATAGGATGTGCAGCTGCATCAGACTATATATATATATATATATATATATATATATATATATATATATATATATATATATATATATATATATATATATATATACACACATAGACACTGTGGCCACCATGTCACCTGATGCAGCTGCACATCCTATTGCCAGGCATCCAGAGAGTGTTATAACATCATAAAGGGTGTGGCAATGCATTCCAGGGGGGCGGTACCTCTTAGTCAAGCCAATAGTATGTGGAGCTGAATCAGGCTGCATGGCAGCCGCGATATGTAAATAAATAGCCTGATGCAGCTCCATATTCTGTAGGCTTGCGTTAAGGGGTATCTCCACCCCTGTGACGTCATCATGCCCTCCAGATGCCTGGCAATTGGATGTGGAGTTGCATCAGGTGGCATGATGGCCACAGCATCTATATATATATATATATATATATATATATATATGTAGCCTGATGCATCTCCACACCCTGTTTGCTTGACAAAGGGGTCCCACCACCCTGAAATGCATTGCCACACAATCTGTGACATTATCACGCCCTCTGAATTCCTGGCAATAGGATGTGGAGCTGCATCAGGTGCCATGGTGGCCTTGGTGTATACATATATATATATATATATATATATAGCCTGATGCATTTCCACTTCCTATTGGCTTGACAAAGGGGTAGCACCACCCTGAAACGCATTGCCACACCCTCTGTGACATTATCATGCACTTTGGATGCCTGGCAATAGAATGTATACCTGCATCAGATGGCATGGTGGCCACAGTATATACAGTATATATATATATATATATATACATATATATAAAAATATATAGTGTGATGTATTTCCACATCCTACTGGCTTGTCAAAGGGGTTTCATTGCCACACCCTCTGATGTTATAGCACCCTCTGGATGCCTGGCAATAGGATGTGGAGCTGGTGGCCAAAGTATGTACATATGTAGCCTGATATAGCCTGATGGCTTGACAAAGGGGTACCACCACCCTGAAACGCGCTGCCACACCCTCTGTGACATCATCACACCCTCCGGAGGCCTGGCTTCCGCCCTGAGGACAAGAGGTCGCTTGCAGAATACAATCGGCCTGGCCGTGGAGAGGTTGCCATGAATGAATGAATGAATGAATGAATGATTTGTAAAGCGCTGCAAATGCGAACTGAATCGCCTCAAGGCGCTAGATGCATTCTCTGTAGTCAGCTTCTAGAAAAGGAAGGTCTTTAGTTTTTTCCTGAAGGCCTGGTGGTTTTCTTCCATGCGGATGTTGGTTGGGAGAGCGTTCCATAGTCGAGGTCCTTGGACTGCAAATCTACGTTCTCCCTTTGCTTTGTAGCGGTATTTGGGAATGATGAGGAGGTTTTGGTTAGCTGATCGAAGACTGCGATTCGGTGTGTAGTGTTTTATTTTTTCCCGGAGATATTGCGGAGCGTTTCCTTGTATGCATTTATGGGTGAGGCAGAGAGTCTTGAATGTGATCCGATTCCTCACAGTTAGCCAATGTAGGCTTTTTAGGGAGGGGGAGATGGATTCCCAGGGCTTTTTTCCTGTTAACAGTCTTGTCGCCGTGTTTTGGATGAGTTGCAAGCGCGCAAGCTGATATTGGGGTAGACCTACACTACCGTTCAAAAGTTTGGGGTCACATTGAAATGTCCTTATTTTTGAAGGAAAAGCACTGTACTTTTAAATGAAGCTAACTTTAAACTAGTCCTAACTTTAAACAAATATACTCTATACATTGCTAATGTGGTAAATGACTATTCTAACTGCAAATGTCTAGTTTTTGGTGCAATATCTACATAGGTGTATAGAGGCCCATTTCCAGCAACTATCACTCCAGTGTTCTAATGGTACAATGTGTTTGCTCATTGGCTCAGAAGGCTAATTGATGATTAGCAAACCCTTGTGCAATCATGTTCACACATCTAAAAACAGTCTAGCTCCTTCCAGAAGCTACAAAACTGACCTTCCTGTGAGCAGATTGAGTTTCTGGAGCATCACATTTGTGGGGTCAATTAAACGCTCAAAATGGCCAGAAAAAGAGAACTTTCATCTGAAACTCGACAGTCTATTCTTGTTCTTAGAAATGAAGGCTATTCCATGCGAGAAATTGCAAAGAAATTGAAGATTTCCTACAACGGTGTGTACTACTCCCTTCAGAGGACAGCACAAACAGGCTCTAACCAGAGTAGAAAAAGAAGTGGGAGGCCGCGTTGCACAACTAAGCAAGAAGATAAACACATTAGAGTCTCTAGTTTGAGAAACAGACGCCTCACAGGTCCCCAACTGGCATCTTCATTAAATAGTACCCGCAAAACACCAGTGTCAACATCTACAGTGAAGAGGCGGCTGCGGGATTTTGGGCTTCAGGGCAGAGTGGCAAAGAAAAAGCCATATCTGAGACTGGCCAATAAAAGAAAAAGATTAAGATGGGCAAAAGAACACAGACATTGGACAGAGGAAGACTGGAAAAAAGTGTTGTGGATGGATGAATCCAAGTTTGAGGTGTTTGGATCACAAAGAAGAACGTTTGTGAGACGCAGAACAAATGAAAAGATGCTGGAAGAATGCCTGACGCCATCTGTTAAGCATGGTGGAGGTAATGTGATGGTCTGGGGTTGCTTTGGTGCTGGTAAGGTGGGAGCTTTGTACAGGGTAAAAGCTAAGGAAGGCTATCACTCCATTTTGCAACGCCATGCCATACCCAGTGGACAGCGCTTGATTGGAGCCAATTTCATCCTACAACCGGACAATGACCCTAAACACACCTCCAAATTGTGCAAGAACTATTTACAGCAGAAGCAGGCAGCTGGTATTCTATCGGTAATGGAGTGGCCAGCACAGTCACCAGATCTGAACCCCATTGAGCTGTTGTGGGAGCAGCTTGACCGTATGGTACGCCAGAAGTGCCCATCCAACCATTCCAACTTGTGGGAGCTGCTTCTAGAAGCGTGGGGTGCAATTTCTCCAGCTTACCTCAATAAATTAACAGCTAGAATGCCAAAGGTGTGCAATGCTGTAATTGCTGCAAAAGGAGGATTCTTTGATGAAAGCAAAGTTTGATGTAAAAACAATGTTATTTCAAATACAAATCATTATTTCTAACCTTGTCAATGTCTTGACTCTATTTTCTATTCATTTCACAACGTATGGTGGTGAATAAGTGTGACTTTTCATGGAAAACACAAAATTGTTTGGGTGACCCCAAACTTTTGAACGGTAGTGTACGTAGAGCGAATTTGCGTAGTCGAGTCGGGAATTGATGATTGTTCCCACAACTGCCGCTTTGTCCTCTTCTGGGATGAAAAAAAGGAGAGAAAGGGGTAATGGTCTGGGGAAACCACTCTAGCACCTCCATCCCTAAATGCAACAGGAAAAGGGAAGGCAGCCCTGGGACTTTGAATGAGGTGGAAGAGATTGGGACATTTTCACAATAAGTGCAATAAAATTGTTTTATTAATCACAGAATGCTGTATGAAACATATGGGAACAGCAATAATTGTGCGTTACCCGGCATAATGGCCTTTTTAGTTCCAAGCATACGTAAAAATTTTTTACAATACATAACACTTAATTTGTACATCCATAAAAACACTAACATAAACATAATTGCACATACATGATGTAAATGGGTAAAATGCATAATATATAATACACATGCAGTAAATGACCATAATATGACCAGCTTCAAGCACCCAACAATATGGGCATACATATGGCATCGATAGTACCCTACGCGTTTCGCGAGTCTTATCTCGCTCATCAGGGGCCGATGCATGATTCATGCGTCACTCGGCTGGGCCAGGTCATCAATTACTGGGTGTCAAACAATGGCGGCATTGAGCAATGCCGGTTCGGGGGCTGAGGGGACGTGGCAACCGGAAACCGCAGCAGGAAAACCCAGGACGCACAGCACAAACTGCAGGAGGCATGTGGTCGGCGGTCAGACTATATCCATGACCATATCTAGAAAGAATATATATATAAATACGAATGCATGAGTCTAACGGACGTACAGAAAACAAACTAAGTATCAACAAGTAATCTCTAACCCTGGGAAATGACCAGGGAGGGTTGTATTGAAACTTAAAAAATAGAAATGTGTATATATATAGGATGAGGTAGGTTTCTAGTGTGGAATATGATAGGTGGTATAGAATTTGTCTTAATGACAGATAGTAGTGGGCTCAATGCCGCCATTGTTTGACACCCAGTGATTGATGACCTGGCCCAGCCGAGTGACGCATGAATCATGCATCGGCCCCTGATGAGCGAGATAAGACTATCGATGCCATGTGTATGCCCATATTGTTGGGTGCTTGAAGCTGGTCATATTATGGTCATTTACTGCATGTGTATTATATATTATGCATTTTACCCATTTACATCATGTATGTGCAATTATGTTTATGTTAGTGTTTTTATGGATGTACAAATTAAGTGTTATGTATTGTAAAAAATTTTTACGTATGCTTGGAACTAAAAAGGCCATTATGCCGGGTAACGCACAATTATTGCTGTTCCCATATGTTTCATACAGCATTCTGTGATTAATAAAACAATTTTATTGCACTTATTGTGAAAATGTCCCAATCTCTTCCACCTCATTCAAAGTCCCAGGGCTGCCTTCCCTTTTTCTTCTGGGATGAAGGGGATGAGTCTGCGAAGTTTGCCATCTGCCATCTGCTGGTTTGGAATATATCTGCTGTTTGGAGCCGATCTTTGTGCATATTTGCCCTTTTTTGATTGACTTTTAATACATGTACCACAAGTATTCGGTGGTGCTTTTGTCTCTTTCTTTGATATGGTCCCGAGAAGGAGGATATCCCATTCCTGCTCCAGAGGAGAGGTTGCTGACGCCGATAGTGTTAACCCCTTATGCTCCTGGCAGAGGCGCATAAGGGGCCTTTTTAAAGTATTTTTTGCACATATTTTTATAGTGTTTTGATACTTATTCGGAGGCTCTGCATCTCTTGCACAACTGATTGTCTGGGTTGTCTGGGTTTGCAGTTCACACCCACCAGGTTTAATCTGAATAAGAGGCTTTGTATCAAAGCCTTCCCTCACCTCCACCACCGCCGACCGCCATGTTTCTGTACGGCGGACCGCGCTGACCTTTAAAGCGGATTTTATGATCCAGTAAATCTTCTGGAATGACTTCATTGATGTATTCTGGCCGAATACTTTGTTTTCATTTGATTCGCGAAAATTTTCACAATCGTCTCTTTATGACTCACCTTGTTCCCTGTGAAAAGGGTCAACTCCGGGCGAGGTTTTTATTTAATGCGTAAATGGAATTTCATCTGAACGCCAAAAGATTTACTACTTCATCCAGATGTATGTTCAATGAAGAACATTTTTTAACCCTAAAAAAAAAAAAAAATCAACTATATGGTCAAAATTGGCCCTTTTGAATCCCCACCAGCTGTATGTAAACAAGCAGCCTTTTATCCCAGAGGTTTGTTCATTGACTATGTTTGGTCAATGATGTCACCCAGGATCTCCGGGGGCTTGTTTACATTACAGCCATGCCAGAGATTTGTCATTTAGTGACAGTAGTACAACAGGGAAATATCATTGGGAAGAGGGTCAAAGTGGTGGTGGTGAGACATCATTGGGAAGAGGGTCAACCTGGTGGCGGTGAGACATCATTGGGAAGAGGGTCAAAGTGGTGGCGGTGAAATATTGTCAGGAAGAGGGTCATCCAGGTGGCAGTGAAACATTGTTGAGAGGAGGGTCATCCTAGTGGCAGCAAAGCATCGTTGGGAAGAAGGTCATCCTAGTGGTGGTGAAACATCCTTGGGAAGAGGGTCATCCTGGTGGCAGAGAAATGTTGTTGGGATGAGGGTCTTCCTGGTGGCGCTGAAACATTGTTGGGAAAAGGGTCATCCTGGTGTCAGTGAATAAATACATTTTTTCGGACGAAAACGAAGTTCTGAAACAAAATATTCCAGTGTGCACATGTCCAATTGGTAATAGGTTCATCCTACTGGCAGAGAAACTTTGTTGAGAAGAGGGTCATCCTTGTGGTGGTGCAACATTGTTGGGAAGAGGGTCATCCTGGTGGAGGTGGAACGCCATTGGAGAGAGGGTCATCTAAGTGGCCGTAAAACATCATTGAGGGTCATCCCCGTTGTGATGAAGATGAAACATCATTGGGAAGAGAGTCATCCCCATGGTGATGAAACATCGTTGGGAAGAGAGTCATCCCCGTGGTGATGAAACATCGTTGGGAAGAGAGTCATCCCCGTGATGATGAAACATCGTTGGGAAGAGGGTCTTCCCCGTGGTGATGAAACATCGTTGGGAAGAGAGTCATCCCCATGGTGATGAAACATCGTTGGGAAGAGGGTCATCCCCGTGGTGATGAAACACTATTGAGAAGAGGGTCATCCTTGTGGTGGTGCAACATTGTTGGGAAGAGGGTCATCCTGGTGGAGGTGGAACGCCATTGGAGAGAGGGTCATCTAAGTGGCCGTAAAACATCATTGAGGGTCATCCCCGTGGTGATGAAGATGAAACATCATTGGGAAGAGAGTCATCCCCATGGTGATGAAACATCGTTGGGAAGAGAGTCATCCCCGTGGTGATGAAACATCGTTGGGAAGAGAGTCATCCCCGTGATGATGAAACATCGTTGGGAAGAGGGTCTTCCCCGTGGTGATGAAACATCGTTGGGAAGAGAGTCATCCCCATGGTGATGAAACATCGTTGGGAAGAGGGTCATCCCCGTGGTGATGAAACACTATTGAGAAGAGGGTCATCCTTGTGGTGGTGCAACATTGTTGGGAAGAGGGTCATCCTGGTGGAGGTGGAACGCCATTGGAGAGAGGGTCATCTAAGTGGCCGTAAAACATCATTGAGGGTCATCCCCGTGGTGATGAAGATGAAACATCATTGGGAAGAGAGTCATCCCCATGGTGATGAAACATCGTTGGGAAGAGAGTCATCCCCGTGGTGATGAAACATCGTTGGGAAGAGAGTCATCCCCGTGGTGATGAAACATCGTTGGGAAGAGGGTCTTCCCCGTGGTGATGAAACACTATTGAGAAGAGGGTCATCCTTGTGGTGGTGCAACATTGTTGGGAAGAGGGTCATCCTGGTGGAGGTGGAACGCCATTGGAGAGAGGGTCATCTAAGTGGCCGTAAAACATCATTGAGGGTCATCCCCGTGGTGATGAAGATGAAACATCATTGGGAAGAGAGTCATCCCCATGGTGATGAAACATCGTTGGGAAGAGAGTCATCCCCGTGGTGATGAAACATCGTTGGGAAGAGAGTCATCCCCGTGGTGATGAAACATCGTTGGGAAGAGGGTCTTCCCCGTGGTGATGAAACATCGTTGGGAAGAGAGTCATCCCCATGGTGATGAAACATCGTTGGGAAGAGGGTCATCCCCGTGGTGATGAAACACTATTGGGAAGAGGGTCATCCCCGTGGTGATGAAACACTATTGGGAAGAGGGTCGTCCCCGTGGTGATGAAACATCGTTGGGAAGAGGGTCATCCCCGTGGTGATGAAACACTATTGAGAAGAGGGTCATCCTTGTGGTGGTGCAACATTGTTGGGAAGAGGGTCATCCTGGTGGAGGTGGAACGCCATTGGAGAGAGGGTCATCTAAGTGGCCGTAAAACATCATTGAGGGTCATCCCCGTGGTGATGAAGATGAAACATCATTGGGAAGAGAGTCATCCCCATGGTGATGAAACATCGTTGGGAAGAGAGTCATCCCCGTGGTGATGAAACATCGTTGGGAAGAGAGTCATCCCCGTGATGATGAAACATCGTTGGGAAGAGGGTCTTCCCCTTGGTGATGAAACATCGTTGGGAAGAGAGTCATCCCCATGGTGATGAAACATCGTTGGGAAGAGGGTCATCCCCGTGGTGATGAAACACTATTGAGAAGAGGGTCATCCTTGTGGTGGTGCAACATTGTTGGGAAGAGGGTCATCCTGGTGGAGGTGGAACGCCATTGGAGAGAGGGTCATCTAAGTGGCCGTAAAACATCATTGAGGGTCATCCCCGTGGTGATGAAGATGAAACATCGTTGGGAAGAGAGTCATCCCCGTGGTGATGAAACATCGTTGGGAAGAGAGTCATCCCCGTGGTGATGAAACATCGTTGGGAAGAGGGTCTTCCCCGTGGTGATGAAACATCGTTGGGAAGAGAGTCATCCCCATGGTGATGAAACATCGTTGGGAAGAGGGTCATCCCCGTGGTGATGAAACACTATTGGGAAGAGGGTCGTCCCCGTGGTGATGAAACATCTTTGGGAAGAGGGTCGTCCCCGTGGTGATGAAACATCTTTGGGAAGAGGGTCATCCCCGTGGTGATGAAACACTATTGGGAAGAGGGTCGTCCCCGTGGTGGTGAAACATCGTTGGTAAGAGGGTTATCCTGGAGTGGGGAAACATCCTCAAGTGGCTGGACAACATAATTGATGATGAATTTACATTGGGGACATCACTTTCCTTTATTTTTTTAACACTTTGTGGAAAGGGTAATTGCGCAAATATACCTCTGTACCATTTCATTTGGGAAGGGGCAGATATCTGGGGAAGCCCCTTCTCCCAAGGGGGGCTTCTAGAATAGATTCCTATAAGATACTCCCACATTAGGGTACTAAATGTAGGGAAAGGGCCCTTGTCCCCTCAATTTGCAAGTGGTGTGGGGGGTTGGCTGTTTCCAATCCCTCACCTCTCTATCCAGATAGAAGAAAAGTCTTTATTTATACTCATTGCTCTGGGGGAGTCACACGGTTCCTACACAGCTGTACGAGCGATGATTAGGCGGATGACATCACAGCGCGGTGATTGGATTTGGCTCCCGTCAGTGGAAGTCTCACATTGGACTTAGAATGAATTTTGGCTTCTTCTTCCAAAGAACAAAAGAACTTCCGATCTGTCTGAGCTCCTTATACCGAAGAGCTCCCAAAATGATGAACTCATCGCCCCACCCTCCACTGCCACATTTTCTGTGACTTCTCCGTCTTCTAATGTCAGAGCGGAACTCCGGCCTCCTCTTCAGTCTTGCACAGTTGTAGCGGCTCCTCTCCTGGACAGAAATGTCTTCCTCTGTTTTCACTGCACACTGTGAGCTTCTCACAATGTGCATTAGAAGCTGCAGCAAGTCAGATAGAGCCCCGCCCTCATTTCCTGGCTGGAGGATGTCCACCATCATCTAGCCCTATCTTCCTCAATCTGACTGTCCCTGGCCTGCCCTTTCATTAATTGGATTTCAGCTCTTCCAATCATGGAGGCTCAGCATCACAGGCAGGTATTATCATGCAAATACAACCTCCCTAGGAGTGCCCACTTCTCCAGACTGACACCCATGCATCAAGACATTTTGATATTTACATAACTCCTCCCACTGCTTACATCACGACTGAGAATCTCCCCCACCAGTCCAGATTGAGGGCAAAACACATCAACGGTGGACAACATCAAGAATGGAAGGCTGCACACCAACGATGTCACCAGCCCATACAACCCACTCTGCAAATCCCACCTGGAGACCACGCTTCGCAGAAGGGATTCCCTACCTATTCCTAAAGTGCCTTGAAAAAGTATTCACACCCCTTGAAATTTTCCACATTTTGTCATGTTACAAGCAAAAACGTAAATGTATTTTATTGGGATATTATGTGATAGACCAACACAAAGTGACACATAATTGTGAAGTGGAAGGAAAATGATAAATGGTTTTCAACATTTTTTACAAATAAATATGTGAAAAGTGTGGGGGGCAATTGTATTCAGCCCCCTTTACTCTGATACCCCTAACTAATATCTAGTGGAACCAATTGCCTTCAGAAGTCACCTAATTAGTAAATAGAGTCCACCTGTGTGTCATTTAATCTCAGTATAAATACAGCTGTTCTGTGAAGCCCTCAGAGGTTTGTTAGAGACCCTTAGTGAACAAACAGCATCATGAAGGCCAAGGAACACACCAGACAGGTCAGGGATAAAGGTGAGGAGAAGTATAATGCAGGGTTAGGTTATAAAAAAATGTCCCAAGCTTTGAACATCTCACGGAGCTCTGTTCAATCCATCATCGGAAAAAGGAAAGAGTATGGCACAACTGCAACCCTACCAAGACATGGCCGTCCACCTAAACTGACCGGCCGGGCAAGGAGAGCATTCATCAGAGAAGAGCCAAGAGGTCCATGGTAACTCTGGAGGAGCTGCAGAGATCCACAGCTCAGGTGGGAGAATCTGTCCACAGGACAACTATTAGTCGTGTTCTCCACAAATCTGCCCTTTATGGAAGAGTGACAAGAAGAAAGACATTAGAGAAAGAAAGTCATAAGAAGTCCTGTTTGTAGTTTGTGAGAAGCCATGTGGAGGACACAGCAAACATGTGGAAGAAGGTGATCTGGTCACATGAGACCAAAATTCAACTTTATGGCCTAAAAGTAAAACGCTATGTGTGGGGAAAACTAACACTGCACATCACCCTGAACACACCATCCCCACCGTGAAACATGGTGGTGGCAGCATCATGTGGTGGGGATGGTTTTCTTCAGCAGGGACAGGGAAGCTGGTCAGAGTTGATGGGAAGATGGATGGAGACAAAAACAGGACAATCTTAGAAGGAAAACTTGGTAGAGTCTGCAAAAGACTTGAGACTGGGGGGGAGGTTCACCTTCCAGCAGGACAACGACCCGAAACATCCAGCCAGAGCTACAATGGAATGGTTTAGATCAAAGCATATTCATGTGTTAGAATGGCCCAGTCACAGTCCAGACCTAAATCACATTGAGAATCTGTGGCAAGACTTGAAAATTGCTGTTCACAGACGCTCTCCATCCAATCTGACAGAGCTTGAGATATTTTACAAAGAAGAATGGGCAGAAATGTCCCTCTCTAGATGTGCAAAGCTGGTAGAGACACCCCCAAAAAGACTTGCAGCTGTAATTGCAGAGAAAGGGGGTTCTACAAAGTATTGACTCCGGGGGGCGCCATACAAATGCCACCCCACACTTTTCACATATTTATTTGTATCATTTATCATTTTCCTTCCACTTCACAATTATGTGACACTTTGTGTTGGTCTATCACATAAAACCCCAATAAAATACATTTACATTTTTGGTTGTAACATGACAAAATGTGGAGAATTTCAATGGGGTATGAATACTTTTTCAAGGCACGGTATGAAATGATTCATAAAGTTATATATTCCTTCCAGTTCTGCTACTGGACTCTCCTCTCCTGAAATACTCTGCACTGCTGGGGGACTCTGCTCCTTCCTCTCTCCATCCAGGTAGGACAATCGTCCTCCTTAGCTGATCTCCGATCCTCCATCCATCTCTGTCCGGACTTCCTATTCAGGATTATTATTGTCTGTATCCTCCATGAGAACATCTGCATTTCATTGAACGGATCGCAGTGATTCAGCTGTTAGGTAGTCCCGAGGGAGCGATCCGTCTTACATCAGGACAGCATGGAGAACGAACCTTTCCATGTTCAATGTCACATCCTACACTGACAGCGTCATAAGCTAAATATGTGACCCGTCATTTGTCCCCGAAGATCGCAGAGAAGGACGAATATGAGGAATAAGAAACTGAGCTCAAATAAAAATTCTGCAGGTTTGTCCTAAATATTTGGTCTCTTCACACCTTGTGTGACTTGACTGACTTGACACCTTGACTGACTTCTCATGAGGCCCGCAGGCAATGGATGATGGGGCCCCCTGTGTCCCCACCCACATTTGGGGCATACCTACACAACCCCTTTAGAGTAACTTCAAACCAGGCATGAAACTTTACTGAAGCTTCCAGAAACACTGTTGGCCAGCACAGCAGTCCAGAGTCCAGTCCTAACTAATTAAGTCCATCCAGCAAGGGTCCAGTGATGGTAGGTTCCTAGTCCAGGGAGAATCCCAGCAGGGTGACCAGGAGGGGGCCACAAGCTTCAGTGGGGGTGAAAGTGAGAGGGGAGAGAGAGAGAGGTGGTGGGGGTGAGAGAAGGGGTGAGGCAAAGAGAGACAGAGAGGGGCAGTTGGGAGGTGAGAGAGAGAGGGGGTGACAAAGAGAGAGAGAGAGAGAAGTGAAGGGGAAGTGAAGGGGGAGGTATGGTGAGGAGAGAGTTGAGAGAGAAGAGAGGGGGATGAGAGAGAGAGAGAGAGAGAGAGGGGGGGGGGGTGGAGAGAGAGAGAGAGAGAAAGAAAGAGGGTGGGAGAGAGAAAGAGTTGAGAGAGAGAAAGAGGGATAAGTGAGAGAGAGAGAGAGAGAGAGAGAGAGAGAGAGGGGGGTAAGAGAGAGAGGTGGTGAGGGAGAGGGGGGGGGGTTGAGAGAGAGGGGGGATGAGAGCGAGAGAAAGGGGTGGGAGAGAGAGTGAGGGTGAGAGAAAGAGAGAGAGGGGGTGAGAGAGAGAGAGAGGAGAGAGAGAGAGAGAGAGAGAGAGGGGTAAGAGAGAGAGTGGTGAGGGAGAGAGGGGGGTTGAGAGAGAGGGCGGCATGAGAGCGAGAGAAAGGGGTGGGAGAGAGAGTGAGGGTGAGAGAAAGAGAGAGAGGGGGTGAGAGAGAGAGAGAGAGAAAGAGATGAGAGAGAGAGAGAGGGGGGTGAGAGAGAGAGGGGGTGAGGGAGAGAGGGGGTGAGAGAGAAAGGGGGATGAGGGGGAGAGAGGGGAGAGAGAGAGAGAGATAGAGAGAAAGGGGAGAGAGAGAGAAAGAGAGAGAGAGTTGGGATGAAAGAGAGAGGAGAGTGAGAGAGGGGGTTGAGAGAGAGAGAGAGAAGGGGGAGGGAGAGAGAGAGGAGAGAGAGAGAGAGGGGGTTAGAGAGAGAGGGGGGGGGGGGGTGAGAGAGAGGGGGGTGAAAGAAAGAATGACTGCAAGAACATGTTTTGCTGGCAGTCCAGTTTGTTAGGAAAATGTGGAACAGCTATAACATAAGGAAGTTACCTTTAGTGTATCTTATTGCATTCCTGTATCTGTAAATTTTATTAAGCAGCATTTTTGTTTAATAAATGAAATTAGTATACTACCGGTCATTTCTTTGGTTTTACTGCAAGAATTAAGCAATCAGCAAGAATTGGCCAAAAAAAAAAAAAAAAGAGGAGGTAAACCACTTCATGCTTGGGAAATTGCAAGCAAGTCCTAAGGAAGTCCAAAGGAAGTCACAAGGAAGTTGCAAGGAAGTCCCAAATAAGTCACTAGGAAATTGCAAGAGAGTCACAAGGAAATCACAAGCAAGGCATAAGGAAGTCCCAAGGAAGTCATAAGGAAATTGCAAGCAAGTCACAAGCAAGTCCCAAGGAAGTCGGTGGAGGAATTCCCAGGGCCCAGTGCAACCTTTGCGACCCCGGTAGTTACGCCACTAGGAGCTCTGTAGTTCCTATGACACTGCCTTCTCAGGGCTCTCACCATCATTATCGATTACAATCGAGCGGGCCCTACTTTGTGGCCTACTCTGTGGCCAGGGAGTCTTAGGACTCCCTGGCCAATCAGGTCTCAGGACGCGCTTTCTGATTGGCTGGGAGGAGAAGCAGGAAGACATTAGCGAATACTAATCTGCTAATGTCACACAACTGGGTGGGCTCAGGGCACAGTGCTCTGTGCCCCGAACTCCCACCCGTTTTTGAAGCCAATTAGTGCCTCAGGCTCTAATACGTGCTTAAAAAAAAACAACCCATTGAAATACATGCGTCCAGCACCCTGCATGTAGATTAGGGTCCAGGCGCATGGATTGGGGGGGCGGTGCCTCTGCACCCCGTATGGATGGCCCGCCACTGCCTGTACTTGGTGTAAAATAAAAGGTATCGGTGCAACCCTAGTACAGACCTATTAACATCAATGGGTGCTTTTAGATCAGTAAAGCCTGAATGGCAAAAAATAAAATGGGGTTTTTGGTGTCCGTGGGTGAGAGCCCGGATTCTGTGTGTAGGACAGGAAGGTCCCGGACTTAGGACATTTCTATTCGTTACATTGTAATAAACATTTTAGTCTTTTAAATCCGTATCATTGAAAACAGACGCCGCGTTGACTTCATTAGGAAGGGCTTCACTTTCGCCGATCTTACGCTCGCCGCCGGGGTCGTAAACTCCATTTTACAAACAAAGGGCCTCTGTTAAAATTTGCATAGTTGGGGGAGTGGGGGGGGGGGGTTGAAGGAATAATTGAACACAACTGGTGACACGCCCAGAGCCTTCGGCTTCCACGGCACTCCGCCGGCACACAGGAGGAAATCCGATTAGCCGGAAAGTTTTGGAAAATTTCTAACTGAATTTTGTGCTTTCCATTCGCTCACGTTGGAGGTCGTAAAAAATCCCGTGCTGGTTCTGGGTTGTATTGAAATTCCAGCTCAGAGCGTAAAAAAAAATTGTTTATAAGAGATCCCGGCGTTATAACGTGGAACGAGCGCCTGCGGATGAGGGAAAAAAATAAGAAAATGGAATTGTTTGGTTCCTGGACGATCGGAACGCGCTGTAAATTCTTTCTGTGATAAACTGTCTGCGGCACAAAACTCAGAAACAGCTGTGGAGAGTCTCTGAGGAATATCGAAGGAAAAAACGAGAGCGGCGCGGCTAGAAATAACAAGCGAACGACTGAAAGCTGAAATTGAAACGCCCTTTAGCCCAGCTATGTATTTCATTAAAAATATTTCTTCTATGTGAAGTCAGCTATTAACGAGAAGACTGTGACATTGAGTGCACTTCTCTATATACAGTATATATATATATATATAAATGAAAAAGAGTGCGAACACTTGCTTCAATATGTGGCATTGGACGCTTTAAATGCCAATCACAGCCCCTCCCACTAAATAAAATGGTCACCTTACAGTCCTGGTCACACGTTGTGTTTGCTTCACTTCAAAAATGATCCCCCATGTCACTTTCTTGGCGCTTCAAAGCGTCTCCAAAGCCTCCATAGAAGTCTATGACAACGCTCACTTACAGCACCTGCTGCATTTCAGAGGCATTTATTCAGAGTTAGCTTTGCTTTGCTTTGAAGGTATTGCAGGTATGAGATATCCCAGGATGCACTGGGAAACCAACAAGCCAACCAGAAAGATGTCATCATCATCATCATCATCATCATCATCAGTCACTTCCGGTTCATGTGTATATATTCTGGGAGTGTCTGGTGCAGACGTCACATCTGGGGTGCAGCGAGGAGCAGCGGGAAGGTGAGAGGGGTCAGGACTGGAGAGGAGCAACTAGCAGACGGCAGACATGGTGTGCAACATGGGAGCACTATAGCAGAAGGTGAGAGGGGACCTAAAACAGAGGAGTGAGTAGCAGAGGATTGGCAAAGTGGGTGGATCAGAGCAGGAGAAACTAGCAATGGCATGTGGTGAGCAGATTGGGAGCAATATAGCGGGAGGTGAGCAGGTACTGGAGAGAGAGAGGAGGAGAGAGAGGAGGATCAGCAAACCAGAGGACCAACAGAGCTGGGGGTTACTACTGAGTGGGGGATCAGCAGAGCTGGGTGTTACTACTGAGTGGGGGATCAGCAGAGCTGGGGTTACTACTGAGTGGGGGATCAGCAGAGCTGGGGGTTACTACTGAGCGGGGGATCAGCAGAGCTGGGGGTTACTACTAATTGGGGGAACAGCAGAGCTGGGGGTTAATACTAAGCAGGGGATCAGCAGAGCTGGGGGTTACTACTGAGTGGGGGATCAGCAGAGCTGGGGGTTACTACCGAGTGGGGGGATCAGCAGAGTTGGGGGTTACTACTGAGTAGGGGATCAGCAGAGCTGGGGGTTACTACTGAGTATGAACGTGGCGCTCACCGTCACATGTCATAGTATTTATGTGGCGGCCACCTTCACATGTCATAGTACAAACGTGGCGCCCACCATCACTTGTCATGATATGAATGTGGGCAGTTTACCGCTTTCATAATTTAATAGGCAATTCCCCAGTAAAAAAAATCTCCTGCCTCTCTCTCTCTGCCGCTCACATCTGCCGCACATTGGATGCCATGTTAATGGAGGTTTTAGCCCGATGTCCCAATCTTCATGCACCAGAACCGTCTCCCGCCACCTCCCACAGATCTACAACAATGTAACCCATAAGCCAGACATTGTGGGGATGGGAAGGTAACAAAGTATCTCTTTATGGTCTGCGCTATAAATCTTACCACGGCTTACATGTCTGGACATAAAACATCAATTATAGCGTCGCCCGCCTTATTCTGATTTATGAACCTCCCTGAAAAGCACGCAGTCTGCCAGGTGATACGTGTAGCACCTTCTAGGTAGGTAGGTGCTAGAGGTAGGATTTTTTGCAGCACAGGTAAATCTAGGCAGGCCTTTTTGCTTTGATCTCCTCTGGGCTGTTGGTGACTCACAGGCAGCATCACTGAGACCTCCGTCTTCTTTCTAGAGTTTGCTAAAATGTTCTGGAAAGAGAGGAGGAGCGATGGGGAGGCATGACTGAGAGGACTGGGGAGGCACGACTGAGAGGACTGGGGAGGCATGACTGAGAGGACAGGGGAGGCACGACTGAGAGGACTGGGGAGGCATGACTGAGAGGACTGGGGAGGCATGACTGAGAGGACAGGGGAGGCACGACTGAGAGGACTGGGGAGGCATGACTGAGAGGACTGGGGAGACATGACTGAGAGGACTGAGGAGACATGACTGAGAGGACTGGGGAGACATGACTGAGAGGACTGGGGAGACATGACTGAGAGGACTGGGGAGACATGACTGAGAGGACCGGGGAGACATGACTGAGAGGACTGGGGAGACATGACTGAGAGGACTGGGGAGACATGACTGAGAGGACTGGGGAGACATGACTGAGAGGACTGGGGAGACATGACTGAGAGGACTGGAGAGACATGACTGAGAGGACTGGGGAGACATGACTGAGAGGACTGGGGAGACATAACTGAGAGGACTGGGGAGGCATGACTGAGAGGACTGGGGAGGCATAACTGAGAGGACTGGAGAGACATGACTGAGAGGACTGGGGAGACATGACTGAGAGGTCTGGGGAGACATTACTGAGAGGAATGGGGAGACATGACTGAGAGGACTGGGGAGACACGCCTGAGAGGACTGGGGAGACATGACTGAGAGGACTGGGGAGACATGACTGAGAGGACTGGGGAGACATAACTGAGAGGACTGGGGAGGCATGACTGAGAGGACTGGGGAGACATGACTGAGAGGACTGGGGAGGCATGACTGAGAGGACTGGGAAGACATGACTGAGAGGACTGGGGAGACATGACTGAGAGGACTGGGGAGACATGACTGAGAGGACTGGGGAGACATGACTGAGAGGACTGGGGAGACATGACTGAGAGGACTGGGGAGGCACACCTGAGAGGACTGGGGAGGCATGACTGAGAGGACTGGGGAGACACGACTGAGAGGACTGGGGAGACATGACTGAGAGGACTGGGGAGACATGACTGAGAGGACTGGGGAGGCACACCTGAGAGGACTGGGGAGGCATGACTGAGAGGACTGGGGAGACATGACTGAGAGTACTGGGGAGACATAACTGAGAGGACTGGGGAGACACGACTGAAGGGACTGGGGAGACATGACTGAGAGGACTGGGGAGGCACGCCTGAGAGGACTGGGGAGACATGACTGAGAGGACTGGGGAGACACGCCTGAGAGGACTGGGGAGACATGACTGAGAGGACTGGGGAGACATGACTGAGAGGACTGGGGAGACATAACTGAGAGGACTGGGGAGGCATGACTGAGAGGACTGGGGAGACATGACTGAGAGGACTGGGGAGGCATGACTGAGAGGACTGGGAAGACATGACTGAGAGGACTGGGGAGACATGACTGAGAGGACTGGGGAGACATGACTGAGAGGACTGGGGAGACATGACTGAGAGGACTGGGGAGACATGACTGAGAGGACTGGGGAGGCACACCTGAGAGGACTGGGGAGGCATGACTGAGAGGACTGGGGAGACACGACTGAGAGGACTGGGGAGACATGACTGAGAGGACTGGGGAGACATGACTGAGAGGACTGGGGAGGCACACCTGAGAGGACTGGGGAGGCATGACTGAGAGGACTGGGGAGACATGACTGAGAGTACTGGGGAGACATAACTGAGAGGACTGGGGAGACACGACTGAGAGGACTGGGGAGACATGACTGAGAGGACTGGGGAGGCACGCCTGAGAGGACTGGGGAGACATGACTGAGAGGACTGGGGAGACATGACTGAGAGGACTGGGGAGGCATGACTGAGAGGACTGGGGAGACATGACTGAGAGGACTGGGGAGACATGACTGAGAGGACTGGGGAAGCATGACTGAGAGGACTGGGGAGACATGACTGAGAGGACTGGGGAGACATGACTGAGAGGACTGGGGAGACATGACTGAGAGGACTGGGGAGACATGACTGAGAGGACTGGGGAGACATGACTGAGAGGACTGGGGAGACACGACTGAGAGGACTGGGGAGACATGACTGAGAGGACTGGGGAGACATGACTGAGAGGACTGGGGAGGCATGACTGAGAGGACTGGGGAGACATGACTGAGAGGACTGGGGAGGCATGACTGAGAGGACTGGGGAGACATGACTGAGAGGACTGGGGAGACATGACTGAGAGGACTGGGGAGGCACACCTGAGAGGACTGGGGAGGCATGACTGAGAGGACTGGGGAGACACGACTGAGAGGACTGGGGAGACATGACTGAGAGGACTGGGGAGACATGACTGAGAGGACTGGGGAGGCACACCTGAGAGGACTGGGGAGGCATGACTGAGAGGACTGGGGAGACATGACTGAGAGGACTGGGGAGACATGACTGAGAGGACTGGGGAGACATGACTGAGAGGACTGGGGAGGCATGACTGAGAGGACTGGGGAGACATGACTGAGAGGACTGTGGAGACATGACTGAGAGGACTGTGGAGACATGACTGAGAGGACTGGGGAGACACGCCTGAGAGGACTGGGGAGACATGACTGAGAGGACTGGGGAGGCACGCCTGAGAGGACTGGGGAGGCACGCCTGAGAGGACTGGGGAGACATGACTGAGAGGACTGGGGAGACATGACTGAGAGGACTGGGGAGACATGACTGAGAGGACTGGGGAGACATGACTGAGAGGACTGGGGAGACATGACTGAGAGGACTGGGGAGGCACGCCTGAGAGGACTGGGGAGACATGACTGAGAGGACTGGGGAGGCACGCCTGAGAGGACTGGGGAGACATGACTGAGAGGACTGGGGAGACATGACTGAGAGGACTGGGGAGGCACGCCTGAGAGGACTGGGGAGGCACGCCTGAGAGGACTGGGGAGACATGACTGAGAGACCTGGGGAGACATGACTGAGAGGACTGGGGAGACATGACTGAGAGGACTGGGGAGGCACGCCTGAGAGGACTAGGGAGACATGACTGAGAGGACTGGGGAGACATGACTGAGAGGACTGGGGAGGCATGACTGAGAGGACTGAGGAGACATGACTGAGAGGACTGGGGAGACATGACTGAGAGGACTGGGGAGACATGACTGAGAGGACTGGGGAGGCATGACTGAGAGGACTGAGGAGACATGACTGAGAGGACTGGGGAGACATGACTGAGAGGACTGGGGAGACATGACTGAGAGGACTGGGGAGGCATGCCTGAGAGGACTGGGGAGACATGACTGAGAGGACTGGGGAGACATGACTGAGAGGACTGGGGAGACATGACTGAGAGGACTGGGGAGGCATGACTGAGAGGACTGAGGAGACATGACTGAGAGGACTGGGGAGGCATGACTGAGAGGACTGAGGAGACATGACTGAGAGGACTGGGGAGGCATGACTGAGAGGACTGGGGAGACATGACTGAGAGGACTGGGGAGGCATGACTGAGAGGACTGGGGAAGCATGACTGAGAGGACTGGGGAGACATGACTGAGAGGACTGGGGAGACATGACTGAGAGGACTGGGGAGGCATGACTGAGAGGACTGGGGAGACATGACTGAGAGGACTGGGGAGGCATGACTGAGAGGACTGGGGAGACACGACTGAGAGGACTGGGGAGGCACGCCTGAGAGGACTGGGGAGCCACGACTGAGAGGACTGGGGAGGCATGACTGAGAGGACTGAGGAGACATGACTGAGAGGACTGGGGAGGCATGACTGAGAGGACTGGGGAGGCATGACTGAGAGGACTGGGGAGACATGACTGAGAGGACTGGGGAGGCATGACTGAGAGGACTGAGGAGACATGACTGAGAGGACTGGGGAGGCATGACTGAGAGGACTGGGGAGACATGACTGAGAGGACTGGGGAGGCATGACTGAGAGGACTGGGGAGACACGACTGAGAGGACTGGGGAGGCACGCCTGAGAGGACTGGGGAGCCACGACTGAGAGGACTGGGGAGACATGACTGAGAGGACTGGGGAGACACGCCTGAGAGGACTGGGGAGCCACGACTGAGAGGACGGGGGAGACATGACTGAGAGGACTGGGGAGACACGCCTGAGAGGACTGGGGAGACACGCCTGAGAGGACTGGGGAGCCACGACTGAGAGGACTGGGGAGACATGACTAAGAGGACTGGGGAGGCACGACTGAGAGGACTGGGGAGACATGACTAAGAGGACTGGGGAGGCACGCCTGAGAGATAAAGTGAAAGGAATACTGTGCTGTGAACCTGCAACCTAGCAGCCAGCACAGCTTGTAGACAAAAAGCAAAAACTGTGAATAAATAAATAAGTACAGCACTAAGTCCTGCATGCCTCCCCAGTTCTCTCAGGCGTAAATTTGAATATTCGAAAATTCATAAATTTGTAAACTTGTAAATCCGGAAATTCCAAAATACGAAATCTCGAAAATCTGAAAATTCCAAAATTTTGAAAATTCCAAAATTCGAAAATCAGAAAATAAACAAAAATTCAAAAGAATAAAGAAAATCCGATAATCTGAAATAATAACTAACTAATAATAATAACGATTAAATTATAGGTATTGGAATTTCCTTTCAAATTTGTCTGTTAGTGAACGTAACGAATACCAATTTTATCTGAAGTTACGAATTATCCGAAATAACGAATGCCGCATCTAAACAAATGGAACGGAACTAATAAATAATAATAAATAACAATAATAATAAAACCTTTTTTTTAATTATTCTTAATTATTCATTTATTTATTTTGTTCCGTTCCATTTGTTTAGATGCGACATTCGTTATTTCGGATAATTCGTAACTTCAGATAAAATTGTAAAAAATCCAATACCTATGATTTAATAGTTAGTTATTAGTTAGTTATTGTTTCGAATTTCGGGATTTTCGAATTTACGAATGTTCGAATGATCCGAAAACGAAAAAGAAAAAAAAAACAAACAAATGAAATGAAATGAAAATGAATTTTTTTTTTCCAGCTGTGCACATGTCTATTGGGGACCCCCAAAAGGTTCTCCGAAATACATACCAGATGTATGTTGGGGGGAGGGGGGGTTCCATGCCCCCCCCCCCCCAAAAAAAAACCAAAGCTGGCGGGGACCCCCCAATCATGTCATTTAAAGGGATTTTGAATTTATAATGTTTCACTTTAAGTGTTATTAAAATCACTGAGTCCTGATAACCAGAATTTTAAAAATGTAATAAAAAGTTTTTAGCTTTGATTCTGGTCTCAATGGCAGTGCTCAGCCCCTCCCCCCCATGGCATTTGTTTGACAATCTCTTGCCTATTATTCTAGAAAATTGCCAGAACTGTTCCTAAAGTGTCATTAAACCCCCATCATAAAAAACAAAAAAAACAAAAAAACAATGAATAAATGATGTATTCCATGCGGTTCATACTCACTCATCACTATGAGATTCCTTTTCTGTATTCTGCAAAAATCCTAGTTGATCCTGCCGCTCTCTATCGCCCCCTCCTGTCCATGTCCCCTCTACAGTTAGTGATTTTGCAGAGCCGGGTTGGCAGCTCTGCACATGCTCAGTTCTCAGTGAGCATTTCCTCCCTGACACATCTGAGCAGCCTCATGTGACTACACATGAGTCACACATGTGGGCGTATACATAATGACAGGCCACTCCCTCCCTCCTCCTCCATGCCAACTAACCAGCTAAACACAATGGGGGGGATATCACATGTAGATTAATGGAGGCTTCACCTCCCTCTTATTCTTAGACATATAATGGAGGGGGCGGGGCACAGCCTGTGACTGGCAGAAATCCGCCTCACACCACGTTATTTCCAAAAAATAATAAAGATTTCATTTCAAATACATATTTGTATGACAATTCATTGATATTAATTATTTATTTTTACTCTGTATTCCAATTACCGTTTTTTTTTTTAAAATCTTTTTATGTTGAACATGTGACCAGCAGCAGAGGACTAGAAGCTCCTCCTGCTCATGTTTCCCTACAGACAGGCTGGGAGAGAGCCGGGTCATGTGACAGCTGGATATGGAGAGAGAGGCGGGTCATGTGACTGCTGTATATGGAGAGAGCCGGGTCATGTGACAGCTGTATATGGAGAGAGTCGGGTCATGTGACAGCTGTATATGGAGAGAGCCGGGTCATGTCACAGCTGTATATGGAGAGAGCCGGGTCATGTGACAGCTGTATATGGAGTAGGGTGGCCACGTGTCCCGGATTGCCCGGGATTGTCCCTTATTTAAGATATTTGTCCCGTGTCCCGGGTACCTTCACTCCGGGACAATACAGCGTCCCGGAATAAAAAAAAACACACCGCCGGCGGCTGGCACTCCATCTCCGAGTCTGACTGCCTGCCACCCTTATCACAGACTCAGTATATACACACAAGTAGCGCAGCTTAGCTTAAGTGCCTTAACTGGTTGCTAGGCTAGGGCCGCCCGCCCCGCGTCTAGCAACCAGTGACGTCAGCTGGCACGTGGAGTCAGTGCAGTGGGCTCTCTGGGCACCCGCACGGCACGGCGGCGACGGCGCAGTGCGCACTCTAGCCTCACTCTACACGCTACGGGCCTACGGCTGAGCAGAGCAGCGCGCCTGAGAGAGAGAGCAGCCGCCACTGCCAGCCTCAGTGAGTCCACTAGCCTGCCTTGTGCGCGCCGCCCAGCCCCAGTCAGTGACAGTGGTGGAACGGAAGGTGCCTGCCGTACCGCTGCCAGTGACCACCAGTCCCGGAGCGCCGAGCCGACTACAGCAGCTACTCCAGCAGCCGCACATTGATTGCCACTGCAGTGCCAGCCAGCAAGCGCAACCCTCGTCCGAGTCCTCTCTCCGGCTCCCTCCCGCCCACGAGGTCCGCCCGCCAGAGATACTACAGGTTAGTGTAACTTCCACAGCACACTACCTAGTGAGCAATGCACACACTCCCTCTCAAATCTGCTGCTGTCCCCAGACCCCCACCCCCCTCAGTTCTGCTGCTGTCCCCAGACCCCCACCCCCCTCAGTTCTGCTACTGTCCCCAGACCCCCACCCCCCTCAGTTCTGCTGCTGTCCCCAGACCCCCACCCCCCTCAGTTCTGCTGCTGTCCCCCACCCCCCTCAGATCTGCTGCTGTCTCCCACACTCCCCCTCAGTTCTGCTGCTCTCCCCCTCCATCTTTCCTCCATGTCCCTCTCCGTTCTGCTGCTGTCCCCCTCCTTTCTTCCTCCGTGTCCCCCTCTGTTCTTCCTCCGTGTCCCCCTCCGTTCTGCTGCTGTCCCCCTCCGTTCTTCTGTGTCCCCCTCCGTTCTTCCTCTGTGTCCCCCTCCGTTCTTCCTCTGTGTTCCCCTCTGTTCTTCCTCTGTGTCCCCCTCCGTTCTTCTTCTGTGTCCCCCTCCGTTCTTCTTCTGTGTCCCCCTCCTTTCTTCCTCCGTGTCCCCCTCCTTTCTTCCTCCGTGTCCCCCTCCATTCTTCTTCTGTGTCCCCCTCCATTCTTCTTCTGTGTCCCCCTCCATTCTTCTTCTGTGTCCCCCTCCATTCTTCTTCTGTGTCCCCCTCCATTCTTCTTCTGTGTCCCCCTCCATTCTTCCTCTGTGTCCCCCTCTGTTCTTCCTCCGTGTCCCCCTCCATTCTGCTGCTGTCCCCCTCCGTTCTTCCTTTGTGTCCCCCTCCGTTCTTCCTCTGTGTCCCCCTCCGTTCTTCCTCTGTGTCCCCCACCGTTCTTCCTCTGTGTCCCCCACCGTTCTTCCTCTGTGTCCCCCTCCGTTCTTCCTCTGTGTCCCCCTCCATTCTTCTTCTCTGTCCCCCTCCGTTCTTCCTCCGTGTCCCCCTCCGTTCTGCTGCTGTCCCCCTCCTTTCTTCCTCCGTGTCCCCCTCTGTTCTTCCTCCGTGTCCCCCTCTGTTCTTCCTCCGTGTCCCCCTCTGTTCTTCCTCCGTGTCCCCCTCCGTTCTGCTGCTGTCCCCCTCCATTCTTCCTCTGTGTCCCCCTCCGTTCTTCTTCTGTGTCCCCCTCCGTTCTTCTTCTGTGTCCCCCTCCGTTCTGAACTTGCCAGAGTAAGTGATGTACAAAGTACGCCGTTGTCACTAAGTGACTTAGTTAAGGCAGGTGCACATTGCATACCACCTGTCTAAACTGGTTACCACTGTTTGCTTTTTTTTCCCAAAAATTATCAAAAACCATCCTTTTTTGGGCGGCGCGGGGGGGGGGGGATGTCCCTGAATGGCAGTTTGGAAATGTGGTCACCCTATATGGAGAGAGCCGGGTCATGTGACAGCTGTATATGGAGAGAGCCGGGTCATGTGACAGCTGTATATGGAGAGAGAGCCGGGTCATGTGACAGCTGTATATGGAGAGAGCCGGGTCATGTGACAGCTGTATATGGAGAGAGAGCCGGGTCATGTGACAGCTGTATATGGAGAGAGCCGGGTCATGTGACAGCTGTATATGGAGAGAGCCGGGTCATGTGACAGCTGTATATAGAGAGAGCCGGGTCATGTGACAGCTGTATATGGAGAGAGAGCCGGGTCATGTGACAGCTGGATATGGAGAGAGCCGGGTCATGTGACAGCTGTATATGGAGAGAGTCGGGTCATGTGACAGCTGTATATAGAGAGAGCCGGGTCATGTGACTGCTGGATATGGAGAGAGTCGGGTCATGTGACAGCTGGATATGGAGAGAGTCGGGTCATGTGACAGCTGTATATGGAGAGAGAGCCGGGTCATGTGACAGCTGGATATGGAGAGAGCCGGGTCATGTGACAGCTGTATATAGAGAGAGCCGGGTCATGTGACAGCTGTATATAGAGAGAGCCGGGTCATGTGACAGCTGTATATGGAGAGAGTCGGGTCATGTGACAGCTGTATATGGAGATAGTCGGGTCATGTGACAGCTGTATATGGAGAAAGATGGGTCATGTGACAGCTGTATATGGAGAGAGCCGGGTCATGTGACAGCTGTATATGGAGAGAGCCGGGTCATGTGACAGCTGTATATGGAGATAGTCGGGTCATGTGACAGCTGTATATGGAGAGAGCCGGGTCATGTGACAGCTGTATATGGAGATAGTCGAGTCATGTGACAGCTGTATATGGGAGAGAGCCGGGTCATGTGACAGCTGTATATGGGAGAGAGCCGGGTCATGTGACAGCTGTATATGGAGAGAGCCGGGTCATGTGACAGCTGTATATGGAGAGAGCCGGGTCATGTGACAGCTGTATATGGAGAGAGGCGGGTCATGTGACAGCTGTATATGGAGAGAGCCGGGTCATGTGACAGCTGTATATAGAGAGAGCCGGGTCATGTGACAGCTGGATATGGGGAGAGCCGGGTCATGTGACAGCTGTATATGGAGAGAGCCGGGTCATGTGACAGCTGTATATGGAGAGAGCCGGGTCATGTGACAGCTGTATATGGAGAGAGCCGGGTCATGTGACAGCTGTATATGGAGAGAGCCGGGTCATGTGACAGCTGTATATGGAGATAGTCGGGTCATGTGACAGCTGTATATGGAGAGAGCCGGGTCATGTGACAGCTGTATATGGAGAGAGCCGGGTCATGTGACAGCTGTATATGGAGAGAGCCGGGTCATGTGACAGCTGTATATGGAGAGAGCCGGGTCATGTGACAGCTGTATATGGAGAGAGCCGGGTCATGTGACAGCTGTATATGGAGAGAGCCGGGTCATGTGACAGCTGGATATGGAGAGAGCCGGGTCATGTGACAGCTGTATATGGAGAGAGCCGGGTCATGTGACAGCTGGAGATCCATTAGTAAAAAAGGGA
The DNA here is from genome assembly GCA_037952835.1 of Lithobates septentrionalis. Lineage (NCBI taxonomy): Eukaryota > Metazoa > Chordata > Amphibia > Anura > Ranidae > Lithobates > Lithobates septentrionalis. Next base: position 64,918 of record JBBDGP010004561.1, on the reverse strand, counting down.
CTTAAATGTTTTTTTTAATTAAATGAATTCCAGATCCGTCACCCCCATAGCAGGGGCGATGTACATTGTTTAGTATCACTTTATAGTTCGGCTCTCAGTGACTTGATTGGTACATTCACTCACCCCGTGTCCCCGCCCATCAATGACCCCTATGGGGGGGGGGGGAGGAAACTTTAAGCGATAAAACAGAAAGTTAGACATGAATAATCCCGCGGCCCGCACATGCCGCACGCCGTTACGCTCGGCTTCTTCTGGAATGATCGCTCGCTAGTCTTATCTCTATGAAGAATGCGGGTTTTCGGCACAGATTAGGATTTTTCAGGCTCTGAAAATCAGGAATTTAGTGAATAAGGAGGAAAGATAAGAGGGGAGGGTTTGTTTGTTACCGGCAGTCCTCGGAAGCGTCGAGCGCCATGTTCTCGCATTCTCCGTGGTCGATGGACCATTGCTGACCGGCGGCGCAACACGACTCAACCAGATCCTTAGATGAACCTACAGAGGAGAAAAAAAAAATTGTTTAAGATAAATACCAGGAACAAAAAATGATACATAATATCATTTAAAGCAGAACTCAAAATGTTTCATTTTTTTTATCTCTAGAAAAAGTAAGAACATGTTAAACTAAATGACCAAAAGTATTGGGACGCCTGCCTTTACACACACATGAACTTTAATGACATCCCAGTCTTAGTCCGGAGGGTTCAATATTGAGTTGGCTCCGCCCTTTGCAGCTATAACAGCTTCAACTCTTCTGGGAAGGCCGTCCACAAGGTTTAGGAGGGTGTCTATGGGAATGTCTGACCATTCTTCCAGAAGAGCATTTGTGAGGTCAGGAACTGATGTTGGATGAGAAGGCCTGGCTTGCAGTCTCCGCTTTAATTCATCCCAAAGGTGTTCTATGGGGTTGAGGTCAGGACTCCGTGCAGGCCAGTCAAGTTCCTCCACCTCAAACTCGCTCATCCATGTCTTTATGGACCTTGTTTTATGCACTGCTCCAAATCATTTGGTGGAGGGGGGATTATGGTGTGTGGGGGGAAGGGGGGATTATGGTGTGAGGGGGGGGGGGTTTGTGGACAACAATGGTGATTCTTCATGTTCATTCTCTAGGCCAGTGGTTCTCAACTCCTGTCCTCAGGGCCCACTAACAGGCCAGGTTTTCTGTATTACCTTGGGGGAGATGCAGACTAGAATACGGCAATCACTGAGCAGCAAATAATATCACCTGGGATGTATTTCAGTTATCTTGCAAACCTGGCCTATTAGTGGGCCCTGAGGACAGGGTTCATGACCACTGCTCTAGGACAGTGATGGTGAACCTTGGCACCCCAGATGTTTTGGAACTACATTTCCCATGATGCTCATGCACTCTACAGTGTGGTTGAGCATCATGGGAAATGTAGTTCCAAAACATCTGGGGTGCCAAGGTTCGCCATCACTGCTCTAGGAGGTGGACAGCCATTGTGGCTCAATCATACTCATCCTCCAGGTAGACAGCCATTGTGGTTCCTTATGTTCAAGGGGTAGATGATGCTGGATGTCCCCCAGCCAGGAAATTGGGCGGGGCTCTATCTGACTTGCTGCGGCTTCTAATGCATATTGTGAGAAGCTCACAGTGTGCAGTGAAATCAGAGGAATCCATTTCAGTCCAGAAGAGGAGCCGCCGAGCCGGTACAACTGTGCAAGACTTAAGGGGAGGCTGGAGGGAGGATTGGAGGCTGGAGGGAGGATTTAATCAGTTTCTTTATTCGGAAATCACATGTTAAAGCTTATATGAGATTCCAGTGATTAGGTTTATGTATATTTGGAGGCGTTGAAGGTCGGCAACATTTGGAGCTAGGTCATGTGTTCCAACCACCCCGATATAAAGTTCAGGACTGGATGACGTATATAAAGTTCAGGACTGGATCACATATATAAAGTTCAGGACTGGATCACGTATATAAAGTTCAGGACTGGATCACGTATATAAGGTACAGGACTGGATCACGTATATAAGGTACAGGACTGGATGACATATATAAAGTTCAGGACTGGATGACGTATATAAAGTTCAGGACTGGATGACGTATATAAAGTTCAGGACTGGATCACGTATATAAAGTTCAGGACTGGATCACGTATATAAAGTTCAGGACTGGATGACGTATATAAAGTTCAGGACTGGATGACGTATATAAAGTTCAGGACTGGATGACGTATATAAAGTTCAGGACTGGATCACGTATATAAAGTTCAGGACTGGATCACGTATATAAAGTTCAGGACTGGATCACGTATATAAAGTTCAGGACTGGATCACGTATATAAAGTTCAGGACTGGATCACGTATATAAAGTTCAGGACTGGATCACGTATATAAAGTTCAGGACTGGATCACGTATATAAAGTTCAGGACTGGATCACGTATATAAAGTTCAGGACTGGATCACGTATATAAAGTTCAGGACTGGATCACGTATATAAGGTACAGGACTGGATCACGTATATAAGGTACAGGACTGGATGACGTATATAAAGTTCAGGACTGGATGACGTATATAAAGTTCAGGACTGGATGACGTATATAAAGTTCAGGACTGGATCACGTATATAAGGTACAGGACTGGATCACGTATATAAGGTACAGGACTGGATGACGTATATAAAGTTCAGGACTATGATCCTTTATATAAAGTTCAGGACTGGATCACGTATATAAAGTTCAGGACTATGATCCTTTATATAAAGTTCAGGACTGGATCACGTATATAAGGTACAGGACTATGATCCTTTATATAAGGTTCAGGAGGGTTTTATGAAGGAATGGGGTTTTCAGAAACGACTCTGACTTGTTTTTAGAGTGCGCCGGGTCCACACCGAGCCGTTCGCTTGGAAGCAAAGTGCTGGAGCGCAACCGCCAGGCGTGCCAAGACTGCCACTTCACACGCGGTAATCCGAGCTCCGAGCCGGGAAGAATGACTCAGAAACTGAGACAAGGGAAATAATTCTGCAGCTTCTATTAGAAGGAGTTGGCGGCTCCTCCAGGGGTGATGTTAAAATTTAAGGGGCAGTTATTGGGCAATTTCCGTACTCCGCCCGGCGTCATCGCTCGGTACAAACTCCGTCAGTGGCTCGCACCTTCTTCCAGTACATTTGGTATTGTGATGTTGTCACACCCGGGGAAAACAACGGAAACTTTTGTCAGTGTTCAGTGCTGAGGATGTTTGTATGGAGGAGTCACGATGGAAACACGAGGGATCTTTTGTGAAGAATATTCACAGGTGGGGGGCATCTCTCTGCCAGGGAGGGGCAGGTCCGATTACATGCACTGTGCCATCTGAGAAAGCACGGAAAAGCTGATATCTCCCAGAACTAAGATCCGCCCCTGGCGCTAAACCCTAAACCCATGGTACCATCCAAAACAGTGCAGGTGTATAGAATGTCTGTAAAGGGCTTTTTTGTAGGTCTGTGGGCTTGTTTTGGGGGAGGGGGGTTGCATTTATGGGTGTAAAACAGGTGTCATATTGCCTCTTCACCACCTGTAAAATGCCTCTGAAAAGGGATCCGAACATGAGGCGTGGCAATCTTGTTGTACCTCTAAACCTAGTCTAACAGCAAACTCCTAACCCTGAGTGTAGGACCATTCCCACTCGTGTAATGTGTGCGTGTAGCGCAGAAGCTGCTGGTGATGATGGGTCCTCTGTTCTGCCATGGCTCTTTTAACCAGTTCAGAAGAATCTGGTGTATACCCTGTGCATACAACCCCAATAGCGTGCGGGATGTACATGTCTTTAGTATGGTGGGTACCCCTGGAGGTGGTGGACAGTACCTGGCGCTTGGTAGTTAAAGTTGGCCAGCTCTTGGTGGGGCCCATCTTTAGGTGGTGCACTGTACCCTTTGAGAGCGATTTTGGATGGTAGGAGATAGATTGCAAAGTAGGAGCAGTCTCTATTTAGACTAACACCATATGTGGTGGGCATTTAGGATGTGTCGCTTAGCTCACCACTTCCTGGTCCCAATGGCTTGGTGATCAGCAGTCCCTAATGATCAGGACCTGGTCCTTCACACAGACCGCGTTCTCTAAAACTTCCTAAAAAAGTGAAAACGGTGGACCATGCCTACACAGTGTATATCCGTGTAGGCGCTTGTAGTTAGCACCAGAGGGCACATGCGACAAGGTGACAACTCAAGAACACAATTTGGGGACAGGGGCAGAGCGTTGTCACCCTATGGCAGGAAGTGCCTGAACAAGGACCTCCATGGCAGGATCACCAGAGACCATTCTAATAACACCTGCAGATATAAGAAGATTGAACATAACTCTTGGAATCCCATAAACAAGTTAAAGTCCCCATGAGATTTGTGAGATTGGATTTAGAAGTGGCAGGTCCTGCTATGAGTTGGACTCTGGATCTGACTTGTTCCTGTTATGATCAGAAATCCAATTATTTGTTTTTTTGGCTGCTGTGACTTTGCGGGATGTTTTCCTCGGCGTGCACGCTAGGTTGTGGTGGAACACATGAGAAATGATTTTCGGATGGAAATGATTATCTCCGTCATTATCCGGAGAATTCTGACAGAGTTTTTGGAAGATTCTTTAAAGATTCCCTGAGCTGTCCAACTATGTGGGGAACATGGAGCGTTCTCGGTGTCAGTAAACAGTAGACACCAGGGGCGGACTGACAACACGCAGGGCCCCCGGACCAAATAAAGCAAGGGCCCCCTGTCAGGCCCCGCCCATGACCCACCCCTAACCCCTCCCATGGCCCACCCCTGACCTCGCCCCTACATTTTGCACAAAGTACAACTTCTGCCATTTTTTTTTAATGGGACCTGGAGGGGGGTCTCTCTCTAACAGTGTCCATTAGAGAGTCTCTGTTAGAGAGAGAGACCCCCCTCCAGAACCTATTAGAGACTACAAAGGAGTATAATGGGACCTGGAGGGGAGCCTCTTTCTACCAGAGTGTACAGTGAACACCTTCATTCACTCTGGTCCTCACAGGACCCCTCTCCTTTCGCCATGACTCTCACCCCTGCCCCAACCCCTCACAAAGTAGAAATAAAATTGGCACTGTGTAGAGCTCCTCTTACCTTAACTATGGGTACTGTAGCTGTGGCTGGTTCCCGCATCCTCTGTGGTTGGCTGGCTCCCTGGTTTGGGTGGGTCACCGTGGGTGGCTAGCTGGCATCCTGGCCCTGCTGTGGGTGGGTCACCGTGAGTGGGTGACTGGCACCCTGGCCTTGCTGTGGGTGGGTCACCGTGGGTGGTTGGGTGGCACGCACCCTGGCGCTGCTGTGGGTGGGTGGCTGGCTGGCACCCTGGCTGGTGTGTCCTCTCCTCTTCCACCATTTTGGGCACTATTTGCTGAGATGAGGGAGGTGCTTGGAGGAAAGTAGTGTTCTTTTCCCTATCCGGGACGGTAAATCTAGAAGGTTTGCAGCCTCTCCGGTGCCTCTCAATGCAGCCTCACCAATTCCAATCAGCGCAGACTCAGCAGTGCCAATCAGTGCAGCCTCACCAGTGCCCATGAATGCAGCTTCACCAGTGCCCATGAATGGAGCCTGATCAGTGCCCATCAATGCAGCCTCACCAGTGCCCCTTAATGCAGCCTCAACAGTGCCCCTCAATGCAGTCTCACCAGTGCCCCTCAATACAGCTCTACCAGTGTGCCCCTCCATGCAGCCTCACCAGAGTGCCCCCTCCATGCAGCCTCACCAGAGTGCCCCCTCCATGCAGCCTCACCAGAGTGCCCCCTCCATGCAGCCTCACCAGAGTGCCCCCTCCATGCAGCCTCACCAGAGTGCCCCCTCCATGCAGCCTCACCAGAGTTCCCCCTCCATGCAGCCTCACCAGAGTGCCCCCTCCATGCAGCCTCACCAGAGTGCCCCCTCCATACAGCCTCACCAGAGTGCGCCCTCCTTGCAGCCTCACCAGAGTGCCTCCTCCTTGCAGCCTCACCAGAGTGCCCCCTCCTTGCAGCCTCACCAGAGTGCCCCCTCCATGCAGCCTCACCAGAGTGCCCCCTCCTTGCAGCCTCACCAGAGTGCCCCCTCCATACAGCCTCACCAGAGTGCCCCCTCCTTGCAGCCTCACCAGAGTGCCCCCTCCATGCAGCCTCACCTAGAGTGCCCCCTCCATGCAGCTTCACCTACAGTGCCCCCTCCATGCAGCCTCACCTAGAGTGCCCCCTCCATGCAGCCTCATCTAGAGTGCCCCCTCCATGCAGCTTCACCTACAGTGCCCCCTCCATGCAGCCTGATCAGTGCATGGGGGATAGCCGCCGGATCACACAGAGTGGGTAACTCCCGCTGTGAAACCTGGTGACCGCTGTCATCGGATGTCCCGCCTCCTTTGTTAGACATCACATGTCCTGGCATTGGACCAGTGAGACATCTATCAAAAGAGGCGGGACATCGTGTGACAGCGGTAAGCACAGGGCCACTGTTAGAAATCATGGTGCCCCATACAGCTTACCTGACAGGGCCCCTTTTAACCTCGCCCTTGACCCCATCCTAGGCTCCTCCCCTGATCCAACCCCTTTAGATTTGTCCATGTTTACATATGCACGCATACTGTGTCCCAGGAACTGGATGTTGCTGCTCACATCCTTAATGGGACCCCTGATGGCACGGGAGAGCCCAGTAAAAAGGTGATGGCGGGACGGTGGTGGAACCCCCTTCCACTGCCTGTAAAAGTAATCCAGGGGTTTCTTAGCAACTAGGATTACTTTTACTTTGTGCAGACTTGTTGGGGCTAAAAAATGATATCTTGGTCCTTGCTGCAGCAATGATCAAGATATCACCCTTCCAATTAAGCAATGTACCAGTATGTTGCTGGACAGGAAGTGGTTAAGGGGGGTGGTTGGGGAGCACATGTTTACTGCCCCCCCAAACGCAAGTGTAAAGTAACATCACACTGCTTATGATTATCAGCATTATGAAAATTGCGCAGGCAGCACAGTCAGCATGTGCTCTGTCACGGATCTGTCACAGTGTCACATGGCTTTTGGGTGCTGACTTTGTTCATTTATGCCTGTACTGTATATTACAAACTTTAACCCAGTGCAGGCATAACAAAGTCAGCACCAAACAACAATATGACACACTGTGACAGATCCGTGACAGAACACATGCTGACTGTGCTGCCTGCCTGAGTATCATAATGCTGATAATCATGACCTGCTGCTATGCTGTGTGTAAGCCCAAGTGAGACAGTGAGGATTCTATCCTCTGTTCTCCACTCACTCTGCAGTGCAGGTGCAGCCACGCTGTCCCCCAGGTTCTTGCTCCCTCTCATCCACTGAGCCGCCTGTCGCCTCACCTCAGTCTTGGCAGTCGGCACCTGAAAACGGGAGGCGGAGCCTCGTCGTATCACTCCGCCATTGAAGGTAGTGGGCAGCGGCAGCCGGAACTAATTAACTAGCAGAGCAATGTGCGGTGCGGCTTTTTCTACATGCGCCTGAAAACGGAGAAATAGTCCAACTGCTGCGCTCACCTCCTGGGCCCCTCTGTAGACATGATGGGGCCCAGGAAAATGTCATTACAACCCCTCTTAGTAGCAGCGGGGGTATGGTTTTGAAATCTCTCAATTTTATTATGCATAAATTAACTGGAAATCACCAGCCCTAAAGGGTCCAGCAGGTGGCACTGGCGGGCCCCCTTTAGCGGCCGGGCCCTCGGTCCATGTCCGATTGGACCGACTGGTCAGTCCGCCCCTGGTAGACACGAATATGAGGAGGAGGAGGAAGAGGAGGAGGAGGAGAAGGAGGAGGAGGAGGAGGAGGAGGAGGAGGAGGCCACACCATCATTATTATAGTTATATTATCATTCCATGCTGGGGGAGGAGATGTACGGCAACGGGGGGGCCAAAACAGACCCCGCATCAAACATCACTACTGTTATAAGGGAAAGTCCCAGCAATAGAAATTGTGCTCTACAACTTGGAGAAACGTCATCGCTGGATTTCTTCTAAACATTTCATTGGTCATCTTTATCTTTAAAGCCCAACTGCAAGAATTGGAAAAAAAAAATCTACCCTTGTCCTAGAAGTTGGTCTTCCACTTGGCTTTTCGGTGTTTTATCACCCCTAGAAGAAAGGGATCACAGGCAGCCTGTCCAGGCTCAGAGATCATTTAAGGAAGAACTCCGGTCACACCCGTTTCTGTCCCATCTGATTCTGTCTCTGGTGCTTGGTGGAAAACTGTGCTACTCTGTTATTTTCTCCCCTCACCCTCCCCTCTGTGCGCCCCCAAATTTTCATTGAAGAGCAATGCAGTAGGCACACTGACTGCAGATATCACGTCTTCCAGAAGACCCATTGACTGTTTTAGAATTGCTCCCTGGGCTTCAGGGGGTGTCATTTACAGCTGTTGTGTCCCATGTGGTGCATACAACTTACATAAAGCCTGTTTTATCTGAGTTATTGTGTCCTATGTGATACTTAAACTGGTCATTGATGGACCAAAATTCAGCCGGTTTAGCAAGGACCCGCTGATCTCCAATACATTTATGGGCAGCACAGTGGTGTAGTGGGTAGCACAGTGGTGTAGTGGGTAGCACCTTTGCCTAGCAGCAAAAAGGCTTGCTGGTTCAAATCCCGACCGCGACACCATCTACCTGGAGTTTGCATGTTCTCCCTGTTCCTGTGTTGGGTTTCCTCCGGGGTTCTCTGGTTTCCTCCCACACTCCAAAAGACATGCTGGGAGGTTAATTGGATCCTGTCTAAATTGTCCCTAGGAAGTATGAATGTGAGTTAGGGACCTTAGATTGTAATCTCCTTGAGGGTAGGGACTGATGTGAATGTACAACGTATATGTAAAGTGCTGTGTAAATTGACGGCGCTATATAAGTACCTATATTAATAATAATGGCTGTTCCTGTTCAGAAGGAGTTGCTCTTCTTGAACAAGACTGTTGGTAATTTTTTTTTTGATTAGTGTATTCTGACAGAGGAGGAGTTCCCTCTTTCCAATATAATAATGTAATGGGGAGGATTCCTCACTTATGTGGATGGGGGAATCTGTTTAGTTTTTTTTTCAATCTCTCCATTGGCTGTTACTATGGCCAGCTTGGCGGGGAGCCGATTTCATCTGCTCTATTGTGTCCTATGTGGTGCACCCAACACACAGAGAGCCCGATTCACCTGGATGAGAAAGAGTTACAGGAGAATGTGGGGGCGGTCCCAGTTGTGATGTCATCATGGACAACGCAGGACCACCACTCCTTCATTGTAAGGGAGGACACAGAGGGCCTGTCCACAACCCAGAGTGTCGGAGAGAATAGGAGAGTGCGGGGGGGGGTAAAATAAATCTATCTGCTTTGTACTGGTACCCTAGACACAAACCAAGCATTTAACCCTTGAAGTGCAGAGGGAGCCTCACCACAAGAGAAGTTCTTCCATATTCCTGGAGTTCAGCTTTTATCATGAGGCTAAGTCTCAGTTCACAGTCATGTGACTTTGCCCTGCGACTTTCTTCCGACTTTGTTTTCCAATTATTTTCTTCCGACTTTGTTTGATAAATTGTGATCCGGCTAATAGGCCAAGCCCAACCCCTGAAAAACAACCCCACACCATAATCCCCCCTCCCCCCCATAATCCGCCCCCCCCACACCATAATCCCCCCTCCCCCCATAATCCGCCCCCCCCCCACACCATAATCCCCCCTCCCCCACAGTCAGGTTCCTCCACCCCAAACTCGCTCATCCATGTCTTTATGGACCTTGCTTTGTACACTGGTCCAAATCATTTGGTGGAGGGGGGATTATGGTGTGGGGGGGTGGAGGTGGGGGATTATGGTGGGGGGTTGTTTTTCAGGGGTTGGCTTGGCCCCTGATTTCCAGTGAAGGGAACTCTTAAGGCTCCAGCATACCAAGACATTTTGGACAATTTCATGCCCCCAACTTTGTGGGAGGAGTTTGGGGATGGCTCCTTCCTGTACATGACTGCGCACCAGTGCACAAAGCAAGGTCCATAAAGACATGGATGAGCGAGTTTGGGGCGGAGGAACTTGATTGGCCTGCACAGAGTCCTGACCTCAACCCGATAGAACACCTTTGGGATGAATTAGAGTGGAGACTGCGAGCCAGGCCTTCTCGTCCAACATCAGTGCCTGACCTCACAAATGCTCTTCTGGAAGAATGGTCAAACCTTCCCATAGACACCCTCCTAAACCTTGTGGACGGCCTTCCCAGAGGAGTTGAAGCTGTTATAGCTGCAAAGGGCGGAGCCAACTCAATATTGAACCCTCCGGACTAAGACTGGGATTCCATTAAAGGTCATGTGAGTGTAAAGGCAGGCGTCCCAATACTTTTGGTAATATAGTGTATCTTTCATAACTTCTGTTTTTCTCCCAGAAATAGGAATGGAGTCTGGCAGGAAAACTATTTTGTGCCAACTGGGGGCCAATTGTGATAATATTTTTCTTATTCCAGATATTTGGGGGACGGGATTTGTGGGCTCACATTTTTGCTTTTTTTTTTAATTATAAAGAATCTGGAATTGTTTTGCTGTACGGACCCGACGCCTCGGACTGACGGAGAACATATGATACATTGTATCCAAGGACAGACATGTAACGTGTTCAGACATTGTGAGAACATATGATACGTTGTATCCAAGGACAGACATGTAACGTGTTCAGACATTGTGAGAACATATGATACGTTGTATCCAAGGACAGACATGTAACGTGTTCAGACATTGTGAGAACATATGATACGTTGTATCCAAGGACAGACATGTAACGTGTTCAGACATTGTGAGAACATATGATACGTTGTATCCAAGGACAGACATGTAACGTGTTCAGACATTGTGAGAACATATGATACGTTGTATCCAAGGACAGACATGTAACGTGTTCAGACATTGTGAGAACATATGATACGTTGTATCCAAGGACAGACATGTAACGTGTTCAGACATTGTGAGAACATATGATACGTTGTATCCAAGGACAGACATGTAACGTGTTCAGACATTGTGAGACATTCCAGGGAGAGGTTCCTTCCTGTGATAAGGGAAGGAGTACAAAGCATGGGGGGTGCCTACAGGGGGGGGGGGTCATTATCTGCTGGAGATAAGGGGCTCTTATCTGTCACATAGGAAAGAAATTCACAACACAAATTCCAGAAAGAAGAAAATAAAACAAAATCTACATTTCTTTCCAGAGTAAAACGCGTCGCCCGATGCGATTAAGGGAAAGTTTAACGTGTTCTCACCGAGCCCCCCACCGGGATCTTTATTACAGAGATTACTTTAAAGACATTTCTATATGAATTATGATGGACGCCTGCCTTTACACACACATGAACTTTAATGGCATCCCAGTCTTAGTCCGTAGTCTCCACTATAATTCATCCCAAAGGTGTTCTATCGGGTTGAGGTCAGGATTCTGTGCAGGACAGTCAAGTTCCTCCACCCCAAACTCGCTCATCCATGTCTTTATGGACCTTGCTTTGTGCACTGGTGCGCAGTCATGTTGGAACAGGAAGGGGCCGTCCCCAAACTCCTCCCACAAAGTTGGGAGCATGAAATTATCCAAAATGTCTTGGTATGCCGACTACTTAAGAATTCCCTTAACTGGAACTAAGGGGCCAAGCCCAACCCCTGAAAAACACCCCCCACACCATAATCCCCCCTCCACCAAATGATTTGGACCAGTGCACAAAGCAAGTTCTATAAAGACATGGAGTTTGGGGTGGAGGAATTTGACTGGCCTGCACAGAGTCCTGACCTCAACCCCATAGAACACCTTTGGGATGAATTAGTGCGGAGACTATGAGCCAGGCCTTCTCATCCAACATCAGTGCCTGACCTCACAAATGCTCTTCTGGAAGAACGGTCAAACATTCCCATAGACACCCTCCTAAACCTTGTGCACGGCCTTCCCAGAAGAGGTGAAGCTGTTATAGCTGCAAAGGGCGGAGCCAACTCAATATTGAACCCTCCGGACTAAGACTGGGATGTCATTAAAGGTCATGTGTGTGTAAAGGCAGGCGTCCCAATACTTTTGGTAAAATAGTGTACATTTCTACCCTAAAGGAGCTTACAATCTAAGTGTCCCTGACTCACATTTACATGCATAGGGCCAATTTTGACAGGAGCCAATTCACCGAACATCATGCCTTTGGTGTGTGGGAGGAAACCGGAGTAAACCCGCACTGGGAGAACTTGCAAACACCATGCAGGGAGTGCCATGAATGGGAGTTGAACCAATGACCTTAGTACTGCCGGGTGGAATTGCTAACCACTTAGCTACAATTCTACCCAATTCATAGGATCCCTTGAGGCTTCCTCAATGAATGAAAAGCATTCTCTGATTTGACAAGCCGGAGGGGTGGGGGGCGGTAAAGTCACAAACTCCACCTCATCCAATCAGAGAATGCTTTGCACTCATTGAAAAAAATGCTGCGGGAGGTTGGCAACCCTGGTGACCTCCGGTGGTTACTCTGCGGCAGGGCAGCCACTTGGCACAGGACCCGGGGGGACCGCACCAATCACTGTATTAGGGGCAATTAATACAATGATTCTTCTCCTTCACAGCGACTCCATAGACATAGAATATGCATGTTTACCTTTACATTGGCCCAAGTCCGACGGATGGAACCATGAAATACAATACCTGGAGTTCAAACTTTAAGCGGTACATCGAAAAATGTACCTTTGTTTAACTCCTCCTGATCAATAGCAGGGCACGCTCTGTGCCTAGGCACTCCTATTCTGTATCCTGATAGCTGGATATCTGCAGCGTAAGATCACCTGCTTCCTCTAAATTCTAGTCTCAGGAGATTTGGTGAGATCACTGCTGTGCTGCTCACTGTTCTCCTGGCTGGAGGGGAAGCTGTACCTGAGGAGCCGCAGTGCAAGGATCTCCCTGCTGCTGCTTCATCCATTCTGTGGATCTGTGCTTCCTCCATCTCTATCATAACCCCAACGTTCATAAGATTACCAACGATCGGGGAGGGCAGCAGCTCTGGCTTAAGGAAGAAAAGTCCCGCTCCCCTACCAAGATGGCCGCCTCCAAACACAGAGACACAGTGCAGAACGAGGCATGGTAAGTCAGTCATGGGGAAAAGATTAGCTGCAGGGAGACTATAGGCAAAAATATTGCTAGTCCTCCCCCCCCCCCCCTACTCATGTTACATAGTTAGGTTGAAAAGACACAAGTCCATCTAGTTCAACCATATAAATAAATAAATAAATAAATGTTTTTGGACATAAATAAATAAATAAATGTTTTTGGACATAAATAAATAAATAAATACATGTTTTTTGGACCTAAATAAATTAATAAATACATGTTTTTTTTAACCTAAATAAATACATGTTTTTGGACATAAATAAATAAATAAATAAATACATGTTTTTGGACATAAATAAATAAATAAATAAATAAATAAATGTTTTTGGACATAAATAAATAAATAAATAAATAAATGTTTTTGGACACAGTCTCCACAGTAGAGGTCCTCTTTTAATATAATGTTTTGTAGACCAACCACTAGTCGCTCTTTATAAAAGAAAGTCATTTTTAATTAATATATATTTTATATTATATTATTATTATTTTTTGCTTTATATATATATTTTTTATATATATATATATATATATATATATATATATATATATATATATATATATATATATATATATATATGGTATATATTTATTTTACATTATTTCTGTATAGAGGGGTCACCTTATATCAGAGTGCACAGGGCCATTTTGCCCCTTTATAAATCCAGAACTGCTTGTGGGGTCTATTAGTGCCTCTCGGAGAGTATTTGATGTGCAGTACCAGGTTTTACCTGTAGAGGTGCTGTAGGCAAAAAATCTATATGCATGGGGTGCTGTCCTGGTGGGACAGGAGAGGTGTGATAGAGAAGCACCCCATGGTGTTGCTACACGAAGGGCTGTCATGAATGGGTTCACATTTAAATTTCTTGTTTAAATTCTGTTTAAAAAAAAAAAAAAAATCTGTTTAAAAAAACAAAATTAAAAAAAAGCATCTTACCGTCGTATGATCTTGAATGATTTAAAACGTCCTTTGGAGCCCCGCCTTCGCTCAGCAATTTCGGAAGCAGAACTTGTGGCCCCATGGAGGGACTCGGGCTAAGAGGGACAGAGGCTGTTGTTGGTTTCTCGGTTTCGGGGAGCACGGTTCCTTCTTTCTCCTTTTTGGGGGAATCGGTTTTATTTTCCGATGGACTCGGGTCCTCTGTGCTGTTTATTTGTGGTGTTGATTTCGGAGTCTCTCCTTTTGCAGTAGTCTTCACCATAGTCGGGGCCGTGCTTGGCTTTGTTGGATGTTCTACGGTTGTCAGAGTTGGACTTGTTGGCTTTTGAAGCTCCTTCTGGGTTGGCTGAGCTGTGGTCTCGGGTAAGACTTTAGCAGTGGTGGCTTTGGGTGTGCTTGGTGTCAGAGTGCTGGTTATCTGGGTAGTCTGGACGTTGAGGGTGGTTCTTTCAGGATGGGTGGAGAGATGCATCTCATTCGCCGTTGTCAGCTCCACCAACAGTGGCGGTAAAGTGGGTGTAGGTGAAGGTTCAACATCAATGATTTCATCAATATCTTCCCCATAATCTGCCATGGAGCGAACCTGCAGGGCGTTCCTTTTGTAGTTGTTGTTCCTTTCCATGATCTCGTTGTTGATGGGCTCCTCTTGTTCATGACTGTAGGGGTAGTCATATTGTCTCTCTGGGTCGCTTTCCGTCATGTCCATGGGTTGGGTGCTGTTGTCACCATCTGAGATGCAGTGGGGAAGAGTGTAGCACATCAGTTCTCCTCCGGTATTGGGACAGTGGCAAACCTTGCACTCTGACATGTGAAAGGTGTGCCCGGCCTCGTACTTTTCTCCTCCATGAATGCACCCAATTCGCCCGCACTGAATACAACTATCTGCTGGCTGGATTATGTCAATGCAATTTGGGGGCAGCTCGGGGCAAGGGATAAAGTCGCAGCTAATCCTACCACCGCCAGGTGGGCAGGAACACTCTGTGCTTCCAAAATCGACAAAGTAGGACTCTCCTTCGGGCACTTTGCCGTCTTTGAAGCCAACGCTCACACAGTCGTAAAACTGGTAGCCCTCGCAGGTGCATCCAAACTGCACGCATTTCGGGCAACAAGAACCTTCCTCGAGCACTTCTTCATTGCAGTTCACCAGAGGCTCACACACAACGCCTTTGCAGTCTTGTTGAGCCAGGGATAAGCCCACATACAAGAGAAGGACAGCGGTGGTCAGATGTTCCAGTTGGCTGATTCTAGATATCTTGGAAGCCATGCTGGACTGGTATGACCATCAGCACAATGGTGAAAATGCCTATGGAGAATAAAAAAAGGCACCAAGGTAAAGCAGCTTTTAAATAATTGAAATAAAAGAATAAATTACTCCTCCACATACAAAGTTTTAGTTCACCCAAAAATTCTATGTTAGTGTTTGATAGATACCGGAGAGCTGAACCATCTGATAGTGTCCTACTTCTCTCTAACTGAGGTGTATGTGTGCCACCGCCAGACTGCTAGAAGCAAAGAATTGATACCGTTGGATGTAAATTTGAGTCCTCCCTTAAAGGGGCTGACAAGGAATGAACATGTAATATAATTGGACCTCTCTGCCTCTGTGATAGCCTCAAAGAGAAAACTCACTCCAAACTATACAGTATAAAGGGCCGCAAAGGGTGGGGGGGGGGGGGGGGGGTTAGAGCCAGCCCTCCTGTATGTCCCCGGGGCAGAGAGTGGAATCTTTAAATACCTTTGGGCTCATATGCAGTATCCCCATGGACCATGATGCCCAGCAATTCAATGGAAGTTCCCTGAGCCCCATCAGTTCTGGAGCAGGAGCTTGGGATGAATGGGGGACTATTTACTCCTTTTTTACAGTGCAGGCGGAGTAATCCTGTCTCCTGACAATTACATTTAAGTTCTGGCCTCTTCTTCTAAACCAGTGGTCTCCAAAATGCGACCCGGGGGCCGGATGTGGCCCTTTGCTTGCCTTTATCCAGCCCTTGGAGCACTATTCCTTCCCCATGATACCAACAATGAAGTACTATTCCTCCCACTAATATCAATGATAGGCACCCTTAAACCCACAGAGAACAATGATGGGGCACTATTCCTCCCACTGACACCAATGATGGGGCACGCAGAGAGGAGGGGGTGACGGGGCTTCATTCCCCCGCATCACTGGACCCTGGGCCAGGTAAGTGTCTGATTATTAAAAGTCAGCAGCTGCAGTATTTGTAGCTGCTGACTTTTAATTTTTTTTAAGCGGAACTCCGCTTTAAGAAGCTGCAGGAGGAAAATGGATAGATTAATTCTTCTATATGCAGCCGCTCCTTCTATCCAGCTTCTTTCTGCTGCCCCCCATGCTCTCAGGCTCCACCCAGTGCTCTCCAGCCCCCCAATGCACTATGGGTGCCTCCTACCTCTGTGCTCTTCAGCCCCCCCCCCCAGTGCTTTCCAGCCTCAGTGCTCTCAGGCTCCCCCCCAGTGCTCTCCACCCCCCCTGCTCTCCACCCTTCTAGTGCTCTCCAACCCCACCAGTGCTCTCCATCCCCCCAATGCCCTATGGCCGCCCTGTACTCCTACCTCTGTGCTCTCCAGCCCCCCCCCCAGTGCTTTCCAGCCTCCGTGCTCCCAGGCTCCCCCCCAGTGCTCTCCACCCCCCCCTGCTCTCCACCCTTCTAGTGCTCTCCAACCCCACCAGTGCTCTCCATCCCCCCAATGCCCTATGGCCGCCCTGTACTCCTACCTCTGTGCTCTCCAGCCCCCCCCCCCCAGTGCTTTCCAGCCTCCGTGCTCCCAGGCTCCCCCCCAGTGCTCTCCACCCCCCCTGCTCTCCACCCTTCTAGTGCTCTCCAACCCCACCAGTGCTCTCCATCCCCCCAATGCCCTATGGCCGCCCTGTACTCCTACCTCTGTGCTCTCCAGCCCCCCCCCCCCCAGTGCTTTCCAGCCTCCGTGCTCCCAGGCTCCCCCCAGTGCTCTCTGCCCCCCCTGTGCTCTCCACCCCCCCTGCTCTCCACCCTTCTAGTGCTCTCAGCACCCCCTTATGCTCTCTGGACCCCCTGTGCTCTCCACCCCCCCCCCCAGTGTTCTCCAAACCCCCCCTGTGCTCTCTATCCCCCAATGCCCTATGGCCATCCTGTACTCCTACCTCTGTGCTCTCCAGCCCCCCCTAGTGCTCTCCACTTTATCGATCGACTTGAGTAAAACCGGCTTCTCTGATTTTTTACATACAATTATTGCTGGCAGCTATAGCCCCAGCAGCAATCATTGTGTTCTGCCAGTTGAGAAGACTCCCTGTGTCCCCCCAAACCAGCAGAATACAATAGTTCTGTCGGAGGGATTCCCCCATCAACACAGTTACTTCTACCCGTGGTGGAAGGAAAGAAAATCAAATCTTCTATGGCTTGTCTTACCAAACTCCAACTGTTCTGGAGGAATGAATGCTGTGCATGAGGGTTTCTAGGAACTGAATTCAGATGTAGCCAGGCAACCAGCGTGTATCCATGTATCATTATATCGATGTATCAATATATTCATGTATCCATGCATCAATATATCAATGTATCAATATTTCCATGTATCATTATATCAATGTATCAATATATCCATGCATCATTGTATCAATGCATTAATATATCAATGTATCAATATATCAATGTATCAGTGTAGCAATATATCATTTAATCGATGTATCAATGTACCCATGTATCAGTGTGTCAATGTATCATTGCATCAATCTATTCATGTATCAATGTGTCCAATATCAATGTATCAGTTTACCCATGTATCAGTGTGTCAATGGATCCATGTACGAATCTATTCATGTATCAATGTAGAGCACTTTAAACTCCCAACACAAATCTAAATGGCGGTTCACAGGAGAAATCGCACAGAAATGCGCTGGCGTTCCGGTGCGATTCACATGCAGTTCATTTGAATGGGCTCAGATTACAATAGTAATCCATACACCACTTATGGAAAGTCACTGCAATTGGATGCAAGCCGATGCCGGAAAGTGCACGGCGTTTGTGACCCGCATTTGGGGTGTTGTTAAGTTATGACAGACACCAACTGTGGTGTGTTTTGAACGCGGTGCGGGAAATGTGCGATCTGATATGAACGGGTCTATTTCCTATTTTTTTAAAATGATATGATAAGAAAATCTTTAACATTCTGGTGTCACCCCATGATAATAAAAATAACATTAAATAACATTTTGCTCCTTTTTTCCTATTTAGAAAACATATATGTAAAAGCAACAATGTAAATCTAAACAAAAAACTCTTCAAAACAATTAAAAAATGTAATCATCATCATCATCCTCATCCTCCTCCTCCTCATCATCTTCATCTTCATCATCATCCTCATCCTCCTCCTCATCCTCACCATCCTCATCATCATCCTCATCCTCCTCCTCACCATCCTCATCATCATCCTCCTCCTCCTCCTTATCATCCTCCTCATCATCCTCCTCCTCCTCCTCATCATCATCCTCCTCCTCACCATCCTCATCATCATCCTCATCCTCATCCTCCTCCTCCTCCTCCTCCTCCTCCTCCTCATCATCATCATCATCATCCTCCTCCTCATCATCATCCTCATCATCATCCTCCTCCTCATCATCATCCTCCTCCTCATCATCATCCTCATCCTCCTCATCATCATCATCCTTCTCCTCCTCATCCTCATCCTCCTTCTCATCATCATCTTCATCCTCCTCATCATCATCATCTTCATCCTCCTCCTCCTCCTCATCATTATCCTCATCCTCCTCATCATTTTCATCCTCCTTCTCCTCATCATCCTCCTCCTCCTCCTCCTCATCATCCTCCTCCTCATCATCATCCTCATCTTTCTTCTCATCCTCATCCTCTTCCTCCTTCTCATCCTCCTCCTCCTCCTCATCATCATCCTCTTCCTCCTCCTCATCATCATCCTCCTCCTCATTATCCTCCTCTTCCTCATCATCCTCATCCTCATCCTGGTAGGATCCAGAAATCTTCCCCTCACATCACTATAAAATGACGATAAGAAGTCACCTCGCCGTGTTTTCCCATCAGATGTGAAGAGGAGAATCTTCAGTCATTGGTTCCTATTTACTAACCTGAGAATTGCTGGGACTGGTTCCTCCTGGAAGGCGATTCCTGTGGCCGTCTCTCCTCTGTCTGCAGACACAGCATCAGCTCCACTGCTTTAAAAAAAGGAAGCAGCAGGGACTGTGTTGTAACTTGAGAAGCACAGGACCATATGTGTGTGATAAAGTCAGTTTATGTTTGCCCCCCCCCTCACCCCCCCCCCAGGATCCTAAAGAAAATAAGTCACATCTGCAGACATTCGCCATCCCAGAGACTCATTTTCTGCAATTACAAAAGATTTTAGAAAGGAAGGCGATGGGAAAAAGACTTTCTTCTTCTTCTTCTTCTACTATTTTTTTTTTTTTTTAATTTTCTTTTTTTTTCTTCTTTTTTTTCCCCTTTTTTTTACAGCTGCAGAAAATCGCACGTGTCGGAGAAAAATGCAATTCCTTCTGTGCCGCGCTTGGCGTAGAGCGACTCTCTGGGGCTCCAAAGAAAATATTGGAAGTGCTGAGCAACAGAAAGAACAATTTGTCTGAGTGTCATGTGACTCCATCGCAATACAGAGAACCCGACTATTGTGCGACCGCCCGAGCGTGCCGGGACCGCCCGCCCACCAAGGGGGGCAACCTGGTTCTTCTATATAGAGGTGATACTGGAACAACGTGTATTGATGGTTAACCCCTTCAACACCGGCCACCTTCACCCCCTTCCTACCCAGGACAATGGTCAGCTTTCAGCGCTCTCACACTTTGAATGACAACTACTCGGTCATGTGACACTGCACACATAGGACATTTCTATCATTTTTGGAGACATAGATTTCTTTTGGTGGTATTTAATCACCTCTGGGTTTTTTTTATTTTTTGCTAAACAAATGAAAAAAGACCAAAAATTTCAGAATTTTTTTATTTTCTTAGCTTCTGTTATAAAACTTTGCAAATAGGTAATTTTTCTTCTTCACTGATGGGCACTGATGAGGCTGTACTGATGGGCACTGATGAGGCTGCACTAATGGACACTGAAGAGGCTGCACTGATGAGCACTGATGAGGCTGTACTGATGAGGCTGCACTGATGGGCACTGATGAGGCTGCACTGATGAGCACTGTTGAGGCTGTACTGATGGGCACTGATGAGGCTGCACTGAGGGGCACTGGTGAGGCTGCACTGATGGGCACTGATGAGGCAGCACTCATGGGCACTGATGCTGCTGCACTGATAGGCACTGTTGAGGCTGCACCAATGCAGCCTCATCAGTGCAGCCTCACCAGTGCCCATCAGTGCAGTCTCACCAGTGCTCGCCAGTGCAACCTCACCAGTGTCCATCAGTGCAGCCTCACTAGTGTCCATCAGTGCAGCCTCACCAGTGCCCCTCAGTGCAGCCTCACCAGTGCCTTTAAGTGCAGCCCCACCAGTGCTCACCAGTGCAACCTCACCAGTGCACATCAGTGAAAAGCATATCCCTCTATTGTGTGTACTTGTCTCGGTCCAGAGCACTAAGTGTCATTTCTGTCTGCAGCCTCCTTCTTCTGCTATCACCATGAGTCACTTCTGACAAGTTTTCCTGACACCAAGTGAAAAATGGTGACAGGGGAGGGACCTCAAGCGCACAGCCTGTGATTAACAGCCTCAGCTCTGTTCCTGTGTGCTGTGTGGTGGGGGGTGGGGTGTGCCTTCCCTTCACTAATCTCCCACTGAGCTCTGCAGTGTGTAACTTCAGCTCCCCGCCACCCTTTTTTCTGAAATCTCAGACAAGCTTTATAAATTCTGGCCTTTTGAATGGATGTAGAGGAGGGCGGGCTGCAGATAAACAGGTACAACTTATGTAGGAGGATGTTTTTAATCTCTGTGTATCACCTGAGGCCAGTCACTTATGTGATGTGGGGTATCTATGTGAGGGTTTACAATCTGACCTTTGGCCTCCCCTTCAGTCTTGCACAGGTGTACTGGCTCCTCTCCTGGACTGAAACGGCTTCGTCTGATTTCACTGCACACTGTGAGCTTCTCACAATGTGCATTAGAAGCTGCAGCAAGTCAGATAGAGACCCGCCCCATTTCCTGGCTGGAGGATGTCCAGCATCATCTAGCCCCTTTTCTCCCCAGCCGGACTATCCCTGGCCCTACCCCCTTCATTCACTGGATTTCAGTTCTTTTAATCATGGGGGCTCAGCATCACATGGGGGCGTTACCTATGCAAATGCAGCCTGCCTAGGAACGCCCACTCCAGACTAACATTAATCAAGGCATTTTGATATTTGCATAACTCCTCCCACTGCTTGCATCAGGACGGTGGGCTCTAGAGAGGACTGAGGCTGGCCCCTCCCACCAGCCATGATCTGCCCGCATTGCATAGAGAAGCACGGAGACCCAAAGAGGGAACGCTTTAGCTTCCTAATGCTACACATACGTGTCTGTGGTTGGCTGAGGTTTCTGTACTGAGAGAGCACTATCTGCCCCCTCCCAGCGACAGTAACCGGTCTGTCATAGACAGCACCCAGTCATTAGTAATGATGGGAAGCCATCAGGATGGGACCCTGATCATGTGACCACTGTGACAACCAATCACAGTGAACCTAGCAAAAACCTCAGGTCCCCGCTCCGGCTTATACAGCCATATCCAATGGATTCCATACAGTGTGCAGGCTGGGTAGAGAGTCCGTCTGAACTGCTTGCGATATCTGAGAGCAAAAGTAGTGAAACGCAAGACGCACGGCGAGAAATCCCGTACATCAAAGAGATGATAGCAGCTTCAGTCTATCTCCATCCCGGCCACGCCCTCCCCCCCCCGAGGCATTTAGCTGCGCCCACAGGGCTTAGTCAAGGAAGTCCGTAAACCTCCATGACTAAGGGCCGTGGGCAGGGCGAAACGTGTCGGAGGGGGTGTGTGTGTGGCCGGGACAGAGATAGATCAAGGCTGCTATCATCTCCTTGATGTACAGAATTGCTTAGTGTTGTGTGCGGCTAGCCAATCACAGTAGTCACATGATCGGGCCCTCCATACTGTCCCTGGGCATAAAGACCCACTTTGGCTAAGTTCCCATCGTATGAAATATCTGACCCGAACCGAACCGCAAACTCTATTAAATTCTATGGGACTTGAACTTGACAAAAAATCAAAAGTGCCCATTTTGAAGGCTTATATGCAAGTTATTGGCCGTAAAAAGGGGTATGGGGGTCCGGGTACTGCCCTGGGGGAAACGTACCAATGCTTAACCACTTCAGCCCCAGAAGAATTTACCCCCTTCCCGACCAGAGCGTTTTTTGCGATTTGGCACTGCGTCACTTTAACTGACATTTACGCGGTCGTGTGACGCTGTACCCAAACAAAATTAACGTCCTTTTTCCCCACAAGTAGAGCTTTCTTTTGGTGGTATTTGATCGCCTGGTTTTTCGTTTTTGTGCTATAAACAAAAAAAAGCGACATTTTTGGAAAAAACACAATATTTTGTACTTTTTGCTATAATAAATATCCCAATTTTTTTAAAAAAAGCACATTTTTCCTCAGTTTAGGCCGATATATATTCTTCTACATATTTTTGGTAAGAAAAAATCGCAATAAGCCTATATTGATTGGTTTGTGCAAAAGTTATAGCGTTTACTAAATAGGGGATATATTTATAGCATTTTTATTATTTTTTTTTTTTACTAGTAATGGCGGCGATCTGCGATTTTTATCGTGACTGCGACATTACGGCGGACAGATCGGACAATTTTGACACATTTTTGGGACTATTGGCATTAATACAGCGACCAGTGCGATTAAAAATGCATTGATTACTGTAAAAATGTCAGTGAAGAGGTTAACACTAGGGGGCGGTGAAAGGGTTAACTGTGTTGCCTGGGAGGTGATTCTAACTGAAGGGGGAGGGGACTAACTAGAGGAAGTGACGGATCGTGGTTCCTAGCTAATAGTAATACACGATCTGTCACTCCTGTCAGGACAGAACAGGGAAGTGTGTGCTTACACACACTCGTCCCTGTTCTGTCTCCTGCTCACGATCGCTCGTGGCCGGCGGGCATCGCGACCATCGTCCTCGAGCATCGGCACCCCGACTGTGCAGCGGGCGCTGGCGCGCGCCTCAGGCGCCGCTTGCGCCTGCTATCCAAACCCCACGAGCCAACATATAGCTACATGGTTTCGCACAGGGGAGCCAACCTGCCGCAGTATAACTGAGGCGGCTGCTCCGGAAGCGGTTATTAATGCTTTAAGTGGAACAATAAAAATGAAAAGCCTTTAAATATAGTACCTGGGGGGTCCCCTTAGTCTGCCTGTATAGTGGCGCATCTGTACCATGTATAGAACCTGCTGCAGCAAAACTGACATTTCTAAAGAAAAAAAAAATAACATTTAATTTTCCGGCAATACAAAAGTGTTAAAAAAACGGCATGGGGTCCCCCTCTCCAATCTGAACTAGGCCCTTTGTGTCTGGTGTGGATTTTAAGGGGAACCCCACGCCAAAAAAATAAATAAAAACAGCGTGGGGTCCCCCATAAAATCCATACCGGACCCTTATCTGAGCATGCAGCCTGGCAGGTCAGGAAAGGGAGGGGACAAGTGAGCAGCCCCCTATTTTTTTCTGAACCATAACAGGCCACATGCCCTTAACATTGGGGGGTGCTTTGGGGTGGGGGGGGCTCTGTCCCCCACCCCAAAGCACCTTGTCCCTATGGTGATTGGGACAAGGGCCTCTTCCTGACAACCCTTGGGTCCTGGACAACCCTGGGACCCTGCAACAATAAAAATTAAAAATTCCTTTAAATATAGTGCTTGGGGGGTCCCCTTAGTCTGCCTGTAAAGTGGCGCATCTGAAACATGTATAGAACCTGCTGCAGCAAAACTGACATTTCTAAAACAACAATGTTAAAAAAACGGCGTGGCGCCCGCCCCCCAATCCCTCCACTAGGCCCTTTGGGTCTGGTATGCATTTTTGGATTTTAAGCAGAACCCCACAGCACAATAAAAAATAAAAAAAACGCGTGGGTTCCCCCCAAGATCCATACTAGACCCTTATCTGGGCGTGTAGCCTGGCAGGTCAGGAAAGGGAGGGGACAAACGAGCACCCTCTAGCTCTCCTGAACTATACCAGGCCACATGCCCTCAACATGGGTGGGGTGCTTCGGGGTGGGGTGCCACCCCTCCGCAAAGCACCTTGTCCCCATGGTAATGGGGATAAGGGTCTCTTCCCTACAACCCCGTGCTGTGGTTGTGGGGGTCTGCAGGCAGGGGTCTTATCGGAATCTGGAAGCCCCTTTAACAAGGGGGCCCCCAGATCCCCCCCATGTGAATGAGTATAGGGTACATAGTACCCCTACCCATTTACCAAAAAAGTGTCTAAAAGAAATAAAAACACACATACAGGTTTTTGACAATTCCTTTATTAAAAATAAAAAAACAATGTCCCCCGTTGTAGATCGATCGTCAGTCACGATGGGGTTAATGCCGCCATCGCTTTGGGCTTCAATTTTGGATCTGCAGCAGAAAGCTACATGGAGTCCGGAGCCACCAAATCCCTCCACGGCGGTTCAGGACGGGTCCTCTTGAAATAAGCCCGCAACGTGCGTGAATTTGGCGTGCCGTTCACCGCTCTCCGCGCGATCCGCTCGGGACGTGTTCAGATTCTTATCCGACGTTCGACTTTGAAAGGAAAAAAATGTTTTGTGAAAAGGAAAAGCCTGAAATGTAAATATTGACATATTTTGAGGCGTTGTCGGCGTCTCGGGGCACCGCCATCAAATAAATACCAACTTCCTCCTTCCCGTGAGAAGGGGACGCCGCACATCGCCATGGTGCCAGCAGTCCTGGCACTCGGAATTCGGGGGGGCGGATCTCAGGCTGGGTTCAGGAAACCTCAAATTACAGTTTAGCCCTCGGAGTGTAATTTAGCCGCATCCTGTGCCGCAATATGAGGGGGGGGGGGGATTGCAACCAAATGCACCAACTATGGTCATCCAAATCCAACGCTCCCTCTGGAGACTCACACAGGATATTAACCCCTTAAGGAGGAAGGTAGAAAAAAATAAACTTTATTACCTGAACCCAAAACTTCACAAATTCTCGAAGAAATCGCAGAACTCTTCATCTTGTGAAACTTCACATACATTCGTTCTGTGTAAATAAGGGGAACATCGAATGTAATAAAGGGGAGTTCCACCCATATAAAAGTCAGCAGCTATAAAAAGTGTATCCGCTGACTTTCGATAATCGGACTCTCACCTGTCCCGCGGTCCAGCGATGCGTGGCGAACCAAGCCCCGCCCCTCTCCCCCTCCTCTCCTCGGTGCGTATGTGATTGGCCGGGCAATCTTCTGGGACCTGTGACGTGTCCCGGAAGATTGCAGGGAGGGAGGGGGAGAGGTGAACTTACTTCGGGCGCCACGAAGCCCCGGGAGGAAGTGGGAGCTGGGTGCCCCTAAAAAGAGGGTATCCGCTCCCCCTCCAAAATGTGGCACGTCAGGGGGTCACCTTCACTTAAAGCGGAAGTTCCTATTTTGGGTGGAAACTCCGCTTTATGCTTCTTCTTCTGCAGATCGAATGTTATTCATTCATAAAAAAATAAAATGGTTTTATGAAAATACCACATAATAGCCTCTAGATGGAGCTAAAGATCATAAGTATTTATTTCAAATGACCATCAGTTCTATGTAGTGGTCATAATGCGGTGTTTTCCTGATTCACTCAAGTTCAGTCTTTCTGCCTCACCTCTGACATCAATGATCATTTTATCTATCTGCAGGGCTTTTTTTTTTAAGAGAGAACTCGGGACAATGCAGTTCCGGCACCTCCAACACTGAATGTATGTAATGACAAGCGGTGCTGGAGGGTTTATTGCTGCTTGCTACTGGGGGATCTATTGTTCCTGGGAGGGTCTATTGTTGCTGGTGGGGGATCTATTATTGCTTATGAGGATCTATTGTTGCTGGAGGTCAACTGTTGGGAGGGGTCTACTGATAAAGGAGGGGTCTACTGATGAAGGAGGGGTCTACTGATGCTGGCCACAGTGATCTATTACTGCTGGAGGGGGTCTATTGTTGCTGGGTTAATATATTGTTATGTGAGGTCTGTTGTTGCTGGGGAGGATCTATTGTTGCTGGAGGTCTGTTGTTTCTGGGGATCTATTTTTGGTGGTGGTGGTAGGGGATCTATTGTTGTTGGGGTATATTGGTGCTGGGGGGATCTATTGTTGCTGGGAGGATATGTTATTGCTGGAGGTGTGTATTGTTTCGGGGGGGGGGGGGGTCTGCTGTTGCTGGGGTATAGATTTTTGCTGGGAGGGTCTGTTGTTGCTATGGGGATATACTGTTGCTGGGGGGAGTTGTTGTTGGGGTGTCTATTGTAGCTGGAGGGTATGTATTGTTTCTGGGGGGGGGGGGATCCATTGGTGCTGGGGGAATCTGCTGTTGCTGGGAGGGGCAATCTATTGTTTCTGGGGGGCCATTGATGAGAGGGATTCTATTGTCACTGGATGATCTATTGCCGTTGGGAAAATCTATTGTTGCTGGAGGGGATCCATTGTTGCTGTGGGGATCTGTTGTTGCTAGGGAAACTATTCTTGATGGGATCTATTGTTTCTAGGGGGTCTATTGTAGCTGGAGGGAGTTGATTTTTTCTGGGGGGGGGGGTTCTATTGTTGCTGGAGTAATCTACTGTTGCTGGGGATCTATTGTTGCCAGGTTGATATATTCTTGCTGCGGGATCTATTGTAGCTGGAGGTAATTGATTGTTTCCGGGGGGTCTATTGTTGCTGGAGGAATCTATTCTTGGTAGGGGGATCTATTGTTGCTGGAGGAATCTATTCTTGGTAGGGGGATCTATTGTTGCTGGAGGAATCTTTTCTTGGTAGGGGGATCTATTGTTGCTGGAGGGGGGTCTATTGTTGCCAGAGGAATCTATTCTTGGTAGGGGGATCTATTGTTGCTGGAGGGGGGTTCTTGTTGCTGGAGGAATCTATTCTTGGTAGGGGGATCTATTGCTGCTGCAGGAATCTATTCTTGGTAGGGGGATCTATTGTTGCTGGAGGAATCTATTCTTGGTAGGGGGATCTATTGTTGCTGGAGGAATCTATTCTTGGTAGGGGGATCTATTGTTGCTGGAGGAATCTCTTCTTGGTAGGGGGATCTATTGTTGCTGGAGGCGGGTTCTTGTTGCTGGAGGAATCTATTCTTGGTAGGGGGATCTATTGTTGCTGGAGGAATCTATTCTTGGTAGGGGGATCTATTGTTGCTGGAGGAATCTCTTCTTGGTAGGGGGATCTATTGTTGCTGGAGGCGGGTTCTTGTTGCTGGAGGAATCTATTCTTGGTAGGGGGATCTATTGTTGCTGGAGGGGGGTCTATTTTTGCTGGCTGCCGGGGATCTATTTTACTGCTTTTTTTATCATTATCACATTCCATAACAATTACTTAGAACCCCAAAATGATAGTTGGTTCTGTATGCTCTAAAAGGGGTGGTACTGGGAGGTGGGTAGGGGGTGGAACCAAGGAACGGTGTTCAGAGGTGGGTGGGGGGCGGAGACAAGTGGTGTTTCGGCGGGGGGGGGAGAGTACCTGCACCTATTCTCTGAAATAAAAAAATCCCTGTAAAGGGGGACTCTTCTATGTAAGGAGCGCTCCTCCCACTCACCATCACACTAATGTACCCAGAGCTGTAGATATAGTAATTATTAGTGGGGTTCCCTGAGACAGGAATGTTATTTCAGGGGTTCCTCCATATAAATAGGTTGAGAAACGCGGCTGTAATCTGCATGACTAAATTACATTCGACCTGGAGAGAAATTAGCCCAATAACATTCGACATTCACACAGAACGAATGTACATGCAGCTTCACGGGACGAATAGTTCTGCTAATTTTTTTTTAGAAATGCAGCAAAGATGAGAGACGCTTGTTATTATAAATGACAAAAAGATGAAATGTATCTCTAGGTTGTCTCATCTATAGAACAGAAGATGACGGTGGAATGGTCCAGCGGTGAGACGGCATGCTGGGACTTGTAGTCCGGTGCCGCCTGGCCTGGGTCAGCTTTATGTAATGGGAGGATTGCACGGAGGTGGAGAGGAGGAAATCCCAGAGTTTCACCATGGAGGTGTGAGGCTCACATTCTCGGGAACGCTCAGACAGGAGCACAGCTGGCGATGATGTGATGTCCCTGAAGAAGGAAGACGACATCTGGAGAGGAAAGTCCCGGCAATCTGGAGAACTGCACCAGGAGAACAGTCCCCGCCAAAGGGGTAAAGGGGAACTCTAAGGATGGCTTCCATTGAGGGCTTGGGGGTGGTTTGTGCCTCCAGTACACCTGTACTGAGGAAGATGGCGCCATCTTTGTACCTCATTCATTATCCGGGGTCACCGAATATATCCTGGGCGGAGATGACACCAGAATGTATATCCTGGTAGCCGTACAGTCACTGGACACACGGGAGTTACAGGGGTGCACAGGCACAGGAAGACTATGGACACTGGAATACACATGGGACACGGGAGCAACAGGAGGCACAGCAGCTCTGGGGAAATTAGAAACACTGGTGTCACTGAAGGCAAAGGAGTGCTACGGTCACTGGAGACACTGGGGTCACTGGAATACACACGGAGTACTGGGGTCATTAGAGACACTGGGGTCACTGGAATACACACAGAGTACTGGGGTCATTAGAGACACTGGGGTCACTGGAATACACACGGAGTACTGGGGTCATTAGAGACACTGGGGTCACTGGAATACACACGGAGTACTGGGGTCATTAGAGACACTGGGGTCACTGGAATACACACGGAGTACTGGGGTCATTAGAGACACTGGGGTCACTGGAATACACACGGAGTACTGGGGTCATTAGAGACACTGGGGTCACTGGAATACACACGGAGTACTGGGGTCATTAGAGACACTGGGGTCACTGGAATACACACGGAGTACTGGGGTCATTAGAGACACTGGGGTCACTGGAATACACACGGAGTACTGGGGTCATTAGAGACACTGAGGTGACTGGAATACACATGGAGTCATTAGAGACAAGATCTCTAGGGTCACTGGAAACACTGGAGTCAATAGATCGCACATGGAGCACTGGGGTGAATGGATATACTGGAGCGCTGGGGTGAATGGAGATACTGGAGCGCTGGGGTCAATGGAAACACTGGAATGCTGGGGTCAATGGATATACTAGAGCACTGGGGTCAATGGAGATACTGGAGCGCTGGGGTCAATGGAGATACTGGAGCGCTGGGGTCAATGGAGATATTGGAGCGCTGGGGTCAATGGAGATACTGGAGCGCTGGGGTCAATGGAGATAATAGAGCGCTGGGGTCAATGGATATACTAGAGTGCTGGGGTCAATGGAGATACTGGAGCACTGGGGTCAATGGAGATATTGGAGCGCTGGGGTCAATGGATATACTAGAGCGACGGGGTCAATGGAGATACTGGAGCACTGGGGTCAATAGAGATACTGGAGTGCTGGGGTCAATGGAGATACTGGAGCGCTGGGGTCAATGGAGATACTAAAGCGCTGGGGTCAATGGAGATACTGGAGCGCTGGGGTCAATGGAGATACTGGAGCACTGGGGTCAATGGAGATACTGGAGCACTGGGGTCAATAGAGATACTGGAGTGCTGGGGTCAATGGAGATACTAAAGCACTGGGGTCAATGGAGATACTGGAGCGCTGGGGTCAATGGAGATACTGGAGCGCTGGGGTCAATGGAGATACTGGAGCGCTGGGGTCAATGGAGATACTGGAGCGCTGGGGTCAATGGAGATACTGGAGTGCTGGGGTCAATGGATATACTAGAGCGCTGGGGTCAATGGAGGTACTGGAGCGCTGGGGTCAATGGAGATACTGGAGCACTTGGGTCAATGGAGATACTGCCCCTGTTGAAGGTCATTGGGCCGAAACACGTAGGGCGGCTTTTATAGACCCTATACACTGCTTTTACTTAGTGATCACTTTTTATATGTATTGTGTTTTTTTTATGAATAAAAACACCCAGAATTACACTACATGGAAGCATTCCTTCCTTTTTTCATATATCCTGGAGAACTGTGAAACCACTTTGCCTTTTGGAATCCATTTTGGCTCTGCTTTGGTGGACATAGAGGTGACGTCCCGGCCCTGTAGAGGCTCTACCCTTGCCTCCAACACTTCACAGCTTTGCCCAGGGTGGCATCAAGCTCCATTGATTCTATGCTCATGGCAGTAGAATCCAACCTTTCTGGTAAGCGTATTCCATCTATTCGCTAAAGTTGATGATATACAAGTTGACGGTTGGGAAGCAGACAGGATCGATACACAGATTATTTAATCTCACTGCGGACTGTTGTCCTATTTGGATTATACATTCCCCTTTTACTTGGGACATTACATCTATATGCACTTTGATCTTTATTTACTATTGACACATGTGTGTTTTAGCGCTACAATTTATTTTATATTTATATTTGTTACCTTTTTGTCTCATGGTTTGTAGCAGCTGTTTTTTGTCTTTTTGGGTAGCGCATTAATCATTCCCCCTTTTTTAACTGGAGATACTGGAGTGCTGGGGTCAATGGAGATACTGGAGCGCTGGGGTCAATGGAGATACTGGAGTGCTGGGGTCAATGGATATACTAGAGCGCTGGGGTCAATGGATATACTAGAGCAACGGGGTTAATGGAGATACTGGAGCGACGGGGTCAATGGAGATTCTGGAGCGCTGGGGTCAATGGAGATACTGGAGTGCTGGGGTCAATGGATATACTAGAGCGCTGGGGTCAATGGAGATACTGGAGCGCTGGGATCAATAGAGATACTGGAATGCTGGGGTCAATTGAGACACTGGAGTGCTGGGGTCAATTGAGACACTGGAGCGCTGGGGTCAATTGAGACACTGGAGCGCTGAGGTCAATTGAGACACTGGAGCACTGGGTCAATTGAGACATTCTAGCGCTGAGGTCAATTGAGACACTGGAGCGCTGGGGTCAATGGAAACACTGGAACGATCTGGTCCAATGGAAACACTGGTGCGCTGGGCTGAATTGAGACACTGGAGTGCTGGGGTGAATTGAGACACTGGAGTGCTGGGGTGAATGAAAACACTGGAGCGCTGGGTTGAATTGAGACACTGGAGCACTGGGTTGAATTGAGACACTGGAGCGCTGGGTTGAATTGAGACACTGGAGCGCTGGGTTGAATTGAGACACTGGAGTGCTGGGGTGAATGAAAACACTGGAGCGCTGGGTTGAATTGAGACACTGGAGCACGGGTTGAATTGAGACACTGGAGCGCTGGGGTGAATGAAAACACTGGAGTGCTGGGGTAAATTGAGGTAAATTCTTGCAGACTTGTACACTTCCTGGAACATTCTGAACTCTTCAGCACGGATCTCTCGGAGACTTTTCTTCTACAATTATATTATTACCATGGACTTTAGATGAGTCCACTTTTGGCTCAGATCACATGGTCTGCGGTGATTACCACCGTCCTGAACTTACCCAGAACTCCTCCCTTCATAGGCCGGTCTCTATGGTCACAGCTGCCAAAACCTGCCATGGATGGCTTCCTCCCCTCCCAATCCCTCCATACAGAACCTTCGATGCCCAATTGGTCCATTTGTGGTCACCTCTATGAAGTCTTTCCTTTCACTCTCGGCGGTGTCCTCGTGGTATTGAATTGCTCCCTTTGAAATGCAATGAGGGGGGGGGGGGGTTTAGGTTGGGCCATCTGCAGGATTTTAGCTACAGAGGATCTCATCTCATCTCTGCGGAGTAATTACGGCCAGCTTGGTCTCATTAGGTTGTCCGCAATTACCACGAATGATCTGCAGACCGAGGAGAACGTTCAGACTCATTCCTCGTGTTCCTGGGGCTCTTCTATGGCGCAGACAGCGCTGTCCACCTGGGGAATTAATAGTACAGATGTAGATCATACAATGAAAGTTTTAGCTGAGGTTGTATAACTGATTTGTGCACCGGTCCAAATCATTTGGTGGAGGGGGGATTATGGTGTGGGGGGGAGGGGGGATTATGGTGTGTGGAGGGGGGATTATGGTGTTGGGGGAGGGGGGATTATGGTGTGTGGAGGGGGGATTATGGTGTGTGGAGGGGGGATTATGGTGTGTGGAGGGGGGATTATGGTGTGTGGAGGGGGGATTATGGTGTGTGGAGGGGGGATTATGGTGTGTGGAGGGGGGATTATGGTGTGGGATGGAGGGGGGATTATGGTGTGGGGGGTTGTTTTTCAGGGGTTGGGCTTGGCCTCTTAGTTCCAGTGAAGGGAACTCTTAAGGCGTCAGCATACCAAGACATTTTGGACAATTTCATGCTCCCAACAATGTGGGAACAGTTTGGGGGTGGCCCCTTCCTGTTCCAACATGACTGCGCACCAGTGCACAAAGCAAGGTCCATAAAGACATGGGTGAGCGAGTTTGGGGTGGAGGAACTTGACTGGCCTGCACAGAGTCCTGACCTCAACCCGATAGAACACCTTTGGGTTGAATTAGAGCGGAGACTGTGAGCCAGGCCTTCTCGTCCAACATCAGTGCCTGACCTCACAAATGCTCTTCTGGAAGAATGGTCAAACATTCCCATAGACACCCTCCTAAACCTTGTGGACGGCCTTCCCAGAAGAGTTGAAGCTGTTATAGCTGCAAAGGGCGGAGCCAACTCAATATTGAACCCTCCGGACTAAGGCTGGATTCACACCTATGCATTTTTAGTGCTTTTTGCATTTTGCAGATTTGTACTACAGAAAGAGTTCCATAGGAAACCATGTTAAATGGACTGTGGTGCATATCTGCAAAATGCAAAAAGCACTAAAACTGCATAGGTGTGAATCCAGCCTAAGACTGGGATGTCATTAAAGTTCATGTGTGTGTAAAGGCAGGCGTCTCAATACTTTTGGTAATATAGTGTATATGCAGTTGTGCTCAAAAGTTTGCATACCCTTGCAGGACTTTTTTGAACGTCTTGCCAGCGCACCACCCCACGTGAAAGGATGTGAAAAGAGAGGTGCTTTACAGGCGCCATTTTTAACGTTATATCGCCTGTAAAGCGCCTCGGTGTGAAAGTAGCCAATATTGAAAATACGACCGATCATGCCAAAAAACTGTCTTTTATTTAAGGATAGCGATCACATGAAGCCATTTATTATCACATCGGTTTTTTGGCTCCTTTTTAAAATCATAATGATAACAGAACCCCCCCCCCCCCCCCCCAAATGGCCCTGATAAAAAGTTTACATACCCTGGAATGTTTGGCCTTGGTACAGACACGGAAGTTGGCACACACAGGTTAAAATGGCATTTAAAAGATTACTGACTGGCATATTCAAGGCTTTGGATATCTTTTTATATCCTTTTCCATCTTTGTAATGTTTCATTACCTTGTTACGCAGGTCTTTTGTCTGTTTTTTCTACCTCCTCATGGCTCAGTGTCTATCTTGCTTAGTGCATCCATGTGAGAGCCAACAAACTCATTGACTATTTATACACAGACACTAATTGTGATTTAAAAAGCCACAAATGTGGAAAATTAACCTTTTAATTGCCGTTTTAACCCCGTGTGCGCCACCTTCTGTGTCTGTACCAAGGCCAAACCTTCCAGGGTATGTAAACTTTTTATCAGGGCCATTTGGGTGTTTTCTGTTATCATTATGATCTAAAAAGGATCCAAAAAACTCTGTGATAATAAATGGCTTCATGTGATCTCTATCCTTAAATAAAAGACCGTTTTTTTGGCGTGATTGGTCATATTTTCCATATAAATGCCAAAATGCCACAATTTCTGCCAGGGTGTGCAAACTTTTGAGCACAGCTGTGTGTAGACATGTGGATATAGATCAGTCCTAGGACCAGACATCGGTGGCTTTTTGACGATTTTCAGCCTGATTTGAATTTACGACCTCCTGGTTGTGAGTCCGGAGACTCTTGTTTCGAATGACCTGCGGAGTCCCCTCGGAATGAATTACACATAATTGTTGGCGTAATGCGTTACATCATTCATGACATCTGCGACGCGTTTTACATCTGTGGCGAGGGGTTTGATGGCTTATTGTCTGCGGGAATGGATTGCTTCCGTCTCTTCTCCTTCATAAATCTTCACGTCAGCATCAGAGGGAGAGCCAAGCGGAGGTCTCCTCGCTGGACATCATCTTATTATTCTATCGATGATTTAATATACTCTGTGGGGAAAACCCTTAAAGATGTGACTCATAAACTGGATGGGGTGTAACTTGCCGTGCCGCTCCAAGCTGAGACAGAGATCTCCCTGTGGGTCGCAGAGAAGGGAGGGGGCACCTGGGCACCATTCAGGGGGGGGGGGGGGGGGGGGTTAGAAGCATCAACAGAGGAAGGCAGGATCCAGTGTATGAATATGTGAATGAGTGTGGCCTCAGCCAGTGCCGCTCCAGCCACGTCCCCTGACGTGTTTCGCTCCGTACTTTGGGGCTCCCGTTACATGTTTCCCCCGCACACAGGGGCTCTCCTGACATGTTTTGCCCCCTTACAACAGGAGTCTCCTGACAAGTTTCACCCCGCACTGGGGCTCCCCTGACATGTTTCGATCTGCACACTGGGGCTTCCCTGACATGTTTCGCCCCGCACACTGGATCTCCTCTGACATGTTTCACCCCGCACACTGGGGCTCCCCTGACATGTTTCGCCCCACACACCGGGTCTCCTCTGACATGTTTCACCACACTGGGGCTTCCCTGACATATTTAGCCCTGCACTCCAGGGCTCCCCTGACATGTTTTGCCCCCCACAACAGGAGTCCCCTGACATGTTTCGCCCCACACACTGGGGCTCCCCTGACATGTTTCGCCCGCACACTGGGGCTCTCCTGACATGTTTCGCCCACACACTGGGGCTCCCCTGACATGTTTCACCCCGCACACTGGGGCTCCCCTGACATGTTTCACCCCACACACTGGGGCTCCCCTGACATGTTTAGCCCCGCACACTGGGGCACCCCTGACATGTTTTGCCCCGCACACCGGATCTCCTCTGACATGTTTCACCCCGTACACTGGGGCTCACCTGACATGTTTCGCCCCACACACCGGGTCTCCTCTGACATGTTTCACCACACTGGGACTTCCCTGACATGTTTACCCTTGCACAACAGGGCTCCCCTGACATGATGTTTTGCCCCCCACAACAGGAGTCCCCTGACATGTTTCGCCCGCACACTGGGGCTCCCCTGACATGTTTCGCCCGCACACTGGGGCTCCCCTGACATGTTTCGCCCACACACTGGGGCTCCCCTGACATGTTTCACCCTGCACACTGGGGCTCCCCTGACATGTTTCACCCCGCACACTGGGGCTCCCCTGACATGTTTCGCCCACACACTGGGGCTCCCCTGACATGTTTCACCCCACACACTGGGGCTCCCCCGACATGTTTCACCCCGCACACTGGGGCTCCCCTGACATGTTTAGCCCCACACACTGGGGCTCCCCTGACATGTTTCGCCCCACACACTGGGGCTCCCCTGACATGTTTCACCCCACACACTGGGGCTTCCCTGACATGTTTCACCCCACACCCTGGGACTCCCCTGACATGTTTCGCCTGCACATCGGGGCTTGATCAAGGAGGTTCTTAGACAATTGACTGTTTCAACAAATATAATCCTTGTTGTCAATGTTTTTACATCCTTTGCCAAACGCTGCTGATCTCCTCCAACCTCATTGCAGCCAGTTTCTGTCTGCAGGCACTTCAGCAAGGGCTGCATGGCATTCATTTCTCAGGACGGGTTGCCTGATGGTGACAACAGTGGACCACGGCTGCATCGTGTGAGTTGAATCAGCCACTTGAATTCTCCATTGGACAGTCATGTGACATGGGGGGACAACACAGGATTGGGGGACAGGGACAGAGCGTTTGTTTTCAGGATTGGGAAAAGTGAATGGTTTGATTAAAAAAGTTTATTGCATATTGATGGCGGGGGAGGGGGCAGGTGGAAGGTATTATATGCGAACACTTCTTCTGGTAGCTCACACTCACCTACAGCCTAAAAATTAGGATTTCACTCTCAGTCAACATTGACTGTTTGTAATCCTTATTCTGCCAGCATAGTAAATAGATAGGAAGCGGTATCATATTCACTTGTTTTATACTTTTTTTTTTTTTTACATTGTCAGTCTGGGGGGAGGGGAGTGTTAGATGGACTAGCAGATTTAGATACACTAGCAAATTGAAGCCAAACTCCACCTTATGCTAGGTTCACACCTATGTGTTTTTGCATGCCGCGTTTGCACGGCATGGCACCCCATTCAAATAAAGGGGCTGTTGTGTC
This sequence comes from Lithobates septentrionalis, assembly GCA_037952835.1. Taxonomy (NCBI): domain Eukaryota; kingdom Metazoa; phylum Chordata; class Amphibia; order Anura; family Ranidae; genus Lithobates; species Lithobates septentrionalis. Next base: position 28,581 of record JBBDGP010004561.1, on the reverse strand, counting down.
TGCGTTTTCGCAAAACAAAAAAGTTGCATGCACCTTTTCAAAAACAGGGAAATCGCATTGTCGTTCTGACTATGTGATCTTCCTGTGGTTCTGGCACCCGCACTGTGAGGTGTGGGGGTGATAATCAGAATGAATGGCAACCCCGTGTGTTTCCGCAGAGCAGTGCGTTTTCACTGCAGGTGCAGCAGTGGCGGCAAGTGGAATTTTTTTTGGGGGGGTGTGGCAAACACTATGCCACCCCCCGGTCGGTAGCACTTACCCCATCACCAGCGCCGTGGCTTTGCCTGCTCAGCGGCGGTGATGGCTCTCCCTTCCTCTGCTCTCCATGGGCATTGGCGGCTTCCGTTTCCTCCCTCCTCCTCAGCGGCCAATCAGGAGTCTTCTCTTTTCGGCCAATTGGAAAACGGGTCTCACACCCGCTTCTGATTGGACAGATTGAGGAACAGTGTTTCAACAGCAGATATTCATTCACTGGTGTAACACCTGGATGGGCTCTGATAGCACTCTCTGTGTCCCAAGACCACCCGATTTTGAAGCCTATTAGAGCCTCTGGCTCCAATCAGGTGCTTAAAAAAAACCCCACCGCTGTAATTCATGCGCCCGGCGCCCTGAAAGGGGCCGGACGCATGAATAGGGGGTGGCTACGGCGGCCATGGATAGATTTGTGCTATGCTTGAATCTATCCATTGCAAAGAGGGCATGGTGTGGAGAGGGGGGCGGAGCCCGGGCGCCCCTAATGGACGGAACTGATGCGACTCCCGCACCTGCAGCCACACACAGAAGTGTAGACCTCGCCTTAATAATCAGTTATAGTACTAGGTTTTTTTTTCCTTTTGGGATGAAGGTTTTACATAAATAAAAGCTGATCATTGTATGCACCCCTGTCAGTGGTAAACGCTTTGTCTTAACACTCTTGATACATTTGTAGGAGAGGTTGTACTGTTTAAAACAACAGACTTACTGGAAGGATCACCAGGTGAAAATAAAGGAAAGAAAGGCTAAAAAAATCCGATTGCGATCGGCTCTCTATGGAGCCGGATCACACATCTCCGGGGCGGCTCCGGTGTGAATCGCACAAGAGTCCGGAGTGTCTTTTGGTCCGTTTCTGGTCCGAATTCTGCCAAAAATGTAGACTGAAATCGGACCTGAAACGATGAATGGAGACGCACTGAACACCCCGCTGGGAGCCGCTCTGCGCTCATATGTGAACCCGGCCTGATGCAGCCATCACATCTAAGAATTGATATCCTGCAATACAATAAATGTTTACTTTTGGGGTTAGTACCCCTTTAAGAAGTAATACTCCACGTGATCGTCTTTGGGACTTGGTTATCACATCAGTGAGAAGATGCAGAATAATTAAAATGTTGCAATTTTCAGTAAAGAAAACCCAATTGCAACATTTGTTCCAGTATATCTTCCTGTACACTTCAGTGAGATGCTGCCATCTAGTGTTCACTTTACATATAGCGATAAATTATATGTAAATCCTCACCTTGTAAAACTGGGGTATTGAATTAAAGTTCATGGAGGTCCAGTCAGTAAAATTTTCTTCCAGCAGAGGTCCGAATCACATGTTTGATTTTTAATCGCTCTTCTGAGCATTGGCAAACGCGGCGCATCTTTCCCAGTGCCAAATCGCACGATGTCACAGCAGGGCTGGACTGGGACAAGGATTTGGCCCTGGACTTCACACAGAACGGCCCATTTCAATTTATCAAACACTCACAAAAACAGTATATAAACTATATGTGATGGCGCAAAAAAACATAAGTAAAAACATTCCACTATTGGGCATAGGACAGAACTTATATCGGTCCTCCAAGGTTTACAACATTTATTTTTCTGTTGGAAAATGTGTGAAAATATACTCTAACTCCGTCCTCATCTCTTTTATTATTTCACTTATTCTCCTTTTGTATTTTTCTCCTCCTTCTCACATCACTGCGTGAAGTGGGAGGGGCTAACGTCATGCAGGAACATTGTTACAGCCTCATTCGCTGGAATTTCAGAAACCGGCATTTCTGCGCAACCATTGGATGCCTTTCAATGCCTTTCAGCAATGCAGCGGCGCTGAGGCTGAGCCGGGTTGCACTATGAAGTGAGGTGATGGGCCCCCTCCCCGATGGCAGCCATTTTGTACCATACACATCTTCCCATCCCCCCCCCATGGCATCCATTTTTTACCGTACACATTTTCCCATCCTTGACACCCTCCCCCCACGGCAGCCATTTTGTGTCATACACATCTTCCCATCTTTCCCCCTCCCCCACCCCTATTGCAGCCATTTTGTGCCATACACATCCTCTCCACCACACATCTTCCCATCTTTCCCTCCTCCCCCCATGGCAGCCATTTTGTGCCATATACATCTTCCCTCCCCCTCCCCTCCCCCCATGGCAGTCAATCTGTGCAATACACTTTCACTCCCCCACACGTCTTTGGCATTGCGTCCTCCTCTCCCCCCACCACATATACAGCACGCGTGTATTATTGATGGATACAGCTGACATGTGGATGGATACAACTTACAATGACTGATATGTTTTGGATGGATGAGTGATGAACACAATGGCAGAGATGTCTAGGGTGGATATGGACATTTCTTGGCCAGGATGTTTAACCACTTCAATACCGGGGGGCACTTAGACACCTTCCCACCCAGCCCAATTTTCAGCTTTCAGCGCTGTTGCAATTTGAATGACAATTGCGCGGTCATGCTACACTGTACCCAAACAATTTTTTGATCATTTTGTTCCCACATATAGAGTTTTCTTTTGGTGGAATTTGATCACCTCCTGCGGTTGTTATTTTTTGCGCAACAAATAAAAAAAGACCGAAAATTTCGAAAAAAACAAGTTTTTCTTTGTTTCTGTTTAATTTTTTTTTAAATAAGTACGCTTTCTCCTTCAATAATGGGCACTGATATAGCGGCACTGATGGGCACCGATGAGGTGGCACCGATGAGGTGGCACCAATGAGGTGGCACTGATGAGGTGGCACTAACGGGCACTGATGATGGGCACTGATAGGCGGCACTGATGGGCACTGATAGGTGGCACTGGTATGCGGCACTGATGAGCACTCATAGGTGGCACCGATGGGCACACATAGGCGGCACTGATGGGCACTCGTAGGTGGCATTGATTGGCATATATGGGTGGCACTGATGGGTACTTATGTGTGGCACAGATGGGCACTGATAGGTGGGCACAGATGGGCACTGACAGGTGGCACCGATGGGCAATGACTGGTGGCACAGATGGGCAATGACAGGTGGCACTGATATAGCATTGCTGGGCATTGCTGGGCATATCATTGGCATAATAGTGCCAATCAGTGCCCATTTGTGGGCACTGATTGGCACAGATTGCGCACATGTGGATGGCCATGGGGTACATACCTGGCCATCCACGTTGCCCCTTCCCTGGTGGTCCTAGTGGCATCCCTGGTAGTCCAGTGGGGTGATCTGCGGGGGGGGGGGCTGCGCTGATAAACAATCAGCGCAGACCCCCCCTGCCAGGAGAGCCGCCGATCGGCTCTCCTCTACTTGCGTCTGTCAGACGCGAGTGAGGAAGAGCCGATCAATGGCTCTTCCTATTGACAGCGTGATCAGCCGTGATTGGACACGGCTGATCACGTGGTAAAGAGCCTCCGCCGGAGGCTTTTTACCAAGATCAGTGTAGCGGTGTGTCAGATTGACACACCGCTCCACCGATCGCCGTGATGCGCGCCCCCCGGCATGTTATCCTGCTGGACGTCATATGACGTCCAGTCAGGATAACAGAACCACTTCCCAGACGTCAATCCGCTATAGGGTGGGCGGGAAGTGGTTAAAATTGCATCCATGTTCTCACGCACACAGTACACATAAAACACACAGCTCTGTATGGGCCCCCAGAGGAAGACAAATAGAAGATATGCAGAATTTTTTTTTTTTCCTTTATTTCAATAGGTATTAACAGAGTATATCTTACATGTTGTTTTTTTTTTTTATATACAGATCATAGTAATGAGAGCACATATCAGTGTGTATATATATATATATGGCCCCTATAGGTGTAGGCCTATTGGGGCCCTAAATAATATACACACACTGATATGTGCTCTCATTACTATGATCTGATTGTTGTGTTTTAATCAGTGTGGTGTGCCATTAATCTACAGTTTAAAGCATATAATATTTTTTATTTTTTTCCCTTCACAGGCTTTGCATTTGGTTTCGGTCACTTGCATTGCAGACCCGATCTATCAGACTCCCCGACTAGTGAGTATTATTTAAGACTGTACTGCTGTTTGAAACGTTGCGGGTCCATATAGCATATAATATACCTTTTATCTATGTATCCTTTTAATCTTTCTAAAATTATTTCCTTCACAGGCTTTGCATTTGGTTTCGGTCAGTTGCATTGCAGTCCCGATCTATCAGACTCCCCGACTAGTGAGTATCATTTGATTACTGTCATGCTCTTTGCAACGTGGATGGTCCATATAGCATTTAATATACCTTTTTTATCTATGCATCTTCCCTTTTTTGTTATTTTTTTTTTATTTACAGGCTTTGCATTTGGTTTCGGTCAGTTGCATTGCAGTCCCGATTTATCAGACTCCAGCAACTAGTGAGTAATATCAGAATTAGTTTAATTTCTGAGGCGTGTATCATTTTTTTTATAAAGACCATTTTTAATAATGATAATTTATTATAGACTTAGTTTATTTACCAGCTGTTAAATGTTCTGTATATTTCCAATTTAGTGGCTGGAAAACATACTTGGCATTTGTTTTTTATTAAGATCTTCCCAAAATGTGTGCACAGGTTGTAATGTTTAACGTTATGTAATAGTGCTCTGCTATATTTTCAGGTATGGAGAACAAGTGGCAAGAGGTATATAATTACCTCGCTCAGGGAACGTACCCATCAGCGTATTCAAAAAATGAACAACGCGTTCTTCGGAGGTATGCCTCCAAATTTTCAATAAATGGTGAGTGTCATAAACGATAATGCACAACAACAGATTGTAGGATCGCTCTTTCATAAATGCATCTTTTAATGTCAATTTTGTTTTATAGAAGGAAAGCTCTTGTATGGCAATAGAATAGCCATTCAAAGTAAAGATGAGGCAAAGAGCATATTTCATCAATTTCACGCTTCCCCTATTGGCGGTCATACTGGCATTCTAAAAACGCGCTCTGCAGTGTGCTCCAGATTTTACTGGAATGCAATGACTGTACACATTGAGAAATGGGTATGCAATCTACTAAATTTGTTGTATTTATATACACATACACAAAAGCTGTACACATTTTTACAATTTGTTTTTCTTGAAGGTACAGGAATGTGAGCAGTGTCAGAAGGTGGGAAAACCATTGAAAGCAAGCCAACCATTGCAGTTTATTAAGGTAATTGTTGTTAAAGCTGTGTTATTTTTTAAACATAATAGATATGATGAGCATCAACATGTATCATTCATTCATTTACAAAGAAATTATTCCATCCCATTAGGTGTCAAATGTGTGGGAACTCGTTGGCATCGACCTAACGGGACCTCTACCCAAAACTGTTAATGGAAATATATATATCCTCACGGCGACTGATTATTTTTCTAAGTGGGTGGAGGCGTTCCCACTAAAAACGAAAAGTGCTGCTGAAGTGGGACAACACCTTTGCTCTATGATATATAGACACGGATGTCCTAAAAGAATCCTGTCTGACCAAGGCAGAGAGTTTGTGAATCAAGTAGGTGTACTTCAAAAATAGCATAGTAGTAGAAATGATATAAGAGTTATGTTGCTACCTTCATTTTGTTTTAAACATGCTTCTTTTTACAGCTCAACAATGGGCTTTGTACGCTTCTGGGAATAGAAAGGAGTGTGACAGCAGCATACCATCCCCAAACAAATGGGCTTGATGAGAAAACTAACGACAACATAAAGCGGCAAGTTTAATTAGTATTTGGATTTACGTTTTATTACTGCATTCTTTTTCTTCCAATCAATTTGTGTTTGCATTCCACTGCTATTGCAAGTGGTTAAGCATAGAACATACTTTTCTTGAGTATGGGGCTCGTTGCATGAATGAATGTTTACTAGAGAGCGGTAAATGTGGTGTTAAGTAAACTTTTTTTTTTTTTTTTTTTTTTTAATTGAAGTGGTCAACGATAAGGATATGTATTTGGAACCTACATTATTTTCTTTGCGTTCAAAAATACAAACCACCACGAAATTTTCCCCATTTCAGGAGTCTGTGCTCACATATGCAAACTTATCAATTTCTGTGGGGTAGAGGTGATTTAAGGCTGCATGGTTTATGTATAATTTTATAGGCTGTTCTCTTTCTAGACTTACAAAGTCAATATAGCTCTTGTTTTTTTGGTTTTTTTTGGGTAAATCGCTTAAAATATATAGAAATTTCTTTTTGGTTTAGCTTTTACAGATCATTCTCCCGGATGAGACTAGTTATGTTTCTTTCATGGAGGAGAAGAAAGCTGCAATGGAGATAGTGAAAGCAGCCACAAAGGAAAATATTGCCAAGTCCCAGAACAGACAGAAAGAAGCCCATGATAAAAAAATACAGAAAAAGCATAAAAGCATAATTTATACTGTTGGGCAAAAGGTGATGGTGTTTAACATGAGGAAAAAAGGCAGGAAAGGTGGAAGGATAGAACCAGACTTCAACGGCCCTTTCACAATAGAGGCAATATCAGGGAAGCTTGTCACATTATTGAATGATGCTGGAGTTCCTCTAAAAAACAAATATAATGTTGACCACCTAAAGCCTTTCCTGACGACAAAAACTGAGGACAAGGAAGGTGATAATCAATCTACAAAGACGCCAAAAGGACACAGCAGTTCTAATACCGCTCAACAGAGACCTTCAGTCAAAAGTGATGCTGCAGAAGTACCAAAGGATAACATGATGATCACTATTCAGGTACAAGTGAACTCGATATCTGCATAAGATATATACAAAGATATCATTTTATGGTTATGTTTTCCCAAAATTTTGTCACTCTGTTTAACCTCCATGCAGTTATAAAAATTTTTTAATGGTTTATACATGTAATTGAATGGGAATGTTGAATTTTAAGCCCTCAATAGATACTTCATGGAAAGTCGAGCACACCATAGAAGAGAGAGGTAGTTTTATAAAGTTTGACCCCGTTGGTCATATGTTTGGCCATGCCCTGTTGGTATGGCCTTTTTTATTTGTGTGTAAAGTTGCCACTGTTTGGCATTGTTTTACTCCATTCTTTTGCTACTTGGACCTCTTTGGTGAATATTGGCATTGCCCTGTTGGTATTGCCTTTGCCATCATTTGCTCATTCCCGCATTTCCTAAAAATGTGTCATTACTTTTTATCCAGTCCTTAAAGATTTGCTAATCATGCTCATTTTTTACCATTGCCTACCCAGTTCAAGTGTTATGGCAGAGAGAAGACGAGACATCACAGGTAGTTGTTGTAGGGCCTTATCCGCTGTTTGTCTCCTCATTTAAAACGCTCCGTGCAACAAAGTGGCTGGTAGATGAGGTAAGAGACTACTTCAGAACAGTTGAAAATATATTCAAGCCAAATGTGTTCTTATTGTGAATTTCTTTTTGTTCAAATACAGGTAATTGACTCCTACCTACATCTCATTATTAAAAAACAGCAGGCAAGTGTGACTTCAGTGAACTATGTGTGGTTGTGTTGTCTTTATTGTTCAGCATGATAAATTTACATTTCATTTTACACAGGAATCAGTTCGTCAAATTTGTGCAGTTGTTGCCACAGCATTGTTTGATGGGCAAATACAGAAACTTGGAAGGGTGGGTTACTTATTGCGGTTACAGCTATATGTAAGAAATGTATCACATTGATTACTAACTTCATTTAAACACTTTTGCGCAGAATATGTATCCAGAGGACATTTGGGTGTGTCCCATTAACGTTGGACAGCACTGGATTTTAGTGGTATTTATTCTAAGTTTACCTTTCTTTACTCATGTTATTGGACTATATTATTTCATTCTGTCATGTATGTAGGTTTGCCACCTTATCTTGAAAGGAAATTCAGAAAAACTAAGCAAAAGTCATAAAATGTAGACATCTGAATTCATATCAAACTTTGGTTACATCTTCATCATAACAATGGACACAATTTGAAACCACAAATGTCTTGGTGAATCCTTGACAGGTTTCAAACTTATGTGTATATCGATATTCAACTCTAACACAATGACCTTGCAGAGTGCATCTGCTCTATGGAGGCCTAATTGTGAATGTGAATTGTGTTTAACAAAAAATTATAAATGTCTTTTAGATTTTAAACATGACACAGAAGGCCATGTTTGTCATAGACCCAATGGGAGCTGAACTTGCATATGCAGCCACATTGTACAATAACTGGGGGTAAGTGTGCCTCTTGAAAAAGTTATTTGATTAAACAATATAAAAAACAATATGTGCACAATTATATATATATATTTTTTTTTTTTCAAATAGTTTGTTCCTGCGGATGGTCACTCGCAAAGATCAGATTGTCCAATGGAAAATGTATGTTCTCAACCACAGCAAACAACAGGACAGCAGTAGCTGTGGAGTTCTTATTTTGATGGTAATTGTTTCGTTTTGACATTATATTTATTTCAGTCAATAATTAAATGTTAAAGTGTTAATATTGTGAAAGTGAAACTATTGCTTTTAGGAACTTTTCATGTTTTACAGTTTGCAAAAGAGTACCTAGAAAGTAGAAGTATAAATAATGTTAAAACCTCACCCGAAGCAATTTTGGATGCACGACTCCAAATAGCATGCACCCTACTGGAGTATAAAGGTCAGTCATATCAGTAACTGCATGAAACCTTTGTTAGTCTAAATGAATATGGCAAAAAATCAACATTGAATCTATCACGTTGTCTAAAATGTATTTATTTCTAAATGATTGCCAGACATTTTAAGATGTTGTGAAACCGGTTTACCAAATTCACATATTTATTTTAGATCATCATGGCTAAGCAGGTGCGGGAAGTTGGATAACTGATCAAGGAACCAAGAAAAGATGAAATCTGAAACCCTAAGTTGAGTAACTGTTCTGTCTAATTAATGCGTACATATTGTACATACTTAAATTTATTGGCATATTTTTGGAAGGTATGGCTTGGGTTGCATGTGCAGGTTTTCCTGTGTAGTAAAGCACTGATACAAGTAAAAATCTCAACAGAAGAAGCCCGGTTTTCTGTGGCGATTTGTTGCTTGTGCTGGTGAAAGATGCTGCGTACACTGTTTAGGAAGAGTTATGCCCTGTACACACAATAGTATTTTCCGATGGAAAATGTGTGATAGGACCTTGTTGTGGGAAATTCCGACCGTGTGTAGGCTCCATCACACATTTTCCATGGGAATTTCCGACACACAAAGTTTGAGAGCTTGCTCTAAAATTTTCTAAACAGAAATTTCGTTGTCGGAAATTCCGATCATGTGTACACAAATCCGACGCACAAAGTGCCACGCATGCTCATAATAAATGAAGAGAGGAAAGCTATTGGCTACTGCACCGTTTATAGTCCCGACGTACGTGTTCACTGCATTCAGAACGATCAGATTTTCCGACAACTTTGTGTAATCCGTGTGTATGCAAGACAAGTTTGAGCTAACATCCGTTGGAAAAAATCCTAGGATTTAGTTGTCGGAACGTCCGATCAATGTCCAACCGTGTGTTCGGGGCATTAGTCTGCAAGGGTTTCTGGTGTCCAGCAGGGCTAGAAGGCGATGCACCCTTCTATGTTGGCCAGAACTAGTTGGTGGATGTTTTCAAGGAGCTGGCTGGATATGCTTTTCCTTTGAACAGAGTTTGAGATGGAGTGTCAGATATTTCCTTGGATATTAGTCAACATTTTTGGGTTACGGAAGTGAGAGATGCGGGCAGTTGCTGTGTTTGGCTTGCACTTCCCGCATGCTCTACATGTAGAATCTAAAAAGAGGGAAAAGGCAGAATTGGAGATTTACAGAAGGAGTAGCTTGCAGTAGCATACAAGTGTTTTGAAGAAAGGTCAAGTTGGTTCATAAAAGTTAAAGCTGCAGTGGCTTAGAAGTGTGTTCAAACCCCTGTAGGCTGATCTGGAGATTTAAATGACCGGTGTGCCACCCTCATGAATAAGTGTAATAACAAAAGGCAAAGAGCCGAAGCCTGTAATCATAAGTAGGACATGTGCCACTGTTAGTTCCAATAAGCGGGAAGCAGAGGATTTGATCAACTCAAATGGCTGAGTTGAGTGAGATACAAGGAAGGCCCTCTACCGATCTCCAGGAGATGCATGTATTGATTTAGTTAAGGTGGGGCTCCCTAGAGAGGAGATAGATGGCAATACCACCCCAGCATTGCTTAAGTGAAAGCAAGTGGTTGGGAATGGTAGATTCAGTCACATTTAGTATTTATGTTGTGTCAAAATGGAGCACTTAACAAAAATATACCATGCTGAGAACACTTGCATGTCTGTCCAAACACAGGGACGCTGATGAGCAGGCCTGTGTTTGGAGAGAAATGCAAGTTTATTAGTTGCGTTGGTAGTAGATGCCTTTTTTATGAAAGTTTTTCAAGGCAACAGTGGGCAGCGTACTATACTCTTTGCCATAAAGAAATGGGCAGATAGAGAAATGTAAGCTATGTGTTTGGCAGAGTTGTAAGGAACATATTATCTGCTTTTGTCTCTTATACTTTTCAGCTACTGACCATCGAGAGGTTTAGCAGGCAGAGCAAATGACCATGCTAGATGGGAGGAGGCAGACCAGAAGAGAGCCTGAAGAAGATGAGTCTGATTTCCTGATTGTAGAAATGTGAGCTATGTTTTTGGCACAGTTGTAAGGAACATATAATCTGCTTTGTCTCTTACTCATTTGAGGTACTGAACATCGAGAGGTGGAGCAGGCAGAGCAGAAGACCATGCTAGATGGGAGGAGGCAGGCCAGAAGACAGCCAGAGGAAGATGCGTCAGATTTCCTGATTGTGGATGAATTGGAGTGGACTTTCATCTGAGTGTTTCCTTATGACGGGCAAGAGACTATCTGGGACTTTATTTCGACAAACTGCCAAAGATATAGTTTAACCCTGCTCAACAATAATGTTGTCGCTTTCCAGGGACAATAAAACCAAAGTCTGATCGCCTAGAAGATACAGGGGTCGAAAGGGAATTTTTTCCTCCTATTTGCAATACGGGGGGTTTATTTTGCCCTTTCCTGGAAAGGTTGTGAAATTATGTTTTTGTTTTTATAATAAAGTTCATATTGTCTTTAAATAGTTTGTATAATAAAAGTTTTATTTATGTCACCTTAATGATTTAGTATGGTTATTTGGGGGGTTTGGCTGTAATGAAGTAGAACATTTATTATAACATAAGGTAGGGGTTTCTGATTACTTGAGTATAAAAAAAAAAGTATTCCTAAAAAAATCTTAGTCTAATGAGGACAAATGCTGTCAGAGTGATTATAAATGCAGCATGAGGAGTTTGATTTTGGTCTAGCTGTAGAGACTAAGCTTTGTCAATAAAACATGGAAATTGTTTGCCTTCTATGTAGATAGAAGGCAAACAATTTCCATATTTTATTGACAAAGCTTAGTCTCTCAGTGTGACAGCTGAAATGACACAGTAGGTGAGTGGCAGGCAGTGTCTGTGTTACTGTGTATCAGTCACTGTCTGACAGACAATGAGGGGCTTGCACATTATGACGAAGCGTGAGGTACACTGATTAGGATTTGGGGGGGAAACAATGCACTCTGCGTCAGGCACAGTCATTTAACAACGTGTTGAATTGATGCAGAATGTCGCGTAGTTATTGGCAAAGAGTGGGACTCGTTCTCGATCTGTCACCTAGAGATTGAGAGATGATAGTGTGTGTGGAGTGTTGTAACCTCTAACCCCTTTCACACTGAGTAGCTTATGGGGGGAAAAAATGGCTCCTTTAAAATTTTTAGTTTTGGGCTACACATATCTTATAGCAGTCCTCAAATATTTCACTTGCATTTAGTGAAACAAAAGGTATTGGGAGCTGGGCTGCATGGGAGAGGGGGTTAAGCACCGCTTGGGTGGTTGATCGGGAGATGTTCTCCCACTGATTGGCCCATGTGGGAAAAGAGCATGTAGGAAGAATTGATCCGCGTGATTGCACGCTGTTACAGCTAACATTATTATTAGCTCTCCTGCTGCCGTGCGCCTGTGATAGACAGAACGGCTATCCAAAGTTGGGATGCATTCTATCTATCAACCTGATTGTGCCCCGTGATTGCACGCTGTTACAGCTAACATTATTATTAGCTCTCCTGCTGCCGTGCGCCTGTGATAGACAGAACGGCTATCCAAAGTTGGGATGCATTCTATCTATCAACCTGATTGTGCCCATTGCAACCTCACATGGGGGCACAGGTGAGGCTGCACTGATGAAGTTGTTGTAAATATATGTTTGTAAATTGACTGTGCATAAGACATTTAAGGGATGTTTAATGTGAATTAGTAGGGCGTGTTTAGGTGAGGGGCATGTTAGGTTAGGGATTGAGTGAGGCACTGGTGGTGAATAAGAAAATGTGTGCATGGCCCCTGTATATATCCATGTCGCCAAAAAATGACGGCTGTATCCATCCATCTATCAGTGCTGTATCCATACATGACCGCTGTATCCATCCATCAGCGCTCTATCCATCTATACATGAGTGCTGTATCCATGCATCTCATACATCCATGACAGCTGTATCCATCTATCCTTCATACATGAGCGCTGTATCCATCCGGTCCGTCCATCCATACATACATAACACATGACCGCTGCATGACGGCACACATGACCGCTATATCCATACATCTATGAATGCTATATGCATACATGTATGACCGCTATATCCATACATCTATGGCCGCTATATACATACATACATCTATGACCGCTATATCCATACATCTATGACCGCTATATCCATACATCTATGACCGCTATATCCATACATCTATGACCGCTATATCCATACATCTATGGCCACTTTATGGCCGCTATATCCATACATCTATGGCCGCGATATCCATACATCTATGACCGCTATATCCATACATCTATGACCGCTATATCCATACATACATCTATGGCCGCTATATCCATACATCTATGACCGCTATATCCATACATACATCTATGTCCGCTATATGCATACATCTATGACCGCTATATCCATACATCTATGACCGCTATATCCATACATCTATGTCCGCTATATCCATACATCTATGACCGCTATATCCATACATCTATGGCCACTTTATGGCCGCTATATCCATACTTCTATGACCGCTATATCCATACTTCTATGACCGCTATATCCATACATCTATGGCCGCTATATCCATACATCTATGGCCGCTATATCCATACATCTATGGCCGCTATATCCATACATCTATGACCGCTATATCCATACATCTATGACCGCTATATCCATACATCTATGTCCGCTATATCCATACTTCTATGACCGCTATATCCATACATCTATGACCGCTATATCCATACATACATCTATGACCGCTATATCCATACATCTATGGCCACTTTATGGCCGCTATATCCATACATCTATGACCGCTATATCCATACTTCTATGACCGCTATATCCATACATCTATGACCGCTATATCCATACATCTATGGCCGCTATATCCATACATCTATGACCGCTATATCCATACATCTATGGCCACTTTATGGCCGCTATATCCATACATCTATGACCACTTTATGACCGCTATATCCATACATCTATGGCCGCTATATCCATACATCTATGGCCACTTTATGGCCGCTATATCCATACTTCTATGACCGCTATATCCATACTTCTATGACCGCTATATCCATACATCTATGGCCGCTATATCCATACATCTATGGCCGCTATATCCATACATCTATGGCCGCTATATCCATACATCTATGGCCGCTATATCCATACATCTATGGCCGCTATATCCATACATCTATGACCGCTATATCCATACATCTATGGCCGCTATATCCATACATCTATGGCCGCTATATCCATACATCTATGACCGCTATATCCATACATCTATGACCGCTATATCCATACATCTATGTCCGCTATATCCATACTTCTATGACCGCTATATCCATACATCTATGACCGCTATATCCATACATACATCTATGACCGCTATATCCATACATCTATGACCGCTATATCCATACATCTATGGCCGCTATATCCATACATCTATGGCCACTTTATGGCCGCTATATCCATACTTCTATGACCGCTATATCCATACATCTATGACCGCTATATCCATACATCTATGGCCGCTATATCCATACATCTATGGCCACTTTATGGCCGCTATATCCATACATCTATGACCGCTATATCCATACATCTATGACCGCTATATCCATACATCTATGACCGCTATATCCATACATCTATGACCGCTATATCCATACATCTATGGCCGCTATATCCATACATCTATGGCCGCTATATCCATACATCTATGACCGCTATATCCATACATCTATGACCGCTATATCCATACATCTATGACCGCTATATCCATACATCTATGACCGCTATATCCATACATCTATGACCGCTATATCCATACATCTATGACCGCTATATCCATACATCTATGACCGCTATATCCATACATCTATGACCGCTATATCCATACTTCTATGACCGCTATATCCATACATCTATGACCGCTATATCCATACATCTATGACCGCTATATCCATACATCTATGACCGCTATATCCATACATCTATGACCGCTATATCCATACATCTATGGCCGCTATATCCATACATCTATGGCCGCTATATCCATACATCTATGGCCACTTTATGGCCGCTATATCCATACTTCTATGACCGCTATATCCATACATCTATGACCGCTATATCCATACATCTATGACCGCTATATCCATACATCTATGACCGCTATATCCATACATCTATGGCCGCTATATCCATACATCTATGGCCACTTTATGGCCGCTATATCCATACATCTATGACCGCTATATCCATACTTCTATGACCGCTATATCCATACTTCTATGACCGCTATATCCATACATCTATGACCGCTATATCCATACATCTATGACCGCTATATCCATACATCTATGGCCAGTATAGACATCTATGAACGCTATATCCATACATCTATGACTGGTATATACATCGCTGTATCCATCTATGAGTGCTGTATGCATCCATCCATGCATATTAGACATACATGGATGAATACATGTTGAAATGCATGCATAAAACGTGTATAAATGCATAGCCAATAGCCAATCGTGTTCTGAAGGGGTTAAAATCTGATGTACCATGAAAGGATAAATGAAACATAAAAGTATCCGCCCTTATTAAAACGTGTATAAATGCATAGCCTATCGTGTTCTGAAGGGGTTAAAATCTGATGTAAGTATCCGCCCTTATTATGCAAGTATCCGCCCGTAAACAGTCCGCCCTTGTAATGTAAGCGCCCTTAAACATGCACGGCCTCGTGAACGTGCGGTGCGGTGCGGGGGCATGTAAGTTAATATTGTTTAAAGTGCGCATGCGCTAAGCTTTGCATAGCTCAGCTGTTTAATTTCGGCTATTTTCGGAGTGTCCGCTGCGCTTGCGCAGTAGAGAGCGGACACTATGCGATGGCCCAGCTGCGCATGCGCAGAAGAGAGCGGACACTATCCGATAGCGGACAAAATACGATAGGACACCGGCTCCAGTGTACTGATATAGCACAGGCTGGCCTTCAACTGTGTAGTGCACTGCTGCGGATCAATCCGCCTAAAGCCGGAAGTGATGATGTCCACTTTCTGTCCCCCGGCCCCCCACTGAACACAGGGGGCGGAGAAGTTTTTTTCCTAAACAGCTACACAGTGGGAGAAAAGCTTATTGGTGGACAGGGATTGACAGTCCCCGCCCACTCTACCTTCGCTGTCACTGAAACCAGTGTTCTGTCAAAATAGACAATTCATCAAGATCTCCAATCACGTCACTTCCGGTTACTGTAAACCATCATTAATTGGAGATTTAGATGACTTGCTGTTTTGACACAACACCGGCAAGCGCGTACACTCCGGTACACGAATACTTCGCTGTTTTGACACAACATCGGGTAACAAGGAAAAAATTGTCGCCGCCGCGGAGGCAGCCATTTTGTTGGTTAGTATCAGAGCGGACTAACAATATCCACTTATAATACCATATACCGGAGTGTATACGGTTGGCGGTGTTGTGTCAAAACAGCAATTTATCGAAATCTCCAATTACTGAAGGTTTACAGTAACCGGAAGTGATGTGATTGGAGATCTTGATGAATTGGCTGTTTTGACAGAACATCGGCCCACTGAGCCATCAGCCCACCGGGAAACTCCCGGTAGACCCGATGGCGAGTACATGCCTGTGTCACAGTGCCAAGCTACTTGGTATGGCACAATTTAAAAAGAGGGCTTCTTTCACTGTTTCTGCATATTAGGCAGCCCGCTGGAATAAATGGGGCACTTACATGCAGTATGTAATAATGTTAACGTAGCCTCAGATCCTTCACAACAAAATCTTGTAATTACATCAGCCCCCCCCCCCCCCTCCCCACATCATCCCTCTCTTCACAGTACAGTCCCCAGCCCCCCTTCACTTTCCTGTCCTCACCCCCTTGATAGAACCCCCCCCCCCTTCACACTGCAGTCCCCAGCCCCCTTCACTTTCCTGTCCTCACCCCCTTTATAGAACCCCCCCTTCACACTGCAGTCCCAAGCCCCTTCACTTTCCTGTCCTTTCCCCCTTTATAGAACCCCCCCTTCACACTGCAGTCCCCAGCCCCCTTCACTTTCCTGTCGGCACCCCCTTTATAGAACCCCCCCCCTTCACACTGCAGTCCCCAGCTTCCTTCACTTTCCTGTCCTCACCCCCTTTATAGAACCCCCCTTCACACTGCAGTCCCCAGCCCCCTTCACTTTCCTGTCCTCACCCCCTTTATAGAACCCCCCCTTCACACTGCAGTCCCCAGCCCCCTTCACTTTCCTGTCCGCACCCCCTTTATAGAACCCACCCCCCTTCACACTGCAGTCCCCAGCCCCCTTCACTTTCCTGTCCTCACCCCCTTTATAGAACCCCCCCTTCACACTGCAGTCCCCAGCCCCCTTCACTTTCCTGTCCTCAACCCTTTTATAGAACCCCCCCTTCACACTGCAGTCCCCAGACCCCTTCACTTTCCTGTCCTCACCCCCTTTATAGAACCCCCCCTTCACACTGCAGTCCCCAGCCCCCTTCACTTTCCTGTCCTCACCCCCTTTATAGAACCCCCCCTTCACACTGCAGTCCCCAGCCCCTTCACTTTCCTGTCCTCACCCCCTTTATAGAACCCCCCCCTTCACACTGCAGTCCCCAGCTTCCTTCACTTTCCTGTCCTCACCCAATTTATAGACCCCCCCCCTTCACACTGCAGTCCCCAGCCCCCTTCACTTTCCTGTCCTCACCCCCTTTATAGAACCCCCCTTCACACTGCAGTCCCCAGCCCCCTTCACTTTCCTGTCCTCACCCCCTTTATAGAACCCCCCCTTCACACTGCAGTCCCCAGCCCCCTTCACTTTCCTGTCCTCACTACCTTTATAGAACCCCCCTTCACACTGCAGTCCCCAGCCCCCTTCACTTTCCTGTCCGCACCCCCTTTATAGAACCCCCCCTTCACACTGCAGTCCCCAGCCCCCTTCACTTTCCTGTCCTCACCCCCTTTATAGAACCCCCCCTTCACACTGCAGTCCCCAGCCCCCTTCACTTTCCTATCCTCACCCCCTTTATAGAACCCCCCCCCCCCCCTTCACACTGCAGTCCCCAGCCCCCTTCACTTTCCTGTCCGCACCCCCTTTATAGAACCCCCCCCCCCCTTTCACACTGCAGTCCCCAGCCCCCTTCACTTTCCTGTCCTCAACCCCTTTTATAGAACCCCCCCTTCACACTGCAGTCCCCAGCCCCCTTCACTTTCCTGTCGGCACCCCCTTATAGAACCCCCCCCCCCTTCACACTGCAGTCCCCAGCTTCCTTCACTTTCCTGTCCTCACCCCCTTTATAGAACCCCCCCTTCACACTGCAGTCCCCAGCTCCCTTCACTTTCCTGTCCTCACCCCCTTTATAGAACCCCCCCTTCACACTGCAGTCCCCAGCCCCCTTCACTTTCCTGTCCTCACCCCCTTTATAGAACCCCCCCTTCACACTGCAGTCCCCAGCCCCCTTCACTTTCCTGTCCTCACCCCCTTTATAGAACCCCCCCTTCACACTGCAGTCCCCAGCCCCCTTCACTTTCCTGTCCTCACCCCCTTTATAGAACCCTCCCCCTTCACACTGCAGTCCCCAGCCCCCTTCACTTTCCTGTCCTCACCCCCTTTATAGAACCCCCCCTTCACACTGCAGTCCCCAGCCCCCTTCACTTTCCTGTCCTCACCCCCTTTATAGAACCCCCCCTTCATACTGCAGTCCCCAGCCCCCTTCACTTTCCTGTCCTCACCCCCTTTATAGAACCCCCCCTTCATACTGCAGTCCCCAGCCCCTTCACTTTCCTGTCCTCACCCCCTTTATAGAACCCCCCCTTCACACTGCAGTCCCCAGCCCCCTTCACTTTCCTGTCCTCACCCCCTTTATAGAACCCCCCCTTCACACTGCAGTCCCCAGCCCCCTTCACTTTCCTGTCCTCACCCCCTTTATAGAACCCCCCCTTCACACTGCAGTCCCCAGCCCCCTTCACTTTCCTGTCCTCACCCCCTTTATAGAACCCCCCCTTCACACTGCATTCCCCAGCCCCCTTCACTTTCCTGTCCTCACCCCCTTTATAGAACCCCCCCTTCACACTGCAGTCCCCAGCCCCCTTCACTTTCCTGTCCTCACCCCCCTTTATAGAACCCCCCCTTCATACTGCAGTCCCCAGCCCCCTTCACTTTCCTGTCCTCACCCCCTTTATAGACCCCCCCTTCACACTGCAGTCCCCAGCCCCCTTCACTTTCCTGTCCTCACCCCTTTATAGAACCCCCCCTTCATACTGCAGTCCCCAGCCCCCTTCACTTTCCTGTCCTCACCCCCTTTATAGAACCCCCCCTTCCATACTGCATTCCCCAGCCCCCTTCACTTTCCTGTCCTCACCCCCCCTTCATACTGCATTCCCCAGCCCCCTTCACTTTCCTGTCCTCACCCCCTTTATAGAACCCCCCCTTCATACTGCAGTCCCCAGCCCCCTTCACTTTCCTGTCCTCACCCCCTTTATAGAACCCCCCCTTCATACTGCAGTCCCCAGCCCCCTTCACTTTCCTGTCCTCACCCCCTTTATAGAACCCCCCCTTCACACTGCAGTCCCCAGCCCCCTTCACTTTCCTGTCCTCACCCCCTTTATAGAACCCCCCCCTTCACACTGCAGTCCCCAGCCCCCTTCACTTTCCTGTCCTCACCCCCTTTATAGAACCCCCCTTCATACTGCAGTCCCCAGCCCCCTTCACTTTCCTGTCCGCACCCCCTTTATAGAACCCCCACTTCACACTGCAGTCCCCAGCCCCCTTCACTTTCCTGTCCGCACCCCCTTTATAGAACCCCCCTTCACACTGCAGTCCCCAGCCCCCTTCACTTTCCTGTCCGCACCCCCTTTATAGAACCCCCCCCCCCCTTCACACTGCAGTCCCCAGCCCCCTTCACTTTCCTGTCCTTACCCCCTTTATAGAACCCCCCTTCACACTGCAGTCCCCAGCCCCCTTCACTTTCCTGTCCTCACCCCCTTTATAGAACCCCCCTTCACACTGCAGTCCCCAGCCCCCTTCACTTTCCTGTCCTCACCCCCTTTATAGAACCCCCCTTCACACTGCAGTCCCCAGCCCCCTTCACTTTCCTGTCCTCACCCCCTTTATAGAACCCCCCTTCACACTGCAGTCCCCAGCCCCCTTCACTTTCCTGTCCTCACCCCCTTTATAGAACCCCCCCTTCACACTGCAGTCCCCAGCCCCCTTCACTTTCCTGTCCGCACCCCCTTTATAGAACCCCCCCTTCACACTGCAGTCCCCAGCCCCCTTCACTTTCCTGTCCTCACCCCCTTTATAGAACCCCCCCTTCACACTGCAGTCCCCAGCCCCCTTCACTTTCCTGTCCTCACCCCCTTTATAGAACCCCCCCTTCACACTGCAGTCCCCAGCCCCTTCACTTTCCTGTCCTCACCCCCGTTATAGAACCCCCCCCTTCAAACTGCAGTCCCCAGCCCCCTTCACTTTCCTGTCCTCACCCCCTTTATAGAACCCCCACTTCACACTGCAGTCCCCAGCCCCCTTCACTTTCCTGTCCTCACCCCCTTTATAGAACCCCCCCTTCACACTGCAGTCCCCAGCCCCCTTCACTTTCCTGTCCTCACCCCCTTTATAGAACCCCCCCTTCACACTGCAGTCCCCAGCCCCCTTCACTTTCCTGTCCTCACCCCCTTTATAGAACCCCCCCCCCTTCACACTGCAGTCCCCAGCCCCCTTCACTTTCCTGTCCTCACCCCCTTTATAGAACCCCCCCTTCACACTGCAGTCCCCAGCCCCCTTCACTTTCCTGTCCTCACCCCCTTTATAGACCCCCACTTCACACTGCAGTCCCCAGCCCCCTTCACTTTCCTGTCCTTACCCCCTTTATAGAACCCCCCTTCACACTGCAGTCCCCAGCCCCCTTCACTTTCCTGTCCTCACCCCCTTTATAGAACCCCCCTTCACACTGCAGTCCCCAGCCCCCTTCACTTTCCTGTCCGCACCCCCTTTATAGAACCCCCCCTTTACACTGCAGTCCCCAGCCCCTTCACTTTCCTGTCCGCACCCCCTTTATAGACCCCCCCCCTTCACACTGCAGTCCCCAGCCCCCTTCACTTTCCTGTCCGCACCCCCTTTATAGAACCCCCCCTTTACACTGCAGTCCCCAGCCCCCTTCACTTTCCTGTCCTCACCCCCTTTATAGAACCCCCCCCTTCACACTGCAGTCCCCAGCCCCCTTCACTTTCCTGTCCTCACCCCCTTTATAGAACCCCCCTTCACACTGCAGTCCCCAGCCCCCTTCACTTTCCTGTCCTCACCCCCTTTATAGAACCCCCCCTTCACACTGCAGTCCCCAGCCCCCTTCACTTTCCTGTCCCGCACCCCCTTTATAGAACCCCCCCCCCCTTCACACTGCAGTCCCCAGCCCCCTTCACTTTCCTGTCCTCACCCCCTTTATAGAACCCCCACTTCACACTGCAGTCCCCAGCCCCCTTCACTTTCCTGTCCTCACCCCCTTTATAGAACCCCCCCCCCTTCACACTGCAGTCCCCAGCCCCCTTCACTTTCCTGTCCTCACCCCCTTTATAGAACCCCCCCTTCACACTGCAGTCCCCAGCCCCTTCACTTTCCTGTCCTCACCCCCTTTATAGAACCCCCCCTTCACACTGCAGTCCCCAGCCCCCTTCACTTTCCTGTCCTCACCCCCTTTATAGAACCCCCCCTTCACACTGCAATCCCCAGCCCCCTTCACTTTCCTGTCCTCACCCCCTTTATAGAACCCCCACTTCACACTGCAGTCCCAGCCCCCTTCACTTTCCTGTCCGCACCCCCTTTATAGAACCCCCCTTCACACTGCAGTCCCCAGCCCCCTTCACTTTCCTGTCCTCACCCCTTTTATAGAACCCCCCCTTCACACTGCAGTCCCCAGCCCCCTTCACTTTTCTGTCTGCACCCCCTTTATAGAACCCCCCTTCATACTGCAGTCCCCAGCCCCCTTCACTTTCCTGTCCTCACCCCCTTTATAGAACCCCCCCTTCACACTGCAGTCCCCAGCCCCCTTCACTTTCCTGTCCTCACCCCCTTTATAAAACCCCCCTTCACACTGCTGTCCCCAGCCCCCTTCACTTTCCTGTCCTCACCCCTTTATAGAACCCCCCCTTCACACTGCAGTCCCCAGCCCCCTTCACTTTCCTGTCCGCACCCCTTTATAGAACCCCCACTTCACACTGCAGTCCCCAGCCCCCTTCACTTTCCTGTCCTCACCCCTTTATAGAACCCCCCCTTCACACTGCAGTCCCCAGCCCCCTTCACTTTCCTGTCCTCACCCCCTTTATAGAACCCCCCCTTCACACTGCAGTCCCCAGCCCCCTTCACTTTCCTGTCCTCACCCCCTTTATAGAACCCCCCCTTCACACTGCAGTCCCCAGCCCCCTTCACTTTCCTGTCCTCACCCCCTTTATAGAACCCCCCTTCACACTGCAGTCCCCAGCCCCCTTCACTTTCCTATCCTCACCCCCTTTATAGAACCCCCCCTTCACACTGCAGTCCCCAGCCCCCTTCACTTTCCTGTCCTCACCCCCTTTATAGAACCCCCCCCCCCTTCACACTGCAGTCCCCAGCCCCCTTCACTTTCCTGTCCTCACCCCCTTTATAGAACCCCCCCTTCACACTGCAGTCCCCCAGCCCCCTTCACTTTCCTGTCCTCACCCCCTTTATAGAACCCCCCCTTCACACTGCAGTCCCCAGCCCCCTTCACTTTCCTGTCCTCACCCCCTTTATAGAACCCCCCCTTCACACTGCAGTCCCCAGCCCCCTTCACTTTCCTGTCCTCACCCCCTTTATAGAACCCCCCCTTCACACTGCAGTCCCCAGCCCCCTTCACTTTCCTGTCCTCACCCCCTTTATAGACCCCCCCTTCACACTGCAGTCCCCAGCCCCCTTCACTTTCCTGTCCTCACCCCCTTTATAGAACCCCCCCTTCACACTGCAGTCCCCAGCCCCCTTCACTTTCCTGTCCTCACCCCCTTTATAGAACCCCCCCTTCATACTGCAGTCCCCAGCCCCCTTCACTTTCCTGTCCTCACCCCCTTTATAGAACCCCCCCTTCACACTGCAGTCCCCAGCCCCCTTCACTTTCCTGTCCGCACCCTCTTTTATAGAACCCCCCCTTCACACTGCAGTCCCCAGCCCCCTTCACTTTCCTGTCCTCACCCCCTTTATAGAACCCCCCTTCACACTGCAGTCCCCAGCCCCCTTCACTTTCCTGTCCTCACCCCCTTTATAGAACCCCCCCTTCACACTGCAGTCCCCAGCCCCCTTCACTTTCCTGTCCTCACCCCCTTTATAGAACCCCCCTTCACACTGCAGTCCCCAGCCCCTTCACTTTCCTGTCCTCACCCCCTTTATAGAACCCCCCCTTCACACTGCAGTCCCCAGCCCCCTTCACTTTCCTGTCCTCACCCCCTTTATAGACCCCCCCTTCACACTGCAGTCCCCAGCCCCCTTCACTTTCCTGTCCTCACCCCCTTTATAGAACCCCCCCTTCACACTGCAGTCCCCAGCCCCCTTCACTTTCCTGTCCTCACCCCCTTTATAGACCCCCCCTTCACACTGCAGTCCCCAGCCCCCTTCACTTTACTGTCCTCACCCCCTTTATAGACCCCCCCCTTCACACTGCAGTCCCCAGCCCCCTTCACTTTCCTGTCCTCACCCCCTTTATAGAACCCCCCTTCACACTGCAGTCCCCAGCCCCCTTCACTTTCCTGTCCGCACCCCCTTTATAGAACCCCCCCTTCACACTGCAGTCCCCAGCCCCCTTCACTTTCCTGTCCTCACCCCCTTTATAGAACCCCCCCTTCACACTGCAGTCCCCAGCCCCCTTCACTTTCCTGTCCTCACCCCCTTTATAGAACCCCCCCTTCACACTGCAGTCCCCAGCCCCCTTCACTTTCCTGTCCTCACCCCCTTTATAGAACCCCCCCTTCACACTGCAGTCCCCAGCCCCCTTCACTTTCCTGTCCTCACCCCCTTTATAGAACCCCCCCTTCACACTGCAGTCCCCAGCCCCCTTCACTTTCCTGTCCTCACCCCCTTTATAGAACCCCCCCTTCACACTGCAGTCCCCAGCCCCCTTCACTTTCTTGTCCTCACCCCCTTTATAGACCCCCCCCCCTTCACACTGCAGTCCCCAGCCCCCTTCACTTTCCTGTCCTCACCCCCTTTATAGACCCCCCCCCCCTTCACACTGCAGTCCCCAGCCCCCTTCACTTTCCTGTCCTCACCCCCTTTATAGAACCCCCCCTTCACACTGCAGTCCCCAGCCCCCTTCACTTTCCTGTCCGCACCCCCTTTATAGAACCCCCCTTCACACTGCAGTCCCCAGCCCCCTTCACTTTCCTGTCCTCACCCCCTTTATAGAACCCCCCCTTCACACTGCAGTCCCCAGCCCCCTTCACTTTCCTGTCCTCACCCCCTTTATAGAACCCCCCCCCCCCTTCACACTGCAGTCCCCAGCCCCCTTCACTTTCCTGTCCTCACCCCCTTTATAGAACCCCTCCTTCACACTGCAGTCCCCAGCCCCCTTCACTTTCCTGTCCTCACCCCCTTTATAGAACCCCCCTTCACACTGCAGTCCCCAGCCCCCTTCACTTTCCTGTCCGCACCCCCTTTATAGAACCCCCCCTTCACACTGCAGTCCCCAGCCCCCTTCACTTTCCTGTCCTCATCCCCTTTATAGAACCCCCCCTTCACACTGCAGTCCCCAGCTCCCTTCACTTTCCTGTCCTCACCCCCTTTATAGAACCCCCCTTCACACTGCAGTCCCCAGCCCCCTTCACTTTCCTGTCCGCACCTCCTTTATAGAACCCCCCCTTCATACTGCAGTACCCAGCCCCCTTCACTTTCCTGTCCTCACCCCCTTTATAGAACCCCCCCTTCACACTGCAGTCCCCAGCCCCCTTCACTTTCCTGTCCGCACCTCCTTTATAGAACCCCCCCTTCATACTGCAGTACCCAGCCCCCTTCACTTTCCTGTCCTCACCCCCTTTATAGAACCCCCCCTTCACACTGCAGTCCCCAGCCCCCTTCACTTTCCTGTCCTCACCCCCTTTATAGACCCCCACTTCACACTGCAGTCCCCAGCCCCCTTCACTTTCCTGTCCTCACCCCCTTTATAGAACCCCCCCCCCCCCTTCACACTGCAGTCCCCAGCCCCCTTCACTTTCCTGTCCTCACCCCCTTTATAGAACCCCCCCTTCACACTGCAGTCCCCAGCCCCCTTCACTTTCCTGTCCTCACCCCCTTTATAGAACCCCCCCTTCACACTGCAGTCCCCAGCCCCCTTCACTTTCCTGTCCTTACCCCCTTTATAGAACCCCCCCTTCACACTGCAGTCCCCAGCCCCCTTCACTTTCCTGTCCTCACCCCCTTTATAGAACCCCCCCTTCACACTGCAGTCCCAGCCCCCTTCACTTTCCTGTCCGCACCCCCTTTATAGAACCCCCCCTTCACACTGCAGTCCCCAGCCCCCTTCACTTTCCTGTCCTCACCCCCTTTATAGAACCCCCCCTTCACACTGCAGTCCCCAGCTCCCTTCACTTTCCTGTCCGCACCCCCTTTATAGAACCCCCCCTTCACACTGCAGTCCCCAGCCCCCTTCACTTTCCTGTCCTCACCCCCTTTATAGAACCCCCCTTCACACTGCAGTCCCCAGCCCCCTTCACTTTCCTGTCCTCACCCCCTTTATAGAACCCCCCCTTCACACTGCAGTCCCCAGCCCCCTTCACTTTCCTGTCCTCACCCCCTTTATAGAACCCCCCCTTCACACTGCAGTCCCAGCCCCCTTCACTTTCTTGTCCTCACCCCCTTTATAGACCCCCCCCCTTCACACTGCAGTCCCCAGCCCCCTTCACTTTCCTGTCCTCACCCCCTTTATACAACCCCCCCTTCACACTGCAGTCCCCAGCCCCCTTCACTTTCCTGTCCTCACCCCCTTTATAGAACCCCCCTTCACACTGCAGTCCCCAGCCCCCTTCACTTTCCTGTCCTCACCCCCTTTATAGAACCCCCCCTTCACACTGCAGTCCCCAGCCCCCTTCACTTTCCTGTCCGCACCCCCTTTATAGAACCCCCCTTCACACTGCAGTCCCCAGCCCCCTTCACTTTCCTGTCCTCACCCCCTTTATAGAACCCCCCCTTCACACTGCAGTCCCCAGCCCCCTTCACTTTCCTGTCCTCACCCCCTTTATAGAACCCCCCCTTCACACTGCAGTCCCCAGCCCCCTTCACTTTCCTGTCCTCACCCGCTTTATAGACCCCCCCTTCACACTGTAGTCCCCAGCCCCCTTCACTTTCCTGTCCGCACCCCCTTTATAGAACCCCCCTTCACACTGCAGTCCCCAGCCCCCTTCACTTTCCTGTCCTCACCCCCTTTATAGACCCCCCCTTCACACTGCAGTCCCCAGCCCCCTTCACTTTCCTGTCCTCACCCCCTTTATAGAACCCCCCCCCCCTTCACACTGCAGTCCCCAGCCCCCTTCACTTTCCTGTCCTCACCCCCTTTATAGAACCCCCCCTTCACACTGCAGTCCCCAGCCCCCCTTCACTTTCCTGTCCTCACCCCCTTTATAGAACCCCCCTTCACACTGCAGTCCCCAGCCCCCTTCACTTTCCTGTCCTCACCCCCTTTATAGACCCCCCCCTTCACACTGCAGTCCCCAGCCCCCTTCACTTTCCTGTCCTCACCCCCTTTATAGAACCCCCCTTCACACTGCAGTCCCCAGCCCCCTTCACTTTCCTGTCCTCACCCCCTTTATAGAACCCCCCTTCACACTGCAGTCCCCAGCCCCTTCACTTTCCTGTCCTCACCCCCTTTATAGAACCCCCCTTCACACTGCAGTCCCCAGCCCCCTTCACTTTCCTGTCCGCACCCCCTTTATAGACCCCCCCTTCACACTGCAGTCCCCAGCCCCCTTCACTTTACTGTCCTCACCCCCTTTATAGAACCCCCCCTTCACACTGCAGTCCCCAGCCCCCTTCACTTTCCTGTCCTCACCCCCTTTATAGAACCCCCCCTTCACACTGCAGTCCCCAGCCCCCTTCACTTTCCTGTCCTCACCCCCTTTATAGAACCCCCCCCCCCCTTCACACTGCAGTCCCCAGCCCCCTTCACTTTCCTGTCCGCACCCTCTTTATAGAACCCCCCCTTCACACTGCAGTCCCCAGCCCCCTTCACTTTCCTGTCCTCACCCCCTTTATAGAACCCCCCCCCCCCTTCACACTGCAGTCCCCAGCCCCCTTCACTTTCCTGTCCTCACCCCCTTTATAGAACCCCCCCTTCACACTGCAGTCCCCAGCCCCCTTCACTTTCCTGTCCTCACCCCCTTTATAGACCCCCCCTTCACACTGCAGTCCCCAGCCCCCTTCACTTTCCTGTCCTCACCCCCTTTATAGACCCCCCCTTCACACTGCAGTCCCCAGCCCCCTTCACTTTCCTGTCCTCACCCCCTTTATAGACCCCCCCTTCACACTGCAGTCCCCAGCCCCCTTCACTTTCCTGTCCGCACCCCCTTTATAGAACCCCCCTTCACACTGCAGTCCCCAGCCCCCTTCACTTTCCTGTCCGCACCCCCTTTATAGACCCCCCCTTCACACTGCAGTCCCCAGCCCCCTTCACTTTACTGTCCTCACCCCCTTTATAGACCCCCCCCTTCACACTGCAGTCCCCAGCCCCCTTCACTTTCCTGTCCTCACCCCCTTTATAGAACCCCCCTTCACACTGCAGTCCCCAGCCCCCTTCACTTTCCTGTCCTCACCCCCTTTATAGAACCCCCCCTTCACACTGCAGTCCCCAGCCCCCTTCACCTTCCCTATAGCTCCCCCCCCTTCACACTGCAGTCCCCAGCCCCCTTCACTTTCCTGTCCTCACCCCCTTTATAGAACCCCCCTTCACACAGCAGTCCCAGCCCCCTTCACTTTCCTGTCCGCACCCCCTTTATAGAACCCCCCCTTCACACTGCAGTCCCCAGCCCCCTTCACTTTCCTGTCCTCACCCCCTTTATAGAACCCCCCCTTCACACTGCAGTCCCCAGCCCCCTTCACTTTCCTGTCCTCACCCCCTTTATAGAACCCCCCTTCACACTGCAGTCCCAGCCCCCTTCACTTTCCTGTCCTCACCCCCTTTATAGAACCCCCCTTCACACTGCAGTCCCCAGCCCCCTTCACTTTCCTGTCCTCACCCCCTTTATAGAACCCCCCTTCACACTGCAGTACCCAGCCCCCTTCACTTTCCTGTCCTCACCCCCTTTATAGAACCCCCCCTTCACACTGCAGTCCCCAGCCCCCTTCACTTTCCTGTCCTCACCCCCTTTATAGAACCCCCCCTTCACACTGCAGTCCCCAGCCCCCTTCACTTTCCTGTCCTCACCCCCTTTATAGAACCCCCCTTCACACTGCAGTCCCCAGCCCCCTTCACTTTCCTGTCCTCACCCCCTTTATAGACCCCCCTTCACACTGCAGTCCCCAGCCCCCTTCACTTTCCTGTCCTCACCCCCTTTATAGAACCCCTCCTTCACACTGCAGTCCCCAGCCCCCTTCACTTTCCTGTCCTCACCCCCTTTATAGAACCCCCCTTCACACTGCAGTCCCCAGCCCCCTTCACTTTCCTGTCCGCACCTCCTTTATAGAACCCCCCCTTCATACTGCAGTCCCCAGCCCCCTTCACTTTCCTGTCCTCACCCCCTTTATAGAACCCCCCCTTCACACTGCAGTCCCCAGC